>JAHRHZ010000287.1:738826-761065 GCA_024137785.1 Ginglymostoma cirratum
TGGGAGCGAGGGAGATTGAGAGCGTGTGTGTGTGGGAGCGAGGGAGATTGAGAGCGCGTGTGTGTGGGAGCGAGGGAGATTGAGAGCGCGTGTGTGTGGGAGCGAGGGAGATTGAGAGCGCGTGTGTGTGGGAGCGAGGGAGATTGAGAGCGCGTGTGTGTGGGAGCGAGGGAGATTGAGAGCGCGTGTGTGAGAGGGAGGGAGGGAGGGAGCGCGTGTGTGGGAGGGAGGGAGGGACGGAGGACTGCGTGTGTGAGAGGGAGGGAGGGTGTAGTGTGTGAGAGAGGGAGGCAGGGAGGGGGCAGTGTGTGTGAGGGAGGGAGGGAAGGAGTGTGTGTCTGAAGGAGCGAGGGAAGGATGGAATGTGTGTGTGAGAGAGAGAGCGAAAGGAGGGAATGTGCGTGTGAGAGAGATAGAGTGAGGGAGAGTGTGTGAGAGAGAGAGTAGGGGAGAGTGAGTGTGTGAGTGAGTGAGAGTGAGTTTGTATGTGTTTTTTTATTCATAACGGAATGAGGGTATCGCTGGCCAGGCAGCATTTATTGCCCATCCCTAATTGCCCAGAGGGCAGTTCAGAGTCAGCCACATTGCTGTAGGTCTGGAGTCACATCGTTGATTGATGGCCTCTGTGTCAACTCTATCAAAACCTTCCATCACTTTTTTAAAAAATGTCACCTTTCAACATTTTATTTTCAAGAAAATGAAAGCTAGGCTATCCATCATTTCGAGATTGGTACATCCTTGCAGTTTTCATATCATTCTTGTAAACATGTTTATATCCTGTCCTGTGTCTCTATCTTTTTTAAGGAATGGTGGCCAGATCTGTACGTATTCCAACAAGTGCAGATTAACCAAGGTTCAGTACAATTTCACCATTATTCCTCTGCTATTTAATTTAAATGGGTTACAATTTCACTTGGCCACATCTGGATTACCCATTCATCACATATCAGCTGCTATGTTAGAGATAGTAGGAACTGCAGATGCTGGAGAATCTGAGATACCAAGCTGTGGAGCTGGATGAACACAGCAGGCCAAGCAGTATCAGAGGAGCAGGAAAGCTGACGTTTCGGGTCAGGCTCCAGACCCGAAACGTCAGCTTTCCTACTCCTCTGTTGCTGCTTGGCCTGCTGCGTTCGTCCAGCTCTACACCTTTTTATCTCGGCTGCTATATTAGACAGCAATCCAAGACATCACTCTGTTCCTGGAGGGTTAGTTCTGTAGAGATCAGTGGCTGTAAGAGTGGGAGGATATTGGATATACAGAATGTGAAAATAAAAGTGTTTAGTGTGGTTTTTGAATGTTTAAAGGAACAGTTCAAAGGCTGAATCTCAGAGTGAGATGCCCTTCATTTTGTGAGGGTGAAATGGTCTGTTACCTTTGTCAGCATTTTCATCTGCATCTCTTCTCTTTGAATCCAGGCGAGTACTTTAAATGGAATAGTTGTGGTGGAAAAAAGCCCATTGAGTGAGCAGTACTTCCCTGCAGTGCAGAGGTTTGTGGTGTTAGAGTTGGGAATGACTGTGCTGCCTGTGGCCAACCAGACTGAGGCCTCACATCTCATTGCCCAGTTGGTAAGAGTTTTAATGTTTTCCTTCAATTCCAGTTTCCTTTCTTCGTATCTGTCCCATTTATCCTCAACATTCCAGTTTGTGTCTTCTTCTGCTGCCTGGGCCTCAGACTCATAATTCCTTCCCTCAACCTCCCTCTCATGATCTCTCTTTCCACCATTTTAAAGACATTCCCCTTCAGCCAGCCTTTTGGTTGCCTCCCCTAATATTTCTTAGAAGTTATGAAATACTCAGCAAACCTCGGAGAGGGAGTGCGAATTAAAGTTTCCTTTCTTTTCAGGTTCATTCATGGGATGTCAGTGTTTCATGAAATGCCAAAGCCTAATTGTCTTTGAGAAACTCAACAACCTTAGAACCTGTAAGAAACGTAACTGTTCTTCGGCAAGGAGAGAGACAGAGGGGAGGTTGATAGAGTGGAAGGCTTAAGAGGCAAAATCATGGCAGGATGATGGTGCAACAATAATTTTGTCATTGCGGTTGACAGCTTTTGTAGTCCCATCTTGTTTCTCTACTTGTTCTATGATATCCTCTTTGACTCGCATCATCCCACCCACGTGAAACAGATTAAGTGTACTTTATTTCATTGCTGTAAATGGGAGCTTGACATGCACA
This sequence comes from Ginglymostoma cirratum, assembly GCA_024137785.1. Taxonomy (NCBI): domain Eukaryota; kingdom Metazoa; phylum Chordata; class Chondrichthyes; order Orectolobiformes; family Ginglymostomatidae; genus Ginglymostoma; species Ginglymostoma cirratum. The sequence goes on from JAHRHZ010000287.1 coordinate 741,007, forward strand.
GAATGTCTATTGTGTTATCCACTTTCTGACAGGAATTACCACATTGTTGGACAAACCCACTCCACACTAATGTGGAAACAAACAGGGTTTACTGTCAAGGTTAACAGTCAAATCGACAGCTTAAGCTAACACATTGTGAATGGTTGTGGTGCCACCATAACTAATCTCTCCGGCATGCGTTCAGCTGTGTGGTGGTGGTCTAACTTTTACATCACAATTTGAGCTGTTTCTCATGTTCTCTGGTGCAGCAAGTGGTCACATCTCCTCTCAAATTGCTTTGGTCAGAAACAAGGCTGGGGTCAGTGATGTTTATAGTGAACCAGGAGCTGGACCATCGAGAGTGGGGCTGTCATCGGTTTGTGGAGTGTGCTGTGTGGCTCAGTAGGGGCTAGGTTTTGAAGTTCTGTCTCAATATGAGTGCATCGTCAGCTGACAGTGGTGTTTTTTTGATGAGGGTTTTTCCTTGTGAACACTTGCAGAAATAAAAGGATCAGCCCAAAGAAAAGGAAACGTCCAGATCACTTGCCGCGCCTCTGCCAAGAATCCTTGCTGCCAGAAAAACAAAGCCACAAGGACCATCCCTCAGTTTTGGCCATGGGTCGTGAGTGAGAGGTCAGCCAGGGAACTGGACAATTAAATTCCTCTTGAAGTTGTTTGGGTGAAATGCTGAAACAACAGGCCCTGTTGTGTTTAACACTGTGGTATGTGAACACTGATAAGATTGTGGAAGAAGGGAACAGAGAGTTAGGCTGAATGAATTGGACAAGGAAGGATGAGAGAAGGTTTATGTCGAGCATGGAGTGGTTGGGCTGAATGACCCATTTTGGGGTAAACACTTTGAGATGCCATGAGAACACAAGTGATATGATGGAAAGAGATAGTAGGACCTGCCAATGCTGGAGTCTGAGATATCAAGGTGTAGAGCTGGATGAACATAGCAGGCCAGGCAGCATCAGAGGAGCAGGAAAACTGACGTTTCAGGTCTGGATCCTTCTTCAGAAATGATGGAAGTGTGTGTTCTTTCATTCTAGTCCACTGTGTTTGGAACAATTGGTGTCACTCGTTTGTGAACTAACCTCACCCACTGTCTTCTTGCAGATTCACGAGGAGAGTAGGGAGCAGGGCCGCAACCCCTTCCAGCGCAGGGCCCGCTCATGTTTATCCGATATCAGGATCCTGGCCAGCGTTCAGCAGATCCCTGGAGTTGGGAAAGTCAAAGCCATGACTCTGCTGCAGCACTTCCACAGTATTCAGCAGCTCAGTGCTGCCAGTACCCAGGAGCTGGAAGCCGTGGTAGGACATGCACTGGCTCAGCAGATCACTCAATTCTTCTCATCAGTGAACTGATGCCTGGGCTTACAGATTGATGATGTCAATGATTTACTCAGGAGTTGCCTGCTGGTGGGGTTGTTATCACTCATACAAGCATCTGGTTCACGAATGTCCTTTACGGAAGGAGACTCCAGACCTACAGATGGGCAGTGAATACTAGCCTTGCCAGTGATGCCCACATCTTGTGAATGAAACAATTTTTTAAATAAAGAACCAATTTATCACTGCCTTAAAGATACTCACTGACTTGGCCTACAGGGCCTTCTGTGGCAATAAGCCTCACACAGTCACCACCCTCTGTACTTCCAGTATGTTCATTTCCAAATATTGTGTTTTACAGCTTTTATTTCCTTTGTTATAGGACAGGAAAGAAAAGGAACAGGCAGATTTTTCCGATTTAGCAAAATATTGTCTTATATACTGGAAATATTCAGGGAGAGAAGCCAAATTTATACGGGAGATCAGATAGATATATGCAGCTTCCTTTGTTTATTGTACTGACTTCGAAACAGCTGCAGAACCCTGTATTATTAAACCCAATTAGTTTAATTCATTCACCACTAGAATGTACAACAGGTCATGACTTTATTGATCACAATCACCTTTGTAGCTACAGGGGTAAAACATACATGTCAGCAAGTCATTAAATATAGGTCTTTCCAATCCAGAGGATTGAGGTGGGGCTGACTGGAGCCTGTGTTCAAAAGAGCCCAGCTTCCAGTGGGTTGCCTATCTGTTTCCATCATTTCCCCGAGAGAACATGGTCACTAAACTGACCATCCAGTTGCTGGAAATTTCTGCAGATTAGTGTTTGCTGTGCTTCCTCTAGTGTAATCCTGTTAAATGCTGCAACTCGCCTTCTGAGCTGCAGCTTACAATCAGCATCTGGACTAACTTCTGTCCTACTCCTGCTCTGTGGCAGTTACTCATATTGTGAGCCCAGCAGATCAGAACTTCACATGTCTAACTAATACACATGATGTGAAGGTGCCAGTGTTGGACCTGATGAAGGAGCAACACTCTGAAAATTTCTGATTTCAAATAAACCTGTTGGACTATAACCAGGTGTCGTGTGACTTCTGACCTTAACTAATATATACAAGAGGTAGGCTCTAAGTTATTACCTGAGACTGTAGCTCTCTCCAGGAAGAATCCCACAGCTTCTCTGGTTCCTCTGAAGTCTGGTTGCTACTGACTGTCATACTGGTCACAAAGTCAAGAAATTCAGGCAAGCAGTTTTTACACTTAATTTGATCTTTAATTTCTGCACATTAAATAAAATCTCATTGTACAGATGTAATCATGACAATTAATCCAATTATAAAACAATGGCTGAAGGATCAAGCTGCAGAAGTTATGTGTCGTTCTCTCTCTCTCTCTGATGTACAAGGTGTGATTGCTGGACCAGTGGGACAGAGTTCCAATAGCAATGACATCCTTGTGGGCAGCACCAGTTTGTTAGGGACAGCAGTAATAATCTTCACTGAGGAGTGCTCCTTACCACCTCCTCATTTCATAGGTAATAGCACTTCTGTTTAACCAGGAAGAAAATGCCATTCCTTGGGGAATGGGTCCTATCCTCTAGAGTCGTGGTCAGATCACAAAGAGCCATTAATCGGACTTCCCCATCCCACAGTACAGACAGAGTGGGACAGAGCTCAGTGGAAAGATAAAATCCTACATATCTTGATTAAATGTTAAATATAGGACAAGTTCTGTACAAAACAATTTATAAATACTCACTGAAGTTAAACCCACATTGACCCTGTTAAAATATAGTTAAAAACATACCCAAAAATAAATCAGACTTGCTGTTTAAGATTTATATTCTAATTATTAAATTAAGGCACAATTTTCATTTGAGTATCAAACAGTAATATTTTAAATCTACCCTGTAGACAGTATTTATAAACTAACAAAGTATTGTGTTGGCCATACAACCTCCGCAATCCAAAAACACACATTTCTTTTTAAATGGAGAGGAATCAGTTGCTTGTTCATTCTTCAAAGACTCAAATTTGATAGAAGAGATGTCAGTTCACCTTAAGCCGTTTGAGCCCATGTCTGGGGTTTGCACCAACTAGGAGGATAATTGACCAGTGACCAGAATTTCTACCAGAAACTGAGACAATGTGTCAGCAAAAAGTGTTCTGCCCTCTCCTTTTGTCATTTATGAAAGTGTCAAGTGGAAGCTTCAATTGGAGAGGGTGGAGCAGGAAGTAAAAGAAACACATACACAATGCATGAAGAACCAGGAATCCCCAGTTATTCTGTAGGACATCGAGACAGAAGTTCATTCTGGGAAGAAAGTGATCAGCTATTGAAATGTGTATGAGGGTGATACTTTTGGTCAGTCAGATTCAGTGAGCTGCATAGCAAGAGTTGAGATTAAGGCAGCTGAACATCAAGCAGAAGACATAACTGCATCTGCTACAAGGACACTTTGTGGGAGTTAAACGGTGCTTGTCCATATCTTTCAGACATAATTCAGGAAGCCTCCATTTTCTGGCTTATGGTCCAAGTGAGAGCACAGACAGGGTGAGACGTCTATATTGTGTTAGGGGTTAGAATTGAGAGTCCAGTCAGCAGGAAGGATCCCTCAGTATAGGCAGCTTCCATCTGATGTCGGTCTGTTGGAAATTTGCTGGGGACTACTATCCACTGCCAAGGGAAGGCTAACTGTACTTGCTGTCTTCTTTGTGTTCTTAATGCCCCAGTTCAGGAATGATAGTTTCTTCACCACTTTCTTGCCTTTCCTGCTCTTTGCATCATCCAGGGTCAGGCACGTCAATGAGTATGTCTTGGGTAACCCTCCACTGTACGTTGCACACTTGGGCTGGGATCAGAAGTGAACAAATTAGCAAAGAGTCCAAAAATTGCCACAAATCAGTCAATACACTATCTATTAGCACTCACTATTTGCTAAAGCATTTCAATGGGCTAAAACTTGAGGCTCCCAAACAAACCAATTTTCTGTATAATTAGCAAGTTGCCAGTGAAATAGTGGCAAATCACAGGTTGCAAAGTTACAAACTCACTATTGGGTTGAGAGGAAAACTAACCCTTCCTTGCTTTGACAAAGTCATACAGCACAGAAACTGACTCTTCGGTCCAACCCATCCATACCAACCAGACATCCCAATCTGATCTAGTCCCATTTGACCCATATCCCTCTAAACCCTTCCTATTCATATACCCATCCAGTTGCCTTTTAAATGCTGTAATCGTACCAGGCTCCATCATTTCCTCTGGCAGCTCATTCCATACACACACCCGCTGTGAGAAAATGTTCCTGCTCAGATCCTTCTTAAATCTTTCCCCCCCTCACCTTAAATCTACACCGTCTCGTTTTGAATTCCACTACCATAGGATTAGAGAGGACTCTTTCCCTTCCCATTTATTGCCAAAGTTTGTAATTCCTACAGGGGAATATTTGCATTGATTAGCTACAGCAGAAGATATGGTGTCCATCTAATGAACTGGATATTTTGACAGTAAAAGTTCCTTTGACTAAGGCAGAGAGAGTGTTGTAGAGATCTTTGTTCAAATAATTAAAGGAGGAAGAGCCTAGTAATCAGCAGCAGCAGAACACGTCCTGGTAAGTAGACTGCACCAAATGAGCTCCGAGTGGCCTGTTTTCAGAGACCACTCAAACCAGTTCAAGTCAGATTCAGTTCCAGGCCCCATCAGGCAATGTACAGAGCAAGAAAATGACAACATTATAGAAACATGAGTATGCACATAGTCAGTTACACTCTGGGATAAACAGATGTAAATGAGTAATTTCAGTTCTAATAAACCCCTGTAAAACAAGAATACAGTTTTAACATTTCCCTCCTGGGACCAACATTTCTTAAGTTGCTGCACATTTTCTTGAGAGAATAAATAAATGGAAATACTTCCCTGTATTCCAGCAGCAGTTATACTACAGGCAATGAGAAGCTGAAACTGTTGGAGATTTTAGGGAACAGGAGCTTGGCAATGGACTCTACCCCAGAGGAATAATCATATTTTTTGCAATCTACTCAACCTATATCAGCAACCATTGGGTTAATACCCACATTGGGTTAATACCCACATTGGGATCAAGGATTCTGTCAAAAACAATGTGTTTATTGACATGAGGCCAAGCAGGGCAGCTGAGGACATATTCACCTGATCCTTGTGTACAGTAACCACATCTTGAAGAACTCATTTGCATTACGGTTGGGAAAACACTGGCACAGAAGCAGGGTAGAGGTGTTGGGCTGAGACTGAGATCACAAAGACAAGGCTACTATCAGCCTTATCCTCCACCCCAATCTTAAAACAGCCACCAAACACCGTCATGTCTCTGCTGGGTAATTAGACCTGGCCAACGGACACAGAAGAAATCAAATATTCTGCTCCCCAATAACTAACTTGTGGAAGAACCTGGCTCTTCATTCACTCTACAGGAGGGCAGCACATGAAGATTAGATTTGCAGTGGAATATTTTAGACAGCAGGATTCTGACGGCAAAAACTGGACAGGTAGCTGGCACTGGGTGGCACTGTGCACAGAACAAAGAACAATACAGCATAGGAACAGGCCCTTCAGTCCATGTGACTGTGCCAGAACACGATGCCTTTCTAAACTAAAAGGCTTTTGCCTCTGTGGTCTGTGTCAGAGATCATAGAATCCCTACAGCGTGGAAACAGACCATTCGGCCCGACACATCCACACCATCCCTCTGAAGAGCATCCGACCCCAACTCATTCTCTTACCCCTGCATTTCCCCATGTCTAACCCACCTAACCTAAACATCCCTGGACACTCTGGGCAACTTCCCATGGCCAATCCACCTAACCTGCACATCTTTGGACTGTGGGAGGAAACCGAAGCACCCAGAGGAAACCCAGGCAGACACAGGGAGAATGTACAAACTCCGCACAGACAGTCCCCCGAGGGTGGAATCGCACCTGGGACCCTGGTGCTGTGAGGCAACAGTGCTAACCACTGAGCCACATTCTGACAGATATATGAATAGGCAGGGAGTAAAAGGATTTTTTTTAAAAAAATGTTCTTCTACTCCCTGCCTATTCATGTATCTGTCAAAATGCCTCTTAAAAGGTTGCCATTGTATCTGCCTCCGCCACAACCTCTGGCAGCACATTCCAGGCACTTTACCAACTTCTGCATTTAAAAAAAAACTTACCTCTCATATCTTCTTCAAACTTACCCATTTTTACCTTAAACCTATGTCCCCTAGTAATTGACATTTCAACCCTGGGAAAAACATTGTGTACACCTAGATCCCTCTGTATGTTGATGCTTTTAAGTGTTCTGCCATTTACCGTATACATCCTCCTGCATTAGATCTTTCAAAATGCATCACCTCACATTTGTCTGGATTAAACTTCATTTCTCTATCGAATCCTCCAGCATATCAATATCTGGCAATCCTCCTTGTTATCTGCAGCTCCCCCAATCTTTGTGTTGTCTACAAACTCACTAATCAGGCCACCTACATTCTCCTCCAAATCACTTACATATATTACCCACAACAGGGGTTCCAGCACTGATCCCAATGGAACACCGACACCTGGGTGCCCCGGAGGGGAGCTCCGACACCTGGTCGCCCTGCACCCCGGGGAGGGTGGTGTTGCTTGTGATCCATTGAATTGTTGATGGACGTTTAGCAGGAACAGGAAAGGCCAGATTGCCCCTTGAGCTTGTTTGCCCCTCCATCCTCTCTTGCCAACAGACCAGCATTGAAGCAACCACAATAATACTATTCCCTAACAGCATCGGGGTGACCCTACACCCCAAAGACAGCTCACCACCAGCACCTTCTCCAGAGTGATTAGGGACAGGCAATGATGCCAACATCCTGTGAAGTAATTAATAAATATTCCAACTGTTACATTGCTTTTGTTGGAGTTGGGGGTCTGCGTGGTGAACGAAGATGAAAAGGGGTGACAAGGAACTCAGCTCATTTGAGGTGCTCAAGGGGTCTGTTTCAATTGCTGTGGCTGGTTTGGTGGGTGGGATGGCCAAGGCCAAGAGCGCTATAGATGAGATTTTGATCTAAGCCTGTAGTTCAATCATGTCTCATTTCCCTCTTCCTCAATCCCAAAAGAAAGAGTCACACCACACTCACTAACCCTCTGATCGTTACACTGCACAAGTTTACCAGCTAAGAGAATCAACCTCAAAGGACAATCATGGACAGATCAGATAGTTGAATTCTGAGCTGCTCACACACACACATTCTGAGAAAAGTAATGAGGAGTAAGGACCAAGGCAGGATTTCTCGTCTCAGGATTGACTCAAACAGAAATTTTACTGTGAGAGGTAACACCATGCAGTTAAAGGCATGGGGCCTGCTCTGCCTGAACAAAGCAAATCAATGCTGCCAATGTGTATCAACTACATTAGGTCTGATCATCTCTGTACAGGATCCCTAACACTATCCCAGCAGAATCTGTGGATGTCCCACAATCACTCACCAGCTGCACAGTCTCCAGGCTTTGAGGGCTGATGACTTGAATGTCTAATCCATTCTCAGGCATTTGCTTCAGCATCTGAATCACTTCACTCACCGAGCCCCATTTACAGTCCTTCCCAGCGACAGACACAATGATATCTCCATCTCTCAGGCCTGACCGCTGAAAACAGAGAGGAACACACCGAGTCAGAACTCCTTCACAAACCACTCACTGATGCATTAACTTGCTCACACTCCTGCCAGGCAGGAAGGTAACAGGGTGGGGAGGCACAAAGGAGGGAGTCAGAATATTAACCTGTGAAATTTGTGCCAGGGTGTCTCTGCTCGCCGATTGGATTCTTGGACCTTACCTTTGTGGACATTCTCACTGCGAGTTTAGTTTGAGGGATAGTTAGCCTCGGTCTTGGTAAAGGGGCAGGGAAGGGGAAGTAACATCAGTATCCCCAATTCTAGCTTCCTGCAGTGATCAGGTCACCGATTCTGTTGTCATATGCTCACTGTTCCTGGACAGAATGTGGAGCTGAGCTGTGACCTAACAGCTCAACACAGACCCTGAGGCTTGGTAAACACTCCATGTGGTGTGGTTACGATGAGAGATGGAACCGAGAAACAAACGCAGCTAGGTTCTGCTCCTGCAGCAGCATGATCTTAGTAGAGAAAGGTGAGGCTTTACTTACAGCAGCATCACTGGTTGGGTCCAAGTTTGTAACCTGCACGGCTGACTCCCCCTGCAGGGTGAACCCACGATCCTGGTCCCCTGCTGTCAGGTGGATCTTACGAGGTGCTGTCCATTTCTGTTTTGCTGAGAACACACCAATCGGCCCCTGAGAGAAACCATTCAACCACAGATTAATGGCACGCCCAAGAAACCAATTTGTGTACAATATTTGGGTTAGTAGTAGGTGCTGACTGTGTGATCTTGCTGTGTCAAACACATTCAATAGGTTTTTTTGGCTGTGCTGGTTTCAGGTGGGGTATTGGATCTGGGGAGCTAAGAGGCTATTCATCCATGGGAGCTGGTTATTCTCTAAGAACCAAAAGAACTGCAGATGCTGTAAATAAGAGACAAAAATGGTAATTTCTATTTTTGAGCTGGTTATTGTCACTGAACACATGATCTTGAGAGCTTGGCTGAAGACCTGGCACATGGGATCCAATCCCATCCTGGCAGATGGTGGCATTTGAATTCAACACAAACTTGGAATTAAAAACTGGTCTAATGGTGATGAAACCATCATTGAATGGATTAAAAACCGATCTGGTTCACTGATACCAGTTAGGATATTTTCCTTTGCTGACCCTTCCCTGGACTGGCATACACAACTCCAGACCCATAATACTGCGGTCGATTCTTAACTGTCCTCTGAAATGGTCTGGAAAGCCCCTTCGTTGCACCAAACTGTTACAGCGTCACAGAAAACCAGAAAACTTGTCAAAGCCTGGAGGGGTACAGCTCCATCAACATTGAAAAAAACTCATCATCCAAGAGAAAGTCCAAAGAAGCTGAAGGGGAGGACTAATGTTGAGTGATTGAAGAGCAATTGCTTCAGTCACCACCAACTCCCAGAATCATAGCATCCAGCTGCCCCCTTACCTCCCTCCAGAACCCTTAAACCTCTACCCCATGTGACAATCCCTGCAGACAACTGAACTGTCTGATGTTCCTGATCAACAAGCAGCTTCTCCTTCCTGTTGAAGTGCTATGGAAATGCTGGTCTTGTTTATTTCAACAAACTGAAGAGTGGAAGCCAGGTCACCGGTGACCTGTGGGACACAGTGAAAACAGACAGAGATTCAACCAGTGAATGGCAGACCCTCCACGGAATGCAGCCAAATGGCAGTTAGCTCATTGAAAACACACAATCCAGCAGTAAACGGATGTGCAGCATCAAGACCAGCATTGAACTGTCAGGCCAAATGGTTGTTTCAGTATATTTTACATATCACTGATTTCTCAGTGAGTTATTGCTGCACCAGCCAATCAAATTCTGATTCTCTAAATCCCTGCTTCATCTTGGCTTTAATGCTGCAATCTGCTTCAAACAGTAACTGCTTACAGTGAAAGCTGGGCTGCAGCGTGTGCTCACGGAGAAGGAGTTAGACACGAATCCTGGGTTCTCTCCAGAAGTTATCACTGAATTGGTTGCTATGTGTGGGGCTAGGATTCAGCTAAGCCTGTAACCCTCACCCCTCTCTCTCATCAGTCATCTTTACCAATCATTACGGAGACAAAGGATGGCCATCATGGAGGATGGATCACATCTCCTCATGCTCAGGAACGTTCTCAGGGAAGGGCTAGTGCTGGATATTGTGGAGAGCAGTTTGGGAGTGTGTGTGCACGCGCACTCCTGGTCTCGGATTCCCTTTCCTCCCCATCCGAACCCTCTCAGACCCTGACTTCCTCAACCACAATCCCAGCCCCAAAATGCACCCCGACCCCTGCTCCACACCTCTCAGACCCCTGATCTCCCTCACGATGGACCCTTGCTCCCAGATCAACCCCCCACCCCCACCAAAGACCCCTGCTCCCCGATCCCCTGTCCCGTTTCCCCCCCCCGATCCATGCTCCCCGATCCCCTGTCCCGTTCTTCCCCCTCCCCAATCCCGTTGCCCCCCACCCCTGCTCCCTGCTCCCCAATCTCTGTCCTGTCCCCCCGATCCCTGCTGTCCTATCCCTGTCCCCACCGCTTGCTGTGATCATCTCTTTTTCAGCCACATCCTCCCTTTTCCCCCTCCTAACCTCTGCTCCCCAATCTCTCTTCAATCCCAATCATTTCCCCCTTACCCCCACCTCTCTCTTCCAGCCTGGAATACATACCAGCTTGTGGAAAAAGTCCCTCACTTTCACCTTGGAGAACTGAGGCTGTACCATTTCAATCTTTTGATCACTTTTGGCTGCAGCAAGGAAACAAAATCACGATCATTAATTGATCTGGGATGGCACAGCACAGAGTAATGAATCTGCTAGAGAAGCACAGAGGGAGACGAGAGAACTGTACCGATTATATTTGGGGCATTCATCATGTCAAAGTCATCCTCCTGTTCATGCTCAGAATACTTGGTGAGTGAGCGTTTGTGGGATACTCTCAGGATCTCCTGTAGGATCTCGATCTTCTTCAGAGATTTGCAGAGATTCTGAACTCTCACAGCTTCCTCTTGGCCCATTATGGCCTTCCTTAAATGTGCTTTCCCTGTAGACACAGGACATGTATAAGGAAGACCTCAATGTGGACTAACCAAGGAAAGTCTCCCAGCCCACCCAGGCTGAAACCTGCTTTGCATCAACCCACTAGTCCATTCAACAGAATGCTCAGGATTTTAAAATCTGCAAACGTTTTAAAACTCCCCTTTTTAAAGGGAAATATTAGAGCTGTAGGAGACAGTCTAGCATTTAATGACACTTCAGAACAAATATGTTCACAAAAAGAAAGACTCAGGACTCCTGAATGTAGATATTCATGGATGCCCAACAGCAGGCAGTACACAATAAAGCAAAACCAAAAGGAAGTATGTGTCAGATACAGCAGGAGCTCAACACTTACAGAAAGCGCAGGGTCTTAAAAAACAGGTGAAATATAAAGTGAAATTTGGTAAACAGAGAAAGGGCATAATAAATATTGGAAAATAAAATCAAGAAAAGCTGCAAAGGTGTTTTCTGAATATATCAAAAGCAAGAGAATAATAATGGAAAGCGTAGAGTCAGCAAACAGAGAGCTAATGTTTGTAGAGATGGAAGATGCGAGAAAGCTTCTCACTTTGTATCTGTTTCCAACAAGAGGGAAGATGCAGATATTGTAATCAAGGAGAAACCAGCAGTATTAACTGGTATAAACACACAGTTGCAGAGGAATTATGAAAGGGCTCACTTTCTGTGAAAGTGAAGGGCAAGGCAGGCTTGACGGGTTGAATGGCCTACTCCTGTTCCTCGATTTATTACAGCAGAGGCCGTGACCATGGTTTTCCAATAACCCCTAGTTCCTGGTTTGGAGGATTGCTAACATTATTGCATTGTTTAAAAAGGTGGGTAGAACGAGTAACGATAGTCCAGTCAGTCTAACCTGGGTGCTGGGAAATCATCTCCAAAATTTCAGAGACAGAGACACAGTTGGCAGGCATCATGGTGGCTCAGTGGTTAGCACTGCTGCCTCAGAGCACCAGGGACCCAAGTTCAATACCACCCTCCAGCGACTGTCTGTGTGGAGTTTGCACATTCTCCCCATGTCTGCGTGGGTTTCCTCCCACAGTCCAAAGATGTTTAGGATAGGGTGGATTGGCCATGCTAAATTGTCCATAGTGTCCAGGGATGTGTAAGTTAGGTGGGTTAGACATGGGGAAATTAGGGGAATGGGTCTGGGTGGGATGCTCTTTAGAGGGGTGGTGTAAACTTGTTGGGCCAAAGGGCCTGTTTCCACACTGTAGGGAGACTATTACTGTGACAGTCATTTTGATAAACATAAACTTATTCAAGGGCAGCAGTGATTGGTGAAGAGAAGGATCGTGTTGGAGAGTGGTACGAATGATATGGTTAACATGGTTTCTCATGGCTTTTCAAAGCGCCACACAACGACCTGGTCAGAAAAGTAAAAACCCATGGCATCCAAGGACCAAGAGTAAGTTTGGTTCAGAGGTGGGAGCCATAGGGAATGGTTAACTGGTGTTTTAGTGATGTGAAGGACTGGCTGCTTCTGGCGAGGTTAGGCATTACAGTCAGAATTATTCTGTTTCCCCAAGGGGTCTTCCTGAAATTATCCTGAGCGCTACCTGTTATTTATCTGGGGCTTCATTCTCACTAGGGGTGCACAATTCTCTTTATTCTTTCTTCACACTTTCCCTCAAATTTGGTTTCTAAATACAATTCCCAATTTGCAATGATAACTAATCACCGAATTGTTACAGTACAGCAGGAGGAAGCCATTCAGCCCATGATGCCTGCACTGGCTCACTCAACGAGCATCTTCCTCAGAGCCATTCTCCTGCCTCCTCCGCATAGCTTTGCATATTCAAATATACTCATTAGGATCAGGATTAGACCATTTGGCCCATTATTCCCACTCTGCCATCCAATAAGATCATGGCTGACCTGTTTGCTTTGAATTCCACATTCCCATCAACACCCCTATAAACTCTGACTGGCTGCCTAACAAGAAACTCTCTACCTCCGCCTCAAATATTCAATGACCTGCCTCCACCACCTTCCAAGGCAGAATTCCAAAGTCTCACAATAGGTGACTCCTCATTTTAAACAGTGCCTCCTAGTTCTGGACCAGACTGAGCCACAAGAAGAAACATCCTTTCCACAAGCACCTTGTCAAGACCATTTAGGATCTTATACACTTCAGTCAAGTCACGCCTCACTCTGCGTAACTCCAAGGAATGCTTTCAATTGAGGTCATTAACCCTGCCACTTCACACAATACCAAGTCCAGCATAAACTACTCTCTGGTTGGTTCCACAAAGTGTTGCTCTAAGAAATTCTCTTGAAAACATTCTATTAACGTAAGCAATTCTTACAGCCAGAACCCTCTCACTCTGCTACAAACTGATGTCCCAAGTACAGGCCGCTGTTTCTTACCAACACGTTTACGTTCCTCTTTGCTTCTCAGAATGGAAAGTGGTGCGAGGTCATCAGGCATTGCATCGTAGAGTTGGCAGAGAAGCATCTCGTGTTGGTCAGTGTCATCCTGGGAATTCACTACAACAGGCATGGGGAGGGAACACAAACACGGTAAACATGTTACTGCTGATCCACACCTACAGATTACTCTTCCCAGGCAGGGAGGGAACACAAACACGGTAAACATGTTACTGCTGATCCACACCTACAGATTACTCTTCCCAACACATGTTGCTTAATTCCCAGCCTCCCCAGACCTTACCTCAATATAAGCCAGACATTTATGTAGGCACCGTATCTTTTTTGCCTATATTTTAGATTGTGACTTAAATAGGAAAGAACTGTATTAAAAGCCCAGGGTTGGCAAAGGATTGTTGCACTTTTAAAAGCAAGTAAGCTGCAACTGATTGTAAGTGCTGTTTACACTGCCGCTGCTGAAGCAATGGGGAAGATCCTACAGAAGAGCTGGAGCTGGGGGTATGTTAGAAAGGGAGATTCAGTCAGCAACAAGTAGCTGATTGGTCTGTGGGATGGTGACCAGTTATTGATGACAAAAGGCTTCTGCTGGCCGACATCTGAGATTGGCTTTTATTGAGCTAAGCACTTGTGGATGTGAACATTTTATTAGAATTTTCCACACTGTAGGGATTGTCATTCTCATTCTAAAGAAGCTAAAAGGCCTCCAGAAAGGAAGGTGCCACCCTTTCTCCTCAGTCAATACCATCTCAGATCTGAGGACAGCCTCTTTATTTCCACTCACCAGTTGCTGTAAACTGAGAGTTTTAATGAATAAGTCAGAGGCTTTTCTAAGTGTGAACCAGTCGCTCTGTCCCTCCTGCAAACAAGGGAAAGAACCTGGAGAAGGAAGACGGAGAAACAGCTTTCTTCGTCAGCAAAAGGTTCACCTCAGTAAACCCCGTGGGACAGGGATCATCAATCTACCTTCCCTGTCTTTCCGTCTGCCCATAACACCCATTTGTTTTTTGTTTGGTCTGCACATGCTTATAAGGGGTTGGAGTTTTACTCACAGAGTGATATAGTAACAGTCGATGACTGCCTGTGACAATTCTAGGAATAGTAGGTCTTGATGCCCCAGTGAGATGGGATGGTTATTATGAACTGGCTATTTGACTGCAGAAGGTGAACATATACAGCTGGCCTCCCTCCAGCAACTAAAATAAAAGAGCTGTGGATGCTGGAAATCTGAAACAAAAACAGAAATTGCTGGAGAAACTCAGCCGCTCAGAGCATCTCTGGAGAGAGAAAAATGGTTAATGTCTCGAGTCTAGTGACCTTTCTTCAGAACAGCACTCACAGATGCTCTCAGACCTGCTATTTTTTCTCCAGCAATATTTGTTTTTCTTACCAGCCACAGTGCCCACACCTATTCTCACCCAGCTAACAGCACACAGTACTCACAATGATGATCCAGCATTGCTACAGCCACAAAGTAATGGGCCAGTGCTCTGTAATGTTCCAGCTTGACCTGCACAGTGTATGACCAGGCTACAGGAACATGCTCCTTGATAGGAGCCTGTGTGATCAACTGGTGAACAATGCTGTACACCTCAGACACCTAGAAAATCCAGAGTGAAAGCATTAACTGAGTCCATCTGCAAAAAAACATCCATTTTCAACATCAGCAATCACTTGGGTTGTGTATAAAGCACCTGCAGTGTTCCCAACATGACATTGCCTGGGTTTCAAATGTACGTCATCCCAACACTTTAGGATACGTGTATCCTAATCACACTGCACTTACCTGTTCCCAGCTCAGTTTCCCGCAGGGCAGATCGCCGCGAGGGCACTTCCCCCACAGGGCGGATCGCCGCGAGGGCACTTCCCCCACAGGGCGGATCGCCGCGAGGGCACTTCCCCCACAGGGCGGATCGCCGCGAGGGCACTTCCCCCACAGATGTACCTACAGTCACTTAGAGATTGACAGTAAATGCTGGCCACTCCAGCAATACCCATATCCCAGGCAATTGGCAACAAGCACTATTGAGTGGGGAGGGGCCTGGCTAACAGAGCGGCAACGTTACTAAACAAGCAATGGTGAGGCAGGAATCCAGGGGCCAAGGCTAATATTCTGGGAGCCCGATTCCAATCCCGCCACAGCAAATGGTGTTATCTGAATTCAAAAATAGCTGGAAATGGCAGTTGTCGAATGTTGGGAAGGCTTAAAGTTGTCGAATGTTATCTGGTTTACTGATGTCCTTTAGGGAAGGCAATGTACCATCCTTACCCGCTCTGGCCTAAATGTAACTCCAGACCCACAGCAATGTGGGTGACTTTTGACTGCCCTTTGGGCAATTTTCGGAGATGTGCATCCATATGCCATAAAGAAATAAATAATAATCCAGAGGCCCAGTTAATGTTCTCAGCACAGAAGTTCAATCCCACCACAGTAGCTGGGAGAATTTAAACGGATTTAATTAAGCCGATCTGGAATAAAAGGTAGTCCTAATGGTGACCATGTGATGACTGGAATACTGAGAAACCCAGCTGAATCGCTAATGTCCTTTCGAGATGATGGGAAGGTGCCGGTGCTGAACTGGGGTGGATAAAGTCAAAGTCAGAAATCACATGACACCTGTTGGACTATAACCTGGTGTTGTGTAACTTCTGACAATGTCCTTTAGGGAAGGAATCTGCCATCCTTACCTGGTCTGGCCAACATGTAACTGATCCACAGCAATGTGGGTGACTCTCAGCCAGCCTCTGAGATGTCACTCAGTTGTATTCAAGGTGGCTGATTACCATCTTCGGAGGCAATGGGAAATAACTCCCAACCCAATGATATAAAACTTAGCAATGCCACCCACCTTGGCAGCTTCCTGTGCCACCCGCAGCAGGTTGAAATATTGGTTGTGGATCCCAGGCAAAACCATCTTCTCAAAGGCACATTCCTGAGCTTGAGCCAACATCAAACGGATCAGCATGTTCTGCATCGAGGGGCTCATGTCGAAACTCGGAGTGTGCGTGAAGGTTTCTATCAGGTGGCTCAGCACTCCTGAAAACAGAGAAACATTAGGACTGTAGAAGAGATCTAGGGAGCACGCTGACAGAGCCTCACTCACACTGCTGTTTCACTTAAGACACTCTCTTTTAATTCTCCCTTATTGGTAGGAATCTCATCGTCCAATCACACAATCCCCTGAACTGGCTCGGAAATAAATAACATGAGCCAGGGAGAGAAGCTGAACCAATCAAAGTTATAGCAGTTAAGACCGTGGAGTTTCTGCAGAGCCTCTTGTTGATGGAACTCTCTGCATTGTTGTTATTTGTCTTGAATATTCAGCATGAAGGGTCTGCCTGACATAAGACATAGGATCACTGCTCTGTCTTACCATTCAGTGACCTGCTTCACCATTCCATTAGATCACAGCTGAATTTCCCACATCCTTCACGTTCAGCGTTCAGTCAGACTCAATCTGCACATACCTGTGACTGAGCATCCACAGCCCTCTCGAACCTTCGAGATTTCCAAAAGATTCATAACCTCAAGTTATTTCTTCCCCAAGGCCTACCTGCCTGAATGCTTGTCCCGAAGCTGTGCCTCTACTCCCTCCAGCCAGGGAAACAGCTTCACAGTCTCTACCCCAACAAGTGCCTTGTAATGGCTGTACCTTTCTAGGAGATTACCTTTCATTTCTACTAACATGAGTAACATTTGTGTCACACAAATGCCAGGCAATGACCATCTCCAATAAGAGACAGTGTACTGCCCTCTGACATTCAATGACATTACCATCTCTGAATCCCCACTGTCAAGATCCTGGGCATTTCCATTACCAGAAACAGCATTGGACTTGCCATATGAACACTGTGGTTACAAGAGCAGCTCAGAGGCTGGGAATACTGCGGCGAGTAACTCACCCCCTGACACCCCAAAGCCTGTCTACCATCTACAAGGCACAAGTCAGGAGTGTGACGAAATATTCCTCACTTGCCTGGATGAGTGCAGCCCCAACAACACTCAAGAAGCTTCACACCATCCAGGACAAAGTGGCCCGCTTGATTGGCACTACATCCACAAGCATCCACTCCCTCCACCATCAACGCTCAGTAGCAGCAGTGTGTACTATCTACAAGATGCACTGCAGAAATTCACCAAAGATCCTCAAACAGCACCTTCCAAACCACAACCATTTCCATTCGAAGGACCAGGGCAGTAGATACATGGGAACACCACTCTCGGCAAGTTCCCCAAGCCACTCACCATCCTGACTTGGAAATGTGTCACCGTTCCCTCAGTGTCACTGGGTCAAAATTCTGGAATTCCCTCCCTGAGGGCATTGTGGGTCAACCTACCGCACGTGGACTGTAGTGGTTCAAGAAGGCAGCTCACCCCCACCTTCTCAAGGGGAAACTGGGGACGGACAATAAATTCTGGGCCCAGGCAGTGACACATCATGTGGCTGAATTAAAGAAAATCAGCACTGACCCAGTCTACTCAATTTCCCCTCCCCACTTATCACAGGGATCTTGATTACTCTCCTTTCACGGCAAATAACTCTTGTCAAGTAGGGATACGATGACTGTAAGGTGTGCTCTCTCTGAGGCCCTTTAGATTTGAAACAAGAGTTCATTTTGTTGACATCCTTGCTGTTTGAATAGCACCTGCCTAATAGCTTGCTGGAGCTGGATGTCGATTCCTGCGAGTGAGGCCGAATGGAGTTGATGAGAGGGAGAGGGAAGATTTCCTCGAGGGAAGGTGGTCGGGAACAAAAGCAGCTAAATGTTTGTTAGAGCCAAGCCTTTTGGGGCTGATCTCAGAACATATGTTACAAAGAGAGGCAAGGGATCTGGAACTCTCTCCTCAAGAAACCTGTCAAGTCTGGTAATCACTGTGAAATTTCAAACCTAAGATAAATGTCAATCTGTGAGGCAAGGAGATTGCAGATCATGTAACCCAGTTGAGTGGATCGAGACGCAGATCAGCTGGGACCTGCTGTATAAACAGCAGATTCAGCAGGGAAGAGGAAAAGAACAAACAGTTCGCATTCCTGGACGTCATGGTGGAACGCAGGGCCAAAGGGGAATTCCTAAAAAAGGTACACAGGAAAGGTACACACACTGACCAAGTACTGAATTTCAACAGCCACCACCTTAACACACACAAAGTTGCGTGAGAACATTACTTAAATGGGCAACAACACACTGCAGCAGTACAGAGCTACGCCGAGAAGAAGGTATCTCTTCCAGGTGTTCAAAGACAACGGATATCGAAAAACTGGGTCAGAAAATGCCTATTACATGAGCGACACCAGGAAGATACTACACGCCCTGACACACTCATCGTGCTACCTTACATCAAGAACACATTGGAACTAACCACAAGACTCCTATGACTGCTGGGCATCAGAGTGGCACACAAGCCCACATCAACCCAATGCCAACTGCTCACCCGAACCAAAGACCCACTTCCCACTATGGACAGGACCAATGTCATCTATAAGATCCCCTGCAGAGACTGTGACAAACACGACATCGGACAAACAGGAAGGAAACTAACAACAGGGGTACACGAACACCAACTGGCTACAAAAAGACACGACCTATACTCACTCATCTCTATCCGCATGGATAAGGAGAACCACCAATTCGACTGGGACAACGCCAAAATCCTGGGACAGGCTAAGCAGAGACAGGCACGGGAATTCCTAGAAGCCTGGCACTCCACGAAGAAAGCCATCAACAAACACATGGAACTCGACCCCATATACACTCCATTGCAAGGGAAAACCGGAAGTGAAGTAATCCAGCTCAACGGACTCCAGAGTTTAAAAAACAGGCGGGAAAACACAATGGTGCTTCATCAGAGGCTGCACTGATGACGTTGCCCAGCAGGGTAATGAAACATCTGCGGGGCAACGAACCAGCTCGGCAAGCCAACCAACCTCAACATCCACAACTCGAGCTACAAATCTGCTCTAAAACCTGACAGCTGGGATCCACTTGAATGGTGTAACTTGCCAAAGAGGCTGCCAAGTGGCTTCCTTTGTTCTTATGTTGCTAACATAGAGCGATAAGGTACTCAGAGGGCAATATCACCGAGATTACTCCATGCTGCTAACTTCTAGTCAGTCGCTAGGGAATCAAGAACTGGAACCTTGGTCAATTCCATTCAGATCTGAGCCTTGGGTGTAAACCTGGAGGAGAGCTGAGAGGACAGGAAGCTGGTTCTGTCTGACCATGTCCTGCTTCAGGTGCTACACACACAGCTGCTTCATTTTTTCACACAGCAAAGGCAGACAGCCCTGTGTCTATAAACAAACACAGACCCTAGAGCTGGTTAGACCAGACTTCTTCCCAACAGTATTCCAGGAACTGTTTGTTGGTGAATCATAGACAGCAGCTGTAGCACCCCATTAAATCCCATCTGCCCCACTTCCCCCAGGATCATTAATATGACAAACACCCACTCCAGGTTACCATGGAAACCACGAACCTCCTTTCCCCATCATTGTGGGTAATTCACACCAGAGGCACAGTGAGTGACCCTTACACTCCTGAATAAACACCGATTCTGTACGGTTACACAGCGAGTGACCCTTACCCTGAATAAACACTGACCCTGTACGGTTACACAGTGAGTGACCCTTACCCTGAATAAACACTGACCCTGTACAGTTACACAG
>JAHRHZ010000287.1:761075-780111 GCA_024137785.1 Ginglymostoma cirratum
ATAAACACTGACCCTGTACGGTTACACAGTGAGTGACCCTTACCCTGCTGAATAAACACTGTCTCTGTACAGTTACATAGTGAGCGACCTTTATCCTAGTGGAGTAAGCACTGACCCTATACAGCTACACACTCTTACCCTGCTAAATAAACGCAGATTAAGCGTGTCAGTAGCAAAGTGGGTTGGGTGTAGATGGCAGGAAGAGGGGCTGGGATACGGGAGTAAGGGGTTGGGAGAAAGGTCCGTGTGAATTCTGACCTGCTGCTTTCTGGAAGGCGTCGATGGAGCTGTCGAGACCAGCCTGGGTCTTGCGATCACTGCGGGTGCCAATCTGAGTGTACAGGCCTGCAATATTGAACAGAATGCTGGCCTTCTCCAGAGATAGGTGTTGCTGGCATACAGGCACACCAGTAAATGAGTCATACCTAGTAATAATGGAAACAGTCAAATCACAGTCACAGTGAGGGGAAACAATTCAATTCTTACAACGAGGAAAGAAACTAGACTTTTACACAAAACCTCCTGTAACACTGCAGCGTTTCATATCAAACCAATTGAGACACACTCACTACACTGGAGGACTCAATGGAAATGCAGCAATGATTTTTAAATTTTCAAGATGTGAGCATTGCTGACTGGGCCAGCATTTATTGCTTGCCCCTAGTTACCCTTGCTAAGGTGGTGGTGAGCTGCCTTCTTGAATTGCTGCAATGCACCTGAACAGATGAGCTGTTTCCTTTTGAGGGATACATATAGGTCCAGACACCCCAGCTCACTCTATAGTGACGCTGCAATCATTAACACCCCTCATAAAACACACAAATAGAATCCCAGTTTAAAGTTTTGCACTCCGACAGCGCTGCATTTAGAATGTAGTGTTCATGTGTGGAACATGATCTAAATGCACAATGTTCTTACTCAAAGGTGGAAGTGTTTCAAGAACTATCCAAATACATTAACATTCTCATTAAGATAAAGGTAAAGACATGCTGTGAGCTGGCTGGAAAGGCAGGTTTAAGGTGAATGTTCAGTGAAGTTGCAGTAGGGGAGGTGAGGAAGTGAGAGGGGGGAACCGTCCCTTACCAGGTGAAGAAGACACCGAGGTGTCTGTTAGGCTGTAGGAAGCGACTCTCCAACAAGTTGAGCTGGTTGTAGTACGATATAAGCAGCTCAACACCCAGATCATTCCGACTCGGAGTGCGGACAGCCTGTAGACACAGGACACATTTCAATCAAACATCAAAACACGGGCAAAGCTACACAACAGTGAGGAGGGGCCTTTCTTGTCCCTCCTGGGTTTCTGTGCTCATTCAGAGTGAAGAGTTTGCCCCTTTCTCAGCAACAAAGCCAAGGAGCTTTATCCACACTGTGTTAGTGCTGGTGATTTCAGATGATCTGCAAGTTATTCTGACACTTGTCTCTTATGTTGAGTACTTTCTCTTTAAGCTGGAATTCTAAATCAGGTAGGCACAGGTGAAACTGTGAACAGGAACACTTTTTAGATGCTGACACCTTCACAGCCGGCTCTAGACTGAGCCCCAACTTCACCCCTGCGAGTCACCTGACCAGTTCTCTTAAAGGGGCAGCATCCAATTTACATACACAACAGTCTCCAAAAGGACTGTATGTTGGTCACTCTAACCAATACTGTCTCCGACAGACGCATCTGCAGCTGGCAGATTGAGGTCAATTATGTTTTCCCTCGTTAGTTTCCTCATGCCCTGCTGCAAACCCACTCTAGCAACTATGTCCTTTAGGATGTGACCAGATTGATCATTAGTGCTGCTGCCAAACCGCTTTTGATGGTGGACACTGAAAGCCCCCACCCAGAATACGTTTTGCATCCTTGCCACCCCTTCCTCCAAGTGTTGTTTTAACACGGATTCGTAAGCCGAGGGAGAAAGGTACGTGGTAATCAGGAGGTTTCCTTGCCTAGGTTTAATCTGAAGGCATGTGGCTTCAAGAGGTCCAGTGTCAATGTTGAGGACTCATAGGGCAACTCCCTTCTGACTATATCCCACTGTGCCGCCCCCTTTGCTGGGTCTGTCCTGCCAGTGGGACAGGACATATCCAGGGATGGTGATGGTGGTGTCTGGGACATTGTAAAGGTATGATTCTGTGAGTATGACTACGTCAGGCTGTTGCCTGACCAGTCTGTGAGACAGCTCTCCCAATTTTGACACTAGCCCCAGATGTTAGTACGGACTTTGCAGGGTGTTGGGGCTATTTCTGCCGTTGTCTTTTCCAGTGCCTAGGTTGATGCCGGGAGGTCCATCCTGTTTCACTTTTGTTGTGACTTTGTTATGATTGGGTACAACTGAATGGCTGGCTTGGCCATTTCAGAAGGTATTTGCGAGTGAACCACATTGTCTGGGATGAGGCAGCTGGAGAGGGAGCGCAGTGAGGCCCAGAACCTCTCTCCAACTCAAACACTTCACCAAGTAGTCGCGTTCTATCAGTGCAGGCAGAATGGGCTGAATGACCTCTTTCTGTGCTGTAACAATTCTGTGAGATGTTTATGTCCATCTGGATTGGAATGTTACGGGCCCTGGACCTATCACCCAAGAGGGAACATCCGGCTGTCCCCATGGAAAGTTGGCATCATGGGATATACGGCCATTCAGCCTGTCTAGTCTGTGCTGGTGTTTATGGTCCACCTGAATCTCCTCTCATGCTGCTCAATCTCTCACCATCAGTAAATTCTTCCATTATTCCCTTCCTCATGTTTATCCAGCTTCCTCTTTAAATGTATCAATGCAATTCACTTCCACCTCTCCCCGTTGCTGTGTCCCCTACCTTCGCCCCGCTCTCTGGAGGAATGATTTTCCAATTGGATTTCTTTGAGATTGTCACATACTGGGGGACCCTAGTTATGGTTTCACCCATAAAGGGAGACATGCCTCTGTCAATTTTATGCCTGGCATGAGGCCATTCAGCCAGCCATTCACATGCTAGCCATTTCAGAACAATCCAGTGAGTCATACGCTTTTCCCATTAGATGTGAAACTGAACTCATGAAATCTGGCCTTGAATTAAGCAAAAGGAATTGGATTGTTAACAATGTAACTGCTTCCTGAGTGACCTTCAGGGACTGAGAGCCTCCTACTCCCCTGACTTTACACTGTCAACTCCCAACTGCCCCAACACTGCAGTTTCGCTCACAGTCCCGGAAAGGTTTAGATTTTCAGCATAGTTCTCTCTTTAACCACCTCAGAAAATGGACGGCTGACACGTCGAGAGGATCCCTAATGAAATCCAACTTTCTGAGTTCGCCAACCTGAACATGAATGGCGGAAAGTACCTTCGACTGATCACCGTCAACAAACCTCTGCTGGAAAAGTGTATCATAATCATAGGAGGCTAGTCTGCAGGCTCTCCTCCATTCAAGTCAACGATCAGTTCTTTAGTTTTGCTGGGAGACTGTTTCAAAGGGATCTCCTCCTTAAGCTGGAGGTGAGGAGGCATTTCAGAGGGTCAGTGGCCTTTGGCATTCTCTCACACAGTGAGTCGTGGGGGCGGGGGGTGGAGCTGGGTTATTGAGTGTATTCAAGGCCACCTTGGACAGACCCTTGCTCTGTGAGGGTTATGTGGGCATACAGGAAAATGGGGTTTGAGTCTATAACTAGAGCAGCCATGACCTTATTGAAGGGTAGAAGGCTGCAGAGGCTGACTGACCTCCTATTTCTGATGCTTTTGGCTTTTATGCCCTCACTGAAGGAGTTTTCGGGGAGATGACCTGGATATTTTTGTTTGGTTACGGGATGTGGATGTTACTGGGTAGGCCAGCATTTACTGCCCAACCCTAAGTATGAACAGCCAACCACGTTGCTGTGGGTCTGGAGTCCAGACCAGGTAAGGAGGCAGTTTCCTTCCCTAAAGGACATTGATGAACCAGATGGGTTTTTCCCAACAATTGACAAATGATTTCATGGTCACCATGGGACTAGATTTTTACTGAATTCAAATTCATCTGCCAGGGTGGTATCTGAACCCATGCCCCCCGAACATGAGCCTGGGAATCTGGATTACTAGCCTAGTGCACCACTGCCTCCCCAACACATGGCCAGCCTGGTCCTCCAGCTGTAGACGACTCTTTCGGGAATAGGGAGTAACATGTACATGTTACAGGACACTGGCTTCCCTCTGAATGGCTGGCACAGGTCTCCCTTGTACATGGAACAGCCAACACAATTCTCCCACAATATAAGTCCTAACCTGCCGCAGGTCCATAAGATCCAGGATCTCATCCTCATATTCTGCTGGATCCTCACTGTAGTGCTCCTCGATGAAATCCTGTGGGAAACAGAAACGTAAAGCACTTATGAGACACACTGAAGATGTCAGAGAACCGATGAAAATTCATGTGGGTGAAATCAAACAAACATGAGCAAGGGCAGCATCACATCACATCACCACAGGAACAACTCACCACATACACATCTCTATTCTGCTCCAGATATGCTCCAGTTGCTCCCAGAGATTAATGCCCCTTCCCAATTTCATCCTTCACCCAAAGGTCACTGAGTTAAGAGACAGCTCCCATTACAATCCCAACCCACAGTCTGAGAATTAGGGCCAGGTCATTCAGGAGAGATGTTAGGAAGCACTTCTACACACAAAGGGTGGGAGAGGTTTGGAACCCTCTTCCACAAACAGCAGTGGATGCTGGATCAGTTGTTAGTTTAAAATCTGAGGGAGATACAGTTTTGTTAAGCAAAGGTATAAGGGATATGGGCCAAAGGTGGGTTATATGGAGTTAGGCCACACATCAGCCATGATCTCATTGAATGGTAGAATAGGCTTGAGGGGCTGAATGGCCTGTTCCTAAGTAAATGGGCAGGTCAGCAGGCAGTGGATTAACATTTGAATGTCAACAAAGAGGAAATCGAATTGGTCACTCACAGGAAGCCCATGGATGTGTCTGTGCTAGCAGCAACTGCTTTGTTCACATCATGGGAATGTACAGCACAGAGTGAACCTCGACCTACCTGCAGGTTCACAGAGACAACATTCCTCCAAGGCCCAGTATTTACACTCACTACACACAGTAAAACAGGATTCCTCAACAATATCCACCACCTGCATTTATATATCACCTTCATCATTCACATGTTTGGTACAGAACTGGAATATTGCTGACAAGAGACACATTTTGTACAAGCTTTTTGTCTTGCACTCAATAATTTTCAAGAAAACCCACAGTGAAGGGAAAACGACATTGATTCTGTGTGAGGGGAGGTTGCTGAGTTGTTGGCATGTGGTAGAGGCTTTGCCGTAGAAAATGTGCCAGTTAATGATGACTGAGATCTTTTGTTTAAATTTTAAAACCTGTCTGTCTCCTCAGATGGCCATAAAAATAATTCCAGACAGGGAGCTCCTCCCCATTCAACTGTTACCACACACACAATGTTATGTTTTAAAAGAGGTCCAATGATATTGTTTGTGGGATCTTGCTGTGCTCACATTGGATGCCTGATTTCCTGCACTACAACCAAGATCACACATCAGTCCTTTGGAATGCCCTGAGATGGTGAAAGGTGCTATGGAAATGCAAGATCTAATTTGAAGTTTTGACATGAAATCAAGGATAAACAGAAATATAGTTGCCCCGGAAACTGTCTCCTTGACAACCAGTGTAACTCTGGCCTTACCCTCAAGGACGTCACAAAGTCAACTTCTTTTGTCTCTTTCAGTCCCAGTGGAATGAGGGGAAAGCAGAGTGCAGTCCTGTAAAATAAAACAGAGACACTCAGGCACATCCTTACAGTCAGTTTACAAATCTCTCACACGCACAGGCTCTGCAGAAATCGATTACTGACCTAAACCGTGCCCATTGTGGCTGGTATCCCAGTGTGAGGCAGGTTTACACTGTCAATCCAATTTCAAAAGAAAAGAACATTTCTCTTCAAGTAACCCCACTAGAAAAATCAATCAGCCTGTCAAGATGAGCGAGGGATGGGGAAGAGACAAATTCAAATCCAAACCAATTGGGTACAAGATGGATTGTTAGTATTAAAGAGTTTTCATTTTCCTGGGTATGTGCACAGGATTTAAAAGGTTAAAGTTGCAGAATCAGAAGTGAAGTACAAACCTACTGTAAAGGACAATGGAGACAAAACCGGCTGCAGAGGTCTCGAAAAGAGAGACAGCGAGAAAGGGAAAAATAGATCGCTGTGCAGCGATCAGTGAAACGTAGACAGAGTTGGAGAGGTCAGGACACAATGAGGGTTTTCATCACAGTATCTCATGGATTTGAACAAGGCTCAATTGCACTGAATGGGCAAGGAGTGAGTCCTGCCAGTACATTCCACTCTGCGGTGCCAGGGAGACTGGCACAGACACTGCCTTTGTTCAGGGCACTCAGCAAAAGGACCTCTCTCCAAGTCTCAAACTCCTCACCCTGGTTCATGCCTCGCTTGTACGGAGGTCAGTTATCAGCTGTGTCCTCCTTCTCCCCTCTCTTATCAAACCCTCCAACTCCTCTCCCTCCCTCCCTACCCCCAACTCCTCTCTCCCTCCCACTCCGTACATCAGTTTCCACAAAGAGGGAAGGAATTGGTAGATTAGCCCAGTGTGCAGTTTGGAGTTAGACCTACCCTTTGCAGAGTCAGGGCTTTTAAAAACTTATTTACAGGACATGGCTGTCACTGGTTGGACAACATTTATTGCCCATCCCCAATTGCGCCCCTTGAGAAGGTGGGGGTGAGCTGCTGCAGTCCAGGTGCTGTACATAGACCCACAATGCCATTACGGAGGGAATTCCAGGATTTTGATCCAGTGATGGTGAAGGAACAGGGATATATTTCCAAGGCAGGATGGTGAATGGCTTGGGGGTAACTTGTGCGGACTGGTGTTCCCATATGACTACTGCCCTTGTCCTTCTAGATGGAAGTGCTTGTGGGTTTGGAAGGTGCTGTCTGAGGACTGTTGGTGAATTTCTGCAGTGCATCTTGTAGATAGTACACACTGCTGCTACTGAGCGTTGGTGGGGGAGGGAGGGGATGCTTGTGGATGTGGTGCCAATCAAGCGGCTGCTTTGTCCTGGATGGTGTCAATGTTCTTGAGTGTATTGGAGCTGCTCTCATCCAGGCAAGTGGGGAGTATTCCATCACACTCCTGGCTTGTGCCTTGTAGATGGTGGACAGGCTTTGGGAGTCAGGAGATGAGTATTCCCAGCTTCTGACCTGCTCTTGTAGCCACTGTGTTTATGTGGTGAGTCCAGTTGAGTTTCTGGTTAATGATAACCCCCAGGATGTTGATAGTGGTGGATTACACCCAGAGGAAACCCATTAGTCCCAGGACTGACGGATTCAGAGTCAGACAGGAAGGCTGAAGGAAGAGGGATTCAACTGAGATTGGCACAGGACAGGGAGAGGGGCTGAGTGGTGATCAATTGTTACTAAAAGGTAAACCTGAGAGAATCAGCGAGTCGAGCCTGAGCCACGCATACACGAGCTGCAGGTCTTAATCAGGGAACTGTTTGTACAAACCCCAGCCCCACCATAGACAGACCACACCCCCACCCCAGACAGATGACCTGGTCAGACCCCTGAGGGGGGAGCCTCATTGAGAGAGCAGCAGTGGCAGCTGGGACGATGGTGGTGGTGACGACAGAGTCCCTACAATGTGGAGTACCACCATGTCCACACCGCCCGTCCAACAAGTACCCCACCCAGACCCACCATATCCCCATTACACCCCTCTTGCATCGCTAGCCCACCCAGCCTGCACGTCCCTGGACACTACGGCTCAGCCAATCCTCCCAACCTACACAGGTGGGAGGAAATGGGAGCACCCGGAGGAAACCCACGCAGACACGGGGAGAATGCACAAACTCCGCACAGTTTTCCGAGGCTGAAATTGAGCCCAGGTCCCGGGCGCTGTGAGGCAGCAATGCTAACCACTGAGCCACCGTGCCGCCCCAGGGTTATGGTGCGATGGTTATGGTGGGAATGTTGATTTTGATGCTGATGGTGGTTTTATAAAAGCCTGACCCATCAGGTGGTTTGAGAACTCACTTTTCGTTCTGATAAACTTCGACAGAGCTGTTTAACCCTTCGAGCTCCTCCTTCAGCAGCTGCAAGTTTGAATTGACAAAACTCAGTTCCAGCAGCACTGTTTCTCGCACCTTGCTGTTGTCAGTCGCCCTGTGGACACAGAATCACAAATCATACCGTCAGCCTGATCCAGGTAAATGCAGTAAGGTGGACATTACCCACTAAACACCACCTCCCCCCACCAACCCCCCCACAGCCCATTGTCCTCGTCAGTCTCCCTGGGTCACAGGATCAGAAACCTCTAAACCCTTCCTGTTGACGTATCCATCCGGATGCCTTTTAAATGTGGCAATTGTACCAGCCTCCTGGAGTTGGGAGGTCATGTTGCAGCTGTACAGGACATTAGTTAGACCACTTTTGGAACACTGTGTACAATTCTGGTCACCCTTCTATAGGGAGGATGTTGTTAAACTTGAGACGGTGCAGAGAGGATTTACAAGGATGTTGCTGGGACGCAAGGCTTTGAGTTGTAAGGAGAGGCTGAACAGGTTGGGGCTGTTTTCCCTGGAGGTGGTGGAGGCTGGTACGATTACAGCATTTAAAAGGCATCTGGATCGGTATATGAATAGGAAGGCTTTAGAGGGACCAAATACTGGCAAATGGGACTAGACGAATTTAGGGTATCTGATCAGCATGGAAAAGTTGGAGCAAAGGGTTTGTTTCCATGCTGTATGAAGCATGACACTGAACGTAGGCAAGGGCTGAATAGTTTAGTCCTGCTCTTGTTTTCGAAGAGTCTGTGAGCTGTGTTTCGACAGTGGGAAGGGACACCCCCTGGGGAACAGTACCCATAGTGAGCTAACTGCTGCAGGATAAAATCAGTAGTGAGAAACGCAGAGAAACAGTGCTCACACAGAGTCACAGTTTCCCACTGCAGCTGCTCCTTTAAGGGACAGTGGCTGCTCCTGCAGTCCCTCTGTTTCGGGGCTGGCACTTGCTCCTTTGCTGCTGGTTGGCACCATGATGCCAGGTCAGAACAGCTGATGAGTCCTTGCTGTGTTTGGTCAGGAGCCAGGGGAACACTCACACAGAATGTATCCAGCTGGGAACTGCATGTTCGTGTTCTCAATGCGGGCACAATGCCTGTACCTTCAAGAAATCAAAGGACAGAACATCACTGGACAGATCCCATGGAGTGGGAGTGCACAGTCTGAATCTGACTGCACTCGGGGAACTGGAGAAAGGCAGGGTCACTCCCAGATCTCAGGGACTATGGCCACCAACAGGTCAAACAGTCTCTGTGCCCATAGAGACAGAAAGAGACAAACAGAGAGAGGGTGGGGAAGGAGAGAGAGACACACACACAAACAGAGAGGGGGTGGGGAAGGAGAGAGAGAGAGACACAGACACAGAGAGAGAGAGAGAGACACAGAGAGAGAGACACACACACAGAGACACAGAGAGAGAGAGACACACACACAGAGACACAGACACACGCACACAGAGACACAGACACACGCACACAGAGACACAGACACACAGGCACACGCACACACACAGAGAGACACACAGGCACAGAGAGACACACACAGGCACATGGAGACAGAGAGAGAGAGAGACACACAGAGATAAAGAGACACAGAAACACAGACAGACACACACACGCACACGGAGACACAGACAGGACTTACCGAAGGAGATTCTCAGCTCCAGCCCGCAGTCTCATGGCTTTAATGATCTGCTGATTGAGGGTCACTCTCTGACTCTGCAACTTGCTACGCCCAGTCTGAGCATATGGATTGCAGCCCTGAAAATAAGGCAAGGTGGTACATGGGGTCAGAGCCAGGGCGGCAAAGGGAAGATGAAAAGGAGGAAGTGTCACAGCAAGACCAGAGAACAGTAATGTCTCTCCAATCTACCCCCCACCTTAGTCACATACAGGCCACTAAATGGACCCAGCCCTAAGGAAGCAGTGGCTGGAAAGAAAAGCACATCCAATCATTTGAAAATCTAAAACACTGATGGTTCTCCCCACAATATAAACAGAGTGAGAGGACAAACCAACTGTACGGCTCAAATCACCAAATAACATCATCACCAATAGCAGGCTTTTTGGCCCAGATCTGTACGAGAAAACAGGAGCAGGGTAAGCCAGTCAGCCCTCTGAGCCCACTCCACCATTCAATATGATCATGGTTGACCATCTAGCTCAGTCCCCTGCTCCTGCTTACTACGTTTCCCCCACCCCCCCAACCCAATCCATACCCTTGATCCCTTTAACACTAAGAATTATATCTAACTCCTTTTTGAACAACATTCGATGTTTTGGCCTCAAGCTCGGACAGAATTCCACAGGCTCCCCTTTCACTCTCTGGGTGAAGACATTTCTCTGCATCTCAGTCCAAAATGGCTGACCTAGTAATGCTGAGACTGTGAGCCCTGGTTCTGGACTCCCCTACCATCAGGAACATCCTTCCTGCTGATTCTAATCGGCAAACCAACTCCCTGAGAGCGCGTGAGCGAGAGAGAGAGAGAGAGAGAGCGAGACTTTCCCTGTCAGTTTTCAGTCTGCCCCTCAATTTGTCCTCAAACAGGTTGTTGCCATGGTGACACAGAGAAACTGGATTTTTGCAAGTCCAGACGAAAGTTTCAGAGTGACACAGAGAGGCAGGCTGACAATATGCAGGCTCCCTGACATCTTTTTATTCAGCCTCTGGTTGGACCGGCATCCTCTGCATTCAGTAAACAAACATCACAGCCCAAAAGGAAGGAGGTGCCAACTCCACAATTGTTGAGCTGGAACATCAGGGACTGAGAGATAACTGCAGCCACCAGTAACACACTCAATGGCTGTAATCAATAGTGATTCCATGTGGAGAGGCTCAACACTGACCTCACCTTCGTACAGGAAAGTTAGCTCGCCGAGTGGATCACTGGATCACCAACAGTGGATCGCTGGCACAACAAGAGTGGGATCACTGGCTTACAGAGTAGATCACTGGCTTGCCGAGAACGGTTCACTGGCAGGAATCCATCCTGCAGGGCCACAGTTCTGAGGAGGAACCCACTCCTCTTGGCGAGAAGGCCTCCCACACACAGTTGAGGAAGAGTTCTCTACATCCACCTCTCAACTCAAACATGGCCAGGCAACTACCTGCCTAACCCTGCCCCAACACAGTGCTCCTCCACAGGAGGTGACAGAGCAGCTCAGATTGGAGCTCCACACTGCCCTCAGCACGGTCTCCAAGTCCCTCCGTTCACCACAGGAAGGACCCCGCCTCGTGTTAGCACCAGTCACACCATCTCCCCCCCAGATACAAACCAACTCAATAGGCCAGACTCCTACTGCTGTCCCCACACAGTACGGTAGGGAAATCGAACAGACTTCAAAATTCCATCAATAACACCGCGATCTCAACACATGGGAAGCACAAATGGAAAAGGGATCGACTTATTTGAGGTTAACATCACTGTAATGGAAACAGTCATTGAAGGTAAGGGTCTGCTCTCATTAGTTACAAGAGAGATCGAGGAGAGAATACTCTGACTGCCTGAAGAGTCACTCAGAGGCAAGTCTAACACTGCAAGACAACATGCCAATGACCTCTGGTTACAACTCTGCCAGAATATCCAGATGTCCTTTCACACAAAGGGTGACTGGGGCACAAGGAGATCAAAATGCAATAGGTCCATCTGTGAAGGAATTGGCTTTACTGAAAATGAAGCCTGCTGGAGAGAAGTCATTGCAGTTTGCAGACATTTGGAGAGATGGTGGAACATGTCCTGGAACAGTATTCTTGGGGTAACATTACCATGAAGACAGTCTTAGAAATCTGAGAAAGCCTGTCTTTTGACAACATCTTTGTCAAACTTCTGTTTTTCAAACAGAGTCACACAGACACACAGCACAGTGAAACGAACCTTTCAGTCCAACTCGGCCAGGCCAACCAAACATCCCAATCTGACCTAGTCCCATTTGCCAGCATTTGGCCCATATCCCTCTGAACCCTTTCTATTCATGTACCTGTCCAGATGCCTTTTAAATGTTCTAATTGTTCCAGCCTCCACCACTTCCTCTGGCAGCTCATTCCATACACACACCACCCTCTGTGTGAAAAAAGGACCTAAGGGGTAACTTTTAAATCTTTCGCCTCTCACCTTAAACCTGTGCCCTCTAGTTTTGGACTCCCTGCTCTGGGAAAAAGACTTTGGCTGTTCAAACTATCCATGCCTCAACCTCTATAAGGTCACCTCTCAGCCTTCAGCGCTCCACGGAAAATAGCTGCAACCTATTCAGCCTCTCCCTATAGTTCAAACCTTCCAATCCTGGCAACATCCCTGTAAGTTGTATACAGTATTCTAAAAACAACCTCACCAATGTCCTGTACAGCCACAGCATGACCTCCTAGCTCCTATACTCAATGCACTGACCAATGAAAGCAAGCTTACCAAACACCATCTTCACCACCCTATCTACCTGCAACTCCACATTCAAGGAACTACGCACCTGCAACTCCTCTGCCTGTTTGATTGGCAACATTCCCCAGGACCTTACCATTAAGTGTACAAGTCCTGCCCCGATTTGCCTTTTCCAAAATGCAACACCTCACATTTATCTAAATGAAACTCCAACTGTCACTCCTTGGCCCATTGGCCCATCTGATCAAGGTCCCGTTATACTCAGACAATTTTCTTCACCTCCAATTTTGGTGTCATCTGCAAACTTACTAACCATACCTCCTATATTCACACCCAAATCATTTCTATAAATGACAAAACGCAGTGGACCCAGCATCGATCCTTGTGGCATCTTTAGTACCTTTACTGTTAAGAACTTTCCAAGTTTCTGTTTCTCCCACTCTCTCTGGTCAGGCAGCTTTGTTCCAACTACCTCCATCAGAAAGAAAGGGTTTAGCTTCACATGAATTAAAAAGTTCACTTGCACCCAAACATGTGACAAGTCATGAAAAATAAAGGGACAACATTTTGAATGATGGTTTCTAAAATAGTATCATGAGGTCATGCCTGTTCTGACTTGAATATAATCTCACGGTAGGAGTCTATTCAAGACCACACTTTGATTGATATAGCACCTTTACTGTATAGAAGCACCCTGAAGTACTTCACAGGAATATTACAAAACAAAGTCTGACATTGAGCAACAAAAGCATGTTAAGCCAGGTGACTAAAAGCTGGGAAGATTTGAAGACACAATGAGAGAACAGAGTAAGACAGAGAGGTGTAGACAGGGAATTCCAGAGCTCAGGCCCCAGGCAGCTGGGCACATAGCTCCTGTGGTGGAGTGACTGTATTAAAAATACACAAGAAGCCGGAATTTGAGGAATGCAGAGATCTCAGAGATTTATGGGACCGGAAGAGATTACAGAGATAAGAAGCGGGTGAGACAACGGTGGGAATTGAAAACAAGGTTGAGAGTTTTGAAATTAAGATAATACTTGGCCAGGGGCCAATACTGGTCAGTGAGCAAGGGGTGATAGGAGAATGGGATGGAGAATCAGGTAGATGTGGGGCAGACACCTTCAACTAGTTCATCAGGCTCTGATCCACACCTAATGACCCCAAGGCCCCTGTGGGAATAGGAGACAGTGGATCCTGTGGAATTGTTCCATGTGTAAACTGTCCCAAGTTATTGAGCAGAACGCCTCATTGTGCTTGTTAGAATGTTCTAAAATGAAGCAGCTTGGGTGATGGTATAGATGGATCTCCCAGACAGATATGTCTGCATAAATAGAGTCTCACCCCTTCTGCAATTTGCCCTCAAGGACAGCTGTGGTAGGGAGGAGGCTCTCACACATCTCCTTTTGGAATGTGAAAACAGGGTCTGGAGAGAGATCCCGTGGTTTTTGTCGAGGTTCGTCCCGATCAGCTCTGTGACATGGGACTCTGTGCTCCACAGTCTGGTCCCCAGGACACAAACCGAGACAAACATTGACTGTACCTGGAGGACCATCGACTCAATGAAAGATGCCCTTTGGTCTGTCTGAACCTCACTGGTTCTTCCAGTGTAAAGGGCTGTTGTTGACTGAGCGCTGCAGACTGGTGCAGGACCACCTGCTGAGGGACACAGTGAAGCTGGGGGCAATGGGGAAAGCTTACTGCTATAGATTGACGCACTGGGATCTGCGTAAAACACCTGGGATATACACCCCAGAGATTATTTAAAGTAAAATGGAAATACACACTGCAAAGACACACTTTAAATACACTGCATTCAAGTAACAATTCTGAACAGATATTTAACATAACTCTACAAATTTAATGAGCAAAGTATATATTTCTGAAAAATATTAAAGGAAACAAAAGGATAAGGGGAGAGGACAAGAAAATGGATAATATTATTGAATGGCCTCCTCCTGGTCCTAGCAGGAGGACATGAGGCCAGGAGACTGGAGGCACTCGAGAGAGAGAGAGAACCTGCCACCCTCGCTGGAGTTTCCTTACTGCCTCTCAACTCAGACAGTAAACTGAAGATTTCTCAGCTCAATGTTCACAAAACCACAGGCACACTTTCTGCAGCATTTTGGCTGATATTAATATCTCGAACAGATGGCAGTCTCACTCCACAAAAATTGCAGGGGCTCGGACACAGGGGAAATGCTAGAAGACTGGAGGATGACTAATGTGGTTTCACTTTTTAAGAAGTGTGGGCGAGATGAACCAGGAAATTACAGACCAGCGAGTCTCACATCAGTGGCAGGTATACTATTGGAGAAAATTATACACCCACTTGGAAAAGTATCGGTTAATTAGAGCCAGTCAATGTGGTTTTGTCAGAGGAAGATCATACCTAACAAATTTGTTAGAACTTTTTTGAAAATGTGATCAAGTGTGTGTGGATGAGGGAAGTTTAGTTGATGCAGTTTATATGGATTTTAGCAAAGCTTTTGACAAGATCCCACATGGCAGACCTATTGAGAAGGTTAAGGCACATGGAATTGAGGGAAACTTGTCGAGATGGATCAGAAACTGGCTTAGTAATAGGATACAAAGGGTAGTGGTGGAAGGCTGTTTGAATGGCTGGAGGCCGGAGTCCAGCGGTGTACCACAAGGATCAGTATTGGAACCCTCATTGCTTGTTGTATACATAAAAATGTGGGAGGAATGTTAAGCAAATTTGCAGACGACACCGAAGTTGATGGAATGGTTAATAGCAAAGAAGATGGGTGTAGGTTACAGGAAGATGTAGATGGGTTGGTCAGATGAGCATATCAAGTGGCAAACAGTCTAACATGTGACAGGTGATGCACTTTGGAAGAAAAAACAAAATGAGGGAATATTTAATGAATGGCAGGACACTGGGTAGCTCAGAGGAACGGAGGGTTCTTGGAGTAATTATTCACAGATCCCTGAAGCTGGCGGAGCACACAAATAGGATAGTTAGGGCAGTATATGGGACACTTGCTTTCATCAGTTGTAGCATAAAGTATAACAGCAAGGAGGTAATGCTGGAGTTGTACAGAGTGTTGGTCAGGCCACAGCTGAAGTACTGTATCTAGTTCTGGACAACTCACTACAGGAAGGATGTGAGAGCACTAGACGGGTTACAGAGGAGTTTCACCAGGATATTAAAATCTGACAGAAGTGTGGATGCTGTAAATCAGACACAAAAACAGAAATTGCTGGAAAAGCTCTATCTGGGTTCTGAGGAAGGGTCACTGGACCTGAAATGTTAACTGATTTCAGGAAAAGCTCAGCAAGTCTGGCAGCATCTGTGGAGAGAAATCAGTTAATGTTTCGGGTCTGGTGACCCTCAGAACCCAGACTGAATGTTTCCAGCAATTTCTGTTTGTGTTCACCAGATGTTGCCCGGGATGGAGAAATTGAGCTATAAGGAGAGACTAGATAGGCTTGGATTGTTTTCTCTACAGCAGAGAAAGCTGAGGCATATAGGATTATGAAGGGTATAGACAGGGTGAATAGAGATCAACTGTTCCCCTTGGTTGAGGGGTCAATCATGAGAGGACATGGTTTCAGGGTAAGGGGGCAGGACATTCAGAGGGGATTTGGGGAAAAAACTTTTTCACTTACTGGGTGGTGGGAATCTGGAATGCTGTGCCTGGGAGGGTAGTGGAGGCTTGAAACCTTACAACTTTTTAAAAAATTTCAAATGAATACTTAAAATATCATGATGTGGGGGTGCCAGTATTGAACCGGAGTGGAAAAATATGATGCTGCTTGGCCTGCTGTGTTCATCCAGCCCCACACCTTGTTATCTCAGAAATAACATGACACCTGGTTATAGTCCAACAGGTTTATTTGAAAACACAAGCTTTCGGAGCACAGCCCCTTCATCAGGTTACTTTTTGTAATACATAACATGAAGGGACTATGCTCCGAAAGCCTGTGATTTCAAATAAACCTGTTGGACTATAACCTGACGTTGTGTGATTTCTGACTTCAAATATCATCACATTCAAGGATATGGGAAAAGTGCAGGAAATTGGAGTTAGTGCATCTTCAGTGGTAGTTACGACAGTGCAGACTTGATGGGCTGAAGGGTCTTTTCTGCGCTGCATGAATCTAAGAATCTGTAGGATGTGGGATCCTCCTGTGCACAAATTGGTTGCTGGGACCACACTTCAGGTAGAGTCAATGAGGTATGAAACAATGGGAAACCATCCTGGAGGTGATGGACACTATGGAAAGGAAACCCCTTCAAGGGTTTATATTTAGAGAGCAAGCTGGGCTTGTTTCAGCTTCAACGTCATCATTAATGACGTGAACAGCAGCAGGGAGGAGCTGAGCAACATGTGATCCTGCCTCCTGTGTGTGACAGGTTATGTTGCAACGACAGGCTCATCCTGTGTCATACAATTCCAAAGGTCGTACGTGATGTCATGATACCATGTACAGGCAATGTCCTGACTCTCACCCCCACAATCACCTTCAGTAAAACTAAAAGGAACTGGACAAAGACCCAAATCTTGCTGTTTAGGGTTTGCACCCAGGCTCATGTTCCAAGGGCTCCGACACTACAACCGGATCAATTTTTAACAGAAAACTTTTCAGGGGAAAGTGGACAGGAGTGAGATTAATTGGCCAATTTCTTCACAGAACTAGAAGCAGTACAAAGGCTGAATGGCCTCCTCTGCGTTGTGACATTTTGTGAATCTCTGAAAATCGGAAGGGGGGAGTTTTCAAATGGAAACAGGGGGTGAAAGTGAATGGCATAATGGAGAAGAGCATTTTCTTCACAATTCACTCTGCCTCCACAACCAGCTCAGCTGATAATCAGGGGGACTCTCGGCCAGAGACACAGTCTATAGCCAATGTCGTTTCCCCATGGTGGGGAAAGTCCACAACCACAGGCCACAGAATCATAGGATCCCTACAGTGTGGAAACAGGCCATTTGGCCCCACAGGTCCACACTGACTCTCTGAAGAGCATCCCATCCCCTACCGTATGCCTGTAACCCTGCATCTCCCATGGCTAACACATCTACACATCGCTGAAGACTACGGACAATCCACCTAACCTGCAAATCTTTGGATTGAGAGAGGAAACCGGAGCACCCGGAGGAAACCCACGCAGACACAGGGAGAATGTGCAAACTCCACACAGACAGTTGCCTGAGGGTGGAATCGACCCCAGGTCCCTGGTGCTGTGAGGCAGCAGCGTTAACCACTGAGCCACCATGCTATGCCTAAAGGGTTTAAGGTGAGGGGAAAGATTTAAAAGGGACTTAATGGGCAACTTTTTCATGCAAAGGATGGTATCTGTATGGAATGAGCTGCCACAGGGAGTGGTAGAGCTGGTACAATTACAACATTTAAAAGACATATGGACAGGTACATGGGTAGGAAAGGTTTAAAGGGATATGGGCCAAACGCAGGTAAATGGACCTAGTTCAGTTTAAGAAATCTGGTTGGCATGGACAAATTGGACCAATGGGTCTGTTTCCCTGCTGTAAGACTCCACAAACCTGCCCCCACAAACCCCCTCATATGTCCTCTCACCCCCTGCAACATACCCACTCCCACCTCACACACATACATACACATACCCACCCACTCCCCGAACACCCCCACACATCCCCAGCCTGCACACATACACACTGACACACCCCATACCTCACGCACAGCCAATATCTCATTTACACCATCAAACTGAATTTATATGGCACCGTTAATATCATAAAACTTCTCAAGGTGTGTCACAGGAATGTTACAAAGCAACAGCCTAACAGAATCAGAAATGAAATATTTGGGCAGATTGCCCAAACCTTGATAAAAATCAGTTGTGGGGAGTGTCCTGAGGAGGAGAATGAAATAGAGAGGGTTAGGGAGAGAATTCCTGAGCATGGGGCGTTGGTTGGAGAGGACACAGGCCTGACTGGAGCAGTGATGGAGATGAGGGACATGCTGGAAAGCGGCAAGCTTTACCAACACAACAGAAGTCCCCTGGGTCCGAAGCACCACCCTGACTGCCCAGGCACCAGCTAGTGTTACCACACACACACACACATACTCCCATTTACATGCTGACGCGCACGCACGCGCACTCTCACGCTGACACACACACACGCTGACACACACATGCTGTCACCCACACACACACTCACGCTGTCACCCGCACACACACTCACTCTCTCATGCTGTCACCCGCACACACACACACTCTCTCATGCTGTCACCCACACACACACACACACTCTCATGCTGTGTCACACACACACCCAGTCTCATGCTGTGTCACACACACACCCACTCTCATGCTGTCACACACACACCCACTCTCTCATGCTGTGTCACACACACACCCACTCTCTCATGCTGTGTCACACACACACCCACTCTCTCATGCTGTGTCACACACACACACACACTCTCTCATGCTGTGTCACACACACACACACACACTCTCATGCTGTGTCACACACACACACACACTCTCTCATGCTGTCACACACACACTCTCTCGTGCTGTCACACACACACACCCTCTCTCGTGCTGTCACCCACACACACACCCTCTCGTGCTGTGTCACACACACACACACACTCTCGTGCTGTGTCAC
>JAHRHZ010000287.1:781387-792316 GCA_024137785.1 Ginglymostoma cirratum
CCCACTCCCTCCCTCTCTCCGACCTCCCTACACCCCCCCACTCCCTCTCTCCGACCTCCCTACACCCCCCCACTCCCTCTCTCCAACCTCCCTACCCCCCCCACTCACACTCTCTCCGACCTCCCTACACCATTTCCCCCCCCCCACACACTCTCTCCGACCTCCCTACACCGTTTCCCCCCCCACTCCCTCTCTCCCTGACCTCCCTACACCCCCCACTCACACGCTCTCCAACCTCTCTACACCATCCCCCCACTCTCACTTTCCTTCTCCCCACCCTCCCTCTCTTCCTCCCCCCCTCCCCACCGCTCAATCTGCTCAACAGGTCGCCCAGAGCAAACAGCACAATTCCCTGGGGACCCACAGTCTGTGGGGTGTGCAGGCTAAGTGGATAGCCAAGGTAAAAGGGATAGAATAGTCGGATGGGTCTGGGTTGAGTGCTCTTCAGAGGGTCAGTGCACACTCGATGCGCCAAATAGCCTCTTTCCGCACTGTAGGTATTTCACGATTCTCTGAGTGCAGAGTGTACAGCGATGGTACATCGTGCTTGGGAGACAGTGAGATTCTCGCTGTTGTCCCGCTATCATTGAGCACAGCACCGTCTGTGCAGCAGCACAAGCCCTTAACACTATCCGAGGCAGTGCTGGTCCCTGGACTGTTATCCAGAGCCTGGGGTTAATGTTCTGGGGACATGGGTTCAAGTCCCCACTACAGCAAATGGCAAATGGTAAACTCGGAACCATTAAAAGTCCCGGAACAAGATCTGGCCCAATGACAACACTGAAACTAACATCAATGGCTGCAAAGGCCCCACCTAATTCACTAATGTCCTTCAGGGAGGGAAATCTGCCACCCTCACCTGGTCTGGGCCTACATGTGACTCCAGACCCACAGCAATGTGGTTGGCTCTTAAACTGCCCCCTGGGCAATTAGGGATGGGCAATAAATGCTGGCCCAGCCAGTAATGCCCACATCCCGTGCATTAATTTTAAAAAGTCAAGTAAATTCATCAAATGCCAGCATTGGCTTGGGTTGACCAGGAGTCACATGGACACTTCAGCACCCAATTGCAGTCAATCATTTCCAATAGGAACCAGTAGAATAAAGAGCCAGGACCATGTCTACACAGTCTCCAAGGCCAGGAATAAACAAGGGCACCCTGGTTTTAGTTGCTGAAATGAGGAAGCAGTCATTATGGTCCATCGTTCACTGCACGAGTCAATAAAATCTGGGTGTGAAGTGTGTCATGTGTTTGCCAGGCTGACGAGGATTGTCAGGAACAACACACAAATGGAGTTAATAAAATAACTGCAGCAAGTCTCAAACCCAGCGACTGATGTCTCCAAAACTCAAACCTCCAGGAGAATACCTTCTTTATTCTTTATTCATTCACGGGATGAGGGTGTCGCTAGCTAGGCAGCATTTATTGCCCATCCCTAATTACCCAGAGGGCAGTTAAGAGCCAACCACATTGCTGTGGGTCTGGAGTCACATGTGGGCCAGACTAGGTAAGGATGGCAGTTTCCTTCCCTAAAGGACACCAGTGAACCAGATGGGTTTTTCCTACAATCAACAATGGATTTGTGGTCATCATTAGATTCTTAACTCCAGATATTTTATTGAATTCAAATTCCACCATCTGCTGTGGCAGGACTTGATCCCCAGTCCCCAGAACATTATCTGGGTCTCCGGATGAACAGTCCAGCGATAATACCTCTAGGCCATCACCTCCCCTCACCAAAGACCCAATTCACAATCCCAACCTTGTCTGTACATCAAAGACAATGCACTTAGTGGTTTTATAAAGGGGGGAAAGGCTAAGATTCCAAAGGGGGTTTGACAAGGTGGATGCAGAAAGGATGTTTCCCCTTCGAGGGGAGAGACTGGAACAACAGTGCATGGTGTAAAAGTTAGAATCCTGCTTAAGACAGCACATCTGCCAATGTGGTATACTGCATCCGCTGTACCCGTTGTGGCTTCCTTTACATCGGGGAAACCAAGCGGAGGCTTGGGGACCGCTTTGCAGAACACCTGCGCTCAGTTCGCAACAAACAACTGCACCTCCCAGTCGCGAACCATTTCAACTCCCCCTCCCATTCCTCAGATGACATGTCCATCCTGGGCCTCCTGCAATGCCACAGTGATGCCACCTGAAGGCTGCAGGAACAGCAAATCATATTCAGCCTGGGAACCCTGCAGCCCAATGGCATCAATGTGGATTTCACAAGCTTCAAAATCTCCCCTCCCCCAACCGCATCCCAAAACCAGCCCAGCTCATCTCCACCTCCCTAACCTGTTTTTCCTCTCACCCCAAGCCACACCCCCATCTCCTATCTACTAACATCATCCCGCCCCCTTGACCTGTCCGTCCTCCCTGGACTGACCTATCTCCTCCCTACCCCCCTACCTACACGCACCTTTACTGGCTCCATCCCCACCTCTTCGACTTGTCTGCCTCCTCTCCACCTATCCTCTCCTCTATCCATCCTCTATCCGCCTCCCCCTCTCTCCCTATTTATTTCAGAACCCTCTTCCCCTCCCCCATTTCTGATGAAGGGTTTAGGCCCGAAATGTCAAGTTTTCCTGCTCCTATGATGCTGCTTGACCTGCTGTGTTCATCCAGCCCCACACCTTGTTATCTAAGACAGTGATGAGGCTGTTTTCTCTCTCAGAAAATGAAGAGTCTTTGGAGTTCCCTTCCCCAGACAGTAGTGAAGCAGAGTCATTGAATATATTTGCAGGGGGGTGGAATAGGGTAAAACTTTCACTAACAAAGGAAACTAAGGTTATTGCTCACACCTACAAGTGTTTCCAGAACTCCCAGTTTGCATTTTGAATTTCCCATCGCTGCAGTGTTTTGTTTTTTGTTCACAGAAGTTTCTTTTTAATTCTTTCTCTGGATGTGGGTGTCTTTGGCCTGGCAGCATTCGGTGCCCACCCTGAGCTGCCCTGGAAGAGGGTGGCAGTTGGTGACCCTTTACAGACAGCACTGTATTAGATCAGACCCAGTCAGGACAGGACCATGTGAACTAGCTAAGCACCACTATAACAAGGCCCTACTGAGATTGTGCAGTAGAAGGAAATGAGTAGAAGAGAGAAAACAGTGCTGGGGAAATTAATGGGGTTAAAGGCTGACAGATCACCTGGCCGAATAATCTACATCCCAGAGTCCTAAAGGAAGTGGCCCTGGAAATACTGGATGCATTTATGGTCATCTTCCAAAATTCTACAGACTTTGGATTAGTCCCTACAGATTGAAATATGGAAAATGTAACCCCACAATTTATAACAGGGAGAGAAAACACAGAATTACAGAGCATAGAACACAGAACATAGAACAGTAC
The DNA here is from genome assembly GCA_024137785.1 of Ginglymostoma cirratum. Classification (NCBI taxonomy): domain Eukaryota; kingdom Metazoa; phylum Chordata; class Chondrichthyes; order Orectolobiformes; family Ginglymostomatidae; genus Ginglymostoma; species Ginglymostoma cirratum. The sequence continues at coordinate 784,732 of JAHRHZ010000287.1, forward strand.
AGGCCCTTCGACCCAGTTAGTCTAACATCAGTGGGGGGTGGGGAATGCTGGAGTCTGTAATAAAAGATGTGATAACAAGATATTTAGAAAACATTAGGATCAATGGGATTGGACAAAGCCAGCGTGGGTTTATGAGAGACAAATCATGTTTTAAAATCAGCTGATGTTTTATGAGGCTGTAACTAGCAGGACAGATAGGGGAGAAGCAGTGGGTGCAGTGTTTTCTGAAGAGTTTTGATAAGGTCCCTCACAAGACAGTAGTGGACGAAGGTAAAGTAGATGGGGTGGGAGTAATATATCAGCACAGATTGCGAATTGGAAACAGACAGGAAATCGAAAATGGGAATAAATGAGACTTTTTCCGAGTGACTGGTGGAATCCCTCAATGATCCGTGTTTGGGTCCCAGCTGTTCACAATAAATAGCAATGACCTGGATGAGAGAACCAAATACGACCTTACCCAGTTTGCTGGGAACATAAACTGGAAGGGACTGTGAGGAGCATGCAAAGATGCTTCAGCGAGATCGAAACAAGTTGAGTGAATGGGCAAGCACGTGGCAGATGCAGTACAAAATGGCTAAACGTGATATTATATACTTCAGTGTGAAAAACACAAAGGAAGGGTATTACTTACATGTTGTGTATTGGGAAGTGTGAATATACAAAGGGATCTGGGTGTCTGTATATACCAGTCAATGAAACTAAACAGGCAGGTACAGCAAGCAATTAGGAAGGTAAATGGTATGCTGGCCTTCACTGTAAGAGGATTTGAGTTCAGAAGTAGGGCTGTTCTCATTGCAGTTACACAAGGCCTTGGTGAGACCACAGCTGGCGTGCTGCATGTGGTTTTTGGCTTCTCTGTCTAAGAAAGGATATTCCTGCCTTAGAGGGAGTGCAGCGGAGGTTCACTGGGCTGATACCAGGGATGGCAGGATTGTTGTATAAGGAGAGATTGGTTTGACTGGACCCGTATTCACTGCAGTTTAGAAGGATGAGAGAGGATTGTATTGAAATGTCCAACATTCCAACAAAGCTGGACAGACTGGATACAGAGAGGAGGTTTCCCCTGGGTGGGGAGTCTAGAACCAAGGAACATAGTCTCAGGAGACAGGGTAAGCCATTTAGAACTGAGATAAGGAAATATTGTTTCACACAGGGTAGTGAACCTATGGAATGTTATAGCATCGGAATCTGTGGAGGCCGGGTCACTGAGCACATTCAAGAAAGAGACAGATACATTTCTAGATTTTAAACATGTCAAGGAGTATGGGGAGAAAGGGGGAATATGCCATTGAGACAGAGGATCAGCCATGATCATACTGAATGGTGGAGCAAGCTTTACGGGCTGAATGGCCTCCTCCCAAACTTCACTGCATTCTAGTACATTTAAATACGTCAGCACAACAACTCCACCTATACCCGGAAACTCAGCACCTGAGCTATTACCCTGGGGGGCAATCGGGGGAACTGGGCCCTGCCCCCCCGGGGGGAGGGGGTGGGGCGGCAATGGTGGGATTCAGCCCTACCCCCGGGGGGTGCATTGGGGAACACCTGATGATCTTCACCATTTTCACTCCCTCCTAAAGCACTGGATCACAGCCAGAGGGACAGCCAATCCTTTGGGGACCCCGAAGCAGGAGAAACAGCTTCATTCATCAAATCTTACTCCCAGCTTTCACAGTCGTCAGTGACTGGGCAGTAATCAGGAACAGGATCTCTGACTGATTTCCCTCCCCCTTACACTCTCTGTCTGTCTGTCTCTCTCTCTCTCTCTAACCCAGGGATCCATGGCTGAAGCAAAAACAAGAAGGCAGATTACGACCTGAACAGCTGTAAATTGGGAGAGGGGGGTGTGCAGTGGGAGCTGGGAGTCCTTGTGTACCAGTCACTGAAGGTGAGCATGCAGATACAGCAGGCGGTAAAGAAGGCGAATAGTATGTTGGCCTTCATTGCGAGAGGTTTCACGTACAGGAGCAGGGATGTGTTGTTGCAGATTATACAGGGCCTTGGTGAGGCCACACCTAGAATACGGTGATAAAAGGTACTGCAGATGCTAGAGAATCCGAGATAACAAGCATGGGGCTGGATGAACACAGCAGTTCCTGCTCCTATGATGCTGCTTGACCTGTTGTGTTCATCCAGCCCCATGCTTGTTACCTAGAATACGGTGTGCAGTTTTGGTCTCCTTTGAGGAGATTGTTTTGGCTAGGGTTCAGACAAATGAGGGGGTATCTCCCAGAGACGTATAAATTCTAACAGGACAGACAGGGTAGATGCAGGGAGGATGCTCCCGATGGTGGGTGTGTCCTGAACCAGGGGTCACGGTATCAGGATTCAGGGTAGATGATTTAGGACAGAGATGAGGAAACATTTCTTCACCCACAGACTGGTGGGCCTGTTGAATTCATTACCACAGGAAGTAGTTGACGCCAAAACATTGAATATATTCAAGAGGCGATTAGATACAGCACTTGTGGTGAATGGGATCAAAGGTTATGGGGAGAAAGCAGGATTAGGCTATTGAGTTGGATGATCAGCCATGATCGTGAAGAATGGTGGAGCAGGCTTGAAGGGCCAAATGGCCTCCTCCTGCTGCTATCTTCTGTGTTTCTATGATTTCCCAGAGGGGGAATGTGAATGACAATGAGAAACAGGATGGCTCCAACTGGGTGTCTCTTTACATCCTTCAGTCATCTCAGTTCACAGAACTCAAAAAGAAACCAAACATTGCAGAAACAGCTGCAGTAACTGTATTGACTCTAGATAGTGAGTGAGTCACCTGTTTAAACATCAACAACACCCACCCACAGCTCAGGAACAAAATACTGCGCAATCCAGCCTCAGCAGCCCCACAGAGAATGAACGTTCCCATTGCCGTTCGCGTACACAGGGCTGCTGTCCTGCTATTGCACAGCACACAGCTTCATGAAACACTTACACAGGTCACCACTTCACCCAGTCCCGGCCATGATGAAACAGCCTCCCCTGCTTTATAAACCAGTAAGGCAAACACTTTTCTAAATAATTCAACACCTCCCACCTCACTTTGCATGGCCCAATATCCTTCGCCTCCCTGCAGTGTTGTCAGTCAGGGCTGTGTGTGCATGTGTGTGTGTCTGTCTGTCTCAGCGCGCGCGCACGAGAGTGGGGGGGGGGGGGTGGGGGGGGGAGTGAGTTGGGGGGGGGAAGAGTGAGGGGGGTGGGAGAGAGAGTGAGGGGGGGTGGGAGAGAGAGTGAGTGAGTGAGTGCCAGATGTCCAGGAAAGCCCACAAGTACAGAACCCAGACGATGTGCAAGTCTGTGATCCTGTAGCTGTGTAAGCATTTAGCGGTGTCTGCCTCTCTGTGGGATGTGTTACACAGACTAACATATAGTAGCAGTCCATCCTCAGGCTTCTGAACTCTCCACAACATCCTGAAATTACTGAGATAACAAGGTTTACGGCTGGATGAACACAGCAGGCCAGGCAGCATCAGAGGAGCAGGAAAACTGACGTTTCGGGTTTGGACCTTTCTTCAGAAATGAAGAATTCTCCAGCATCGGTAGTTCCTACTATCCTGAAATTAATGATTCCTTCTCATCAATCAGGCTGAGGAGACAATTTCAACATGACCATTCAAACACTCCAATTTAATAATACCTGGTCAACTTCTACTTTTGACAAAGTCCTGTATAACAGATTGGTTAACAAAATGGGGTTGGGATCTAGGGGAATGTAGTGAGATGGACACAGAATGGGTGCAGTGGCAGGAAGCAAAAGGTTGGTGGTGTTTAACGACTGGAAGGCTGGTTCAAGGAGCGTTCTGTGAGGCTCAGTCTTTCTCCTTTTTGTGCTTTTTATTAAGACTTTGACATAATCAAGAAGTTTGCAGACAACACAAAGATTGGCTGCATGGTCAATAGAGAGGGAGGGAATCTGGAGACTGCAGGACAATACCAATAGTCTGATCAGGAGGAGAGAAAAGTGGCTGATGGAGTTCATCTGGGAGAAGTGTGAAGTGATGTATTTACAAGAGTCAGATCCAGGTAAAAAAAATCCATAATATAGAGAAGAACGCTGAGAGGAAGTGAAGAAACTGGAGCAAACATCCACAGATCCCTGTAGATCACAGGGCAGGTCGAGATGGTCTTGCTTCTTGACTAAATTATGACTGTGTGGCTGGTTTGCAACGCAGGATGTTGCCAACAAGCATGGGTTCAATTTCTGCACTGACCGGGGTAACCAGGAAGGACTCTCCTTCGCACTCTCTCCCCTCACCCGTGTGTGGTGACCCTCAGGTTAAACCACCACCTGTCATATCACGCGCTTTCTCTCGAATGAGGGAGCAGCCCTCTGGTCTGCTCAGACTATGGTGATTTTACCTTTTACCTTTCGAATATGAGAGCAAGGAGGTTATGCTGGAACTGTAGATATGAGCACCGTGTTCAGTTCTGGTCACCTCATCACAGAAAGGGTGCCAACAAACTAGACAGGGTACAGAGAGGATTTACAAAGAGTTTACCAGGGCTGGAAATTTGTAATTGTGAGGAAGCAACAGCCTGACATAGTCATACTCACAGAATCATACTTTACAATGTCCCAGGTACCACCATCACCGTCCCTGGATATATCCTGTCCCACCGGCAGGACAGACCCAGCAGAGGGGGCATCACAGTGGGATACAGTTGGGAGGAAGTTGCTCTGAGAGTCCTCAATGTTGACTCCAGACCCCATAAAGTCTCATGGCTTCAGGTTAAACATGGGCAAGGAAACCTCCTGCTGATTACCACATACCATCCTCCCTCAGCTGATGAATCAGTATTCCTCAATGTTGAGCAACACTTGGAGGAAGCACTGAGGATGGCAAGGGCACAAAATGTACTCTGGGTGGGGGATTTCAATGTCCACTGCCAAGAGCGGCTCGGCAGCAGTACTACTGATCGAGCTGGTCGGGTCCTAAAGGACATAACCACGAGACCTGCTGCTCCCCTAGCCAAGCTGTTCCAGTGCAGCTATAATATTGGCATCTACCCTACGTGGCATCAAGCAGCCCTAGCAAAATTGCAATCAATGGGTATCAGGGGCAAACTCTTCTGTGGGCAGTTATAGCTGACATATAGGAAGATGGTTGTGGCTGATGAAGATCAGTCATTTCAGCTCCAGGACATCTCTGCAGGAGTTCCTCAGGGGAGTGTCCTTGGCCCAGCCATCTTCAGCTGCTTCATCAATGACCTTCCCTCCATCATAAGGTCAGAAGTGGGGATGTTCGCCAATGATTGCACAATGTTCAGCACCATTCGTGACTCCTCAGGTACTGAAGCAGTCCGTGTTCACATGCAACAAGATCTGGACAATATCCAGGCTTGGGCTGACAAGTGGCAAGTAACATTTGTGCCACACTATGCCGGGCTATGACCATTACCAATAAGAGACAATCTCTCTACTGCTCCTTGACATTCAATGGTGTTACCATCACCGAATCCCTCACTATCAACATCCTGGGGGTTACCATTGACCAGAAACTCAAATGGTTTCACCACACAAACACAGGGGCAGGTCAGAAGCTGGGAATACTGCAGCAAGTAACTCATCTCCTGACTACCCAAAGCCTGTCCACAATCTACAGGGCACAAGCCAGGAGTGCGATGGAATACTCCCCACTTGCCTGGATGGGTGCAACCCCAAAAACACTCAGGAAGCTTGACACCATCCAGGACAAAGCACTTGATTGGCACTACATCCACCACCGACGCTCAGAAGCAGGTGCGTACTATCTACAAGATGCACTGCAGAAACTCACCAAAGATCCTCAGACATCATTTTCCAAACCCACAACCACTTCCATCTAGAAGGACAAGGGCAGCAGACACATGGGAACACCACCCCCTGCAAGTTCCCCTCCGAGCCACTCACCATCCTGGCTTGGAAATATATCATCGTTCCATCACTGTCACTGGGTCAAAATCCTGGAATTCCCTCCCTAATGGCATTGTGAGTGAACCCAATATTGAAGTATTTGGATGTGTACTTGTGATACCAAGGCAGATAAAGCTATAGGCCAGTTGCTGAACAATGAGGTGGTTGACTTGGCTTTGATTGGTGCAGATGTGATGGGCTGAAGAAGGAAGCTCACCACCACCTTCTCAAGGGCAACTAGGGACAGGCAAGAAACCCTAGTGACCCTCTCACATGTACCATCAACAAATAAACTTTCATCTTTCTTCACTGCCTCTGAATCTCAGACAAAGTTGCTTCATAATTTTCTTGGGAATGACAGTACTCTGCTTTCCTACTGGCACAGACCATCAACTCCATACCAATCTACTCTACCCCAATGCAGGCAGTTACCCACACCCACACACACTCACACCCACCCCCAGCCCCACACACCCACACCCACAGGGCTGACTGGACGCTGTACTCTGGCACTGACCATGTGCTCGGTCAGAATCCACAAAAACTCAACTGGCCCCAGAACCCCAACCCTGCATCACCCCCGAAACCCCTGGGAACCCCCCGCCCCACCAAACCCCTGGCATCGCCCACACCAAACCCCAGGGATCTCCCAAACCCCATATCAAACCCCCAACTCCCGGGATCGCTCCCCCCACCCCAAACCCCACATCACCCCCCAAACCCCCAACTCCCGGGATCACCCCCCAACTCCCGGGATCACCCCCCAAACCCCCAACTCCCGGGATCGCCCCCACCAGCCCGCACCCCCCCAACCCCCGGGATCGTGCCTCCTCCACCCCAAACCCCACATCGCTCCCCCCTCAACCCCCGGGATAACTAAACGCCGCGACTAAAGCCCAAGCCAAGGATTAGCCCCAAACCCCGGGGCCAAGCCCGATCCCCCGGGGCACTGACCTTACGGAAATGGCTGCTATCCCCGGTCGGACTGACCGAATGGCCACTGGTTCGGAGAGTGTCGGTCATCGCGGGACCGGCTGTAGATCTCGGGATCTCCGCACCGCTCCCGCACTGGATCCTGGCTTGTTCTCTCCGGGTCCCGCTGGATCCCTGTCTCTCTCTCACACAGACAGCCTGTGCCAGTCGATCCGTCTCTCTCTCGATCTCCCACTCCACTGGATCCGGTTTCGCTGCTGAATCCTCTTTAAAATCTCAGCCCAGGATCCGCCCCGTTCAAACAGCCAACCAGAGGCGGAGAGACCCAGATCAACCGGAGCCAGATCCAGCCACGCATCAAAAACTCGAACAAAGCGATCCCCAGAGGTCGGCGGCCAGATCCCGTTCAATCAACACCTGATTCCAATAATTTAATCAACAAATTAAATTACCAGATCCCAACAAATCAGTCGATCAAATACCAGCTCCCATTTCATTTATGAATCGACAGGTGATCCCAAAAATCTAACCAGTTCCGATCCCAAACAATCAATACCTGACCGCAGTAAATCAAGGAACCAACACCGAGGGATCTTGTGATCCATGTGTCATTTCATTCTGAAACTGAAGCCTTGCTCTGGAATTAATCAACTGCGCAGCTATTCCTAGGGTCTGCTTCATTCCCAGGATCTGCCCCATTCCCAGGATCTGCCCCTCTCCCAGGATCTGTCCCTCTCCCAGGGTCTGCCCCTTTCC
>JAHRHZ010000288.1:0-25451 GCA_024137785.1 Ginglymostoma cirratum
CAATCAGAATGTTGCTGTTCAAGAACGACTCCAGTGAGCTAAACGCAACAAACTGGGTTAACATTGTACAAAGGCAATATTTCTGTTCTGGAGTTTCAGTGTTTTGATTGAGACCTTAGCTGATATTCTCTTTGGTCGCTCAGCCATACTTTATATACGCAGGTGTAATGTTCAGAGATGAGAATAGAAATATCCAAATGTCCCGTGGAAGATAAAACTCTCAATCAGTTTCACTGATTATTTGTCCATTATCACATTTCAGCTTTGAAGACCTTACTCTGCAAGATATCTGCCCTGTTTCCAACTTGAGAATATTTCTGCACTTCAATTTTAATTCACGTTTGCTACATTTGGTTTATATTTTCTGCACATGTTAAGCTACAATTTGTTGCTCTTGCGTAAGATTCGATAATTCAGAAAGTCAGATGCGAGTAAAATGTATACCTTTCAGGCTGCAGTGATCGGAATATCATTAACTTTAAAAGAGTCTTGGACCTCTTGTGGTGGAGTGGTAATAACCCACATCTGGGCCAGGAGGTCTGTGTTCAAGTCTCACCTGTTCCAGATGCGTGCAATGATATCTCTGAGCAGGTTAACTGGAAAATATCTTAAAACAATTTTGGAGGTTGACCAGAAAATCAAACATAACATGGAGGGGAGAGTTCAAATTTCAGTTAGTTGGGTATTGCTATGTCTCAGATAGATTTGAGTCAATTAGGGGGGGTCTTGTGACACAGTGGTATTTGCTTACCACGATGTCAAATGGTCCAGGTTCAATTTCAATTGTGTCAGAGAAAATCTGAACAGGTTGATTAAAATAAGTATAAAGGTAAGTTGATTTGGTTGGAGCCGATGACCCAGTGGTACCTATGGCTGGACTAGCAATCCAAACATCCATTTCTGAGGAAGGGTCACTGGACCCAAACATTAACTCTGATTTCTTTCACACATGCTGCCAGACCTGCTAAGCTTTTCCAGCAACCTTATTTTTGTTTCTGATTTACCACATTCACAGTCGTTTCTTTCGGTTTTTACTCAGATAATGTGATGAGTCTGGGTGTTCCACCACAGTAAATGCTGAAATATAAATTGAACAAAACCTGGAATTAATAGTTGAATACTTATATCACCTGGTTCACAAATGTCCTTTATGGAGAGAAAACTGTTGAGCAAGATATGGTTTATTCTTCACTTTGAAATGTCTTAACAAGCCATTCATTCGCATCAATCAAAGATATAAAGGAATTACATCGGATATACCACCTGGCATTCACAAAAGCACCAAATAAGACAATAGCAAGCATTGTTCTGCTGTCCTCTTGCTTACATCTGGGGATGAATCCCAACGTCTCACAAACTAGTCCCAAAAGTGCCATCACTGTGCTGGAGTATGTCATGACCTAATAGCTAGACAGAGTCAGCAGAGATGGTGACACACGGGTATGCAGTCGGGAGAGTGCTACCGTGGCAGACCTGAACATTAACTCCATATCTCATAACATTTAATGTATTAGGATAAATATAATGAAAAAAACCTCCTGCTGATTAAAACATATTTACAGCTAAACTATGAAAAGAAGGGAGGTGAGGGAGTGAACAGTCCCCCTTAAAGATCAGCATGGCCATCTATGTGTGGAGCCATAGGAGATGGGGGAGATTTTTTAATAAATATTTATCCTCATGGATTTCAAGGAAATAAGGGAAAGAAGTGGGGATGTTGTGGACTGCAACACATTACCAGAGAGGAGGTGTCTGCAGCCTTGAAGTGCCGTAGGGTGGATAAGTCTCCTGGGCCTGATCAAGTCCATCCTTGGACCTTGTGGCAGACTAGGGAAAAAAAAATTGCAGAGGCCCTTGCAGAGATTTTTGCTTCATCTTTAGCCACGGATGAAGCTCCAGAAATTGGCGGGTGGCTAATATTGTTCCATTGTTTAAGAAAGGTAGCAAAGACAAACAAGGCAACTACGGGCCAATGAGCCTGACATCAGTGGTAGGCAAGTTATTGGAGAGGATACTGAGGGGCAGGATCAACCAACATTTCTAAGGTTTTAGAGTAGATTTGTAGTTCGGATTGTGGATGTATGGTTGGTTAGCTCGCCGAGCTGGTTCGTTGTTCTGCAGACGTTTCAATACCCGGCTGGGTAACAACATCAGTGCAGCCTCCAATGAAGCGCCTTGTATTTTCCCGCCTGTTATTTAAAATCTGGTGTCCATTGAGCTGGAACGCCTCACTTCTGGTTTTCCTTCACAACGGTGCAGAGATGGGGCCAAGCTCAATGTGATTGTTGATGGCTTTCTTAGTGGAGTACCAGGCTTCTAGGAATTCCCGTGCTTGTCTCTGTTTTGCTTGTCCCAGGATCTTGGTGTTGTCCCAGGCGAGTTGGTGGTCCTCCTTATCCAAGTGGACAGAGATGAGTGAGTATTGGTCATGTCCTTTCGTAGCCAATTGGTGTTCGTGTACTCTTGTTGTTAATTTCCTTCCTGTTTGTCCGATGTAGTGTTTGTCACAGTCTCTGCAGGGAATCTTGTATATGACATTGGTCCAGTCCATAGTGGGTAGTGGGTAGTGGGTCTTTGGTTTGTGTGAGCAGTTGTTGTAGGGTTGATTTGGGTTTGCGTGCTACTCTGATGCCCAGTGGTTGTAGGAGTCTTGTGGTCAGTTCAGATGTGTTCCTGATGGAAGGAAGCATGATGAATGTGTTGGGGCGTGTAGTATCTTCCTGGTGTCGTTGGTGTAATAGCCATCTTCTGTCCCAGTTTTTCGGACATCTATTGTCTTTGAATACCTGGAAGAGGTACTCTTCTTCTTGGTGTAGCTCTGTGCTGCGTGCAGTGTGTTATTGCCTTTTTAAACAGTGTTCTCATGCAATTTCGTTTGTGTGTTAGGGTGATTACTGTCGAAATTCAGTACTTGGTCAGTGTGTGTGGCTTTCCTGTGTGCCTTTGTTAGGAATTCCCCATTTGTCCTGTGTTCCACATTGACATCCAGGAATGGGAGATGCTTGTTCTTCACCTCTTTCCTGTTGAATCTGATTCTGGTGAGGGTGTTGTTTATTAGTTCATGTGTCTCCTCCAGTTTGATCCATTTAATGATGACGAAGGTGTCGTCCACGTAGCATATCCATCGTTTTGGTTGGATCAGCAGAAAGGCTGTATTTTCAAGTCTCTGCATCTCTGCTTTGGCTATTAGTCCATAGATAGGTGATCCCATGGGTGTCCCGTTGATCCGAACATATATTTGGCCGTAGAAGGTGAAGTGGATGGTGTGGCATAGGTCCAGTAGCTTCAGCATGTTGTGGAGATGGTGTCATGAGGATCTTGTTCTTGTTTTACCCGATCCAAAGACCCACCACCCACTACTAGTGAAGGAACGACAATATATTTCCAAGTCAGGATGGTGAGTGACTTGGAGGGGAACTTGGAGGTGGTGGTGTTCTCACAGGTCTGTTGCCCTTGTCCTTCCAGATGGAAATGGTCGTGGGTTTGGAAGGTGCTGTCTGAGGATCTTTGGTGAATTTCTGCATTGCATCTTGTAGATATTGTGCACTGCTGCTACTGACCGTCGGTGGTGGAGGGAGTGAATGCTTGTGGATGTAGTGCCAATCAAGCTGGCTGCTTTGTCCTGGATGGTGTCAAGCTTCTTGAATGCTGTTGGGGCTGCACTCATCCAGGCAAGTGGGGAGTATTCCATCACACTCCTGACTTATGCCTTGTAGATGGCGGTCAGGCTTTGAGGGGTCAGGAGGTGAGTTACTCGTTACAATATTCCTAGCTTCTGGCCTGCTCTTGTGGCCACTGTGCTAAAGTGGTGAGTCCATTTGAGTTTCTGATCAATGGTAACCCCCAGGATGTTGATAGTGCAGCATTCAGTGATGGTAACACAATTGAACGTCATTGGACAGTGGTTAGATTGTGTCTTATTGGTACTGGCTAGAGCCTGACATTTGTGTGGTGCGAATGTCACTGGCCACTTGTTAGCCCAAGCCTGGATACTTTCAAGATCTTGTTGCATTTGAACATGGACTGCTTCAGTATCTGAGGAGTCACAAATGGTGCTGACCATTGTGCAATCATCCCCACTTCTGACCTTATGACCCGACTTCTGACCTTATGATGGAGAGAAGGTCATTGATGAAGCAGCTGAAGATGGTTGGGCCTAGGGCACTACCCTGAAGAACTCCTGCAGAGATGTCCTGGAGCTGAGATGATTGGCCTCCTACAACCATGACCATCTTCCTATGTGCCAGGTATGATTCCAACCACTGAAGTGTTTACGCCCGACACCCATTGATTTCAGTTTTGCTAGGGCGCCTTGATGCCACACTCGGTCGAACACAGCCTTGATATCAAGGGCTGTCGCTCTCACCTCACCTCTGAAATTCAGCTCTTTTGTCCATGTTTGAACCAAGACTGTAACGAGATCCGGAGCTGAGTGGCACTGGCGGAACACAAACTGGGCGTCACTGAACAGATTTCTGAAGAAGAGCCCAGACCCGAAACTTCAGCTTTCCTGCTCCTTTGATGCTGCCTGGCCTGCTGTGTTCACCCAGCTGTACACCTTGTTATCGCAAATTCTCCTCGCGTCGGCGTGGGTTTCTTCCGGGTGCTGCGGTTTCTTCCCACAGTCCAAAGAAGCGTCGGATAGGTGATTGGCTATTCTAAATTACAGAAGAAATCTGAGAAGGCCTTCGGTCTTGCTCCGCCATTCTGAAATTATGGCTGACCTTTTCGTGGACTCAGCACCTCTTACCCGCCTGCTAACCACAACCCTTAATTCCATTACTGTTCAAAAATCTATCCATCTTTGCTGTAAAAACATTCAACCAGGTAGCCTTAGCTGCTTCACTGGGCAGGAGATTCCACAGATTCACAGTCCTTTGAGTGAAGAAGTTCCTTCTCAACACAGTCCTAAATTTGCTCCCCCATTTTTGAGGCTATGCCTTCAGTTCTATTTTCACCCGCTGGGGGAGAAAACCTCCTTACTTGTACCTTATGTATTCCCTTCATAATTTACATGTTTCTATAAACAGCCCCATTCTTCAAAATTCCAATGAGTATAGTCCCAATGTACTCAATTTCTCCTCATAAGCCAACCCTCTGAACTCCAGAATCAACCTAATGAACCTCTTCTGCACCTCCTCCAGTGCCAGGACATCTCTTCTCAAGTAAAGAGACGAAATCTGAAAATAGTATGCCAAGTATGGCCTAACCAGCACCCTATACAGCTGCAGCATAACTTGCCTATTTTTAAATTCCTTCCTTCTCACGATGAAGCACAATATCATCCTTGTCTTCTTCATTACTTGCTGTACCTACAAACCAAATTTTTATGATTCATGCACTCCCAATATTGGCCAGGGTTATGCCTGCTAGGCGGTTTAGCAGTGCAAAATGGATATTTGCAGAGATTTGGTGGTTGTGGGTGGGAAGGTCTTCAGAGTGTAGGTATGGACTGAATGGGCTGAATGGCCTGCTTTCCTCCTGTAGGAATTCTGTGATCTGAATTGTATTGATACTAAAAGAGAAGGGAGGGACAGCAATAAATTGTCCACTCCTCAAATTCGTTCCAATGTTAAATTGGACTGTGAAACACCATTTCAAACTGAGCTGCAATAAAATAACATGGTGAGGATTCAATCTTTTGAATGGAGGACATTTTAAAATATAAATTCACAGGATGTTGCATTCCTCACTGGGCCAGCATTTATCCCTAACTGCTCAGAGGGCAGCTAAGAATCAACTACATGGCAGTGGGTTTGGAGTTATGTGTCGGCCAGACCAGGTAAGGAGGACACTTTCTTTCCTTGAAGGACGTTAATGGATCAGATGGGGTTTTCCGACAATCAACACTGGCTTCATAATCATTATTTGACCGTTAACTCCAGATGTTTTATTTATTGAATTCAAGTTCACCATCTGCCATGGCAGGATTTGAACACAGGTCCCCAGAACATTATCTAGTTCTCTTGATTAACAGTCTAACGACAATACCATCATTTTTAGAACACCAAAACTAGATGGGCTGGAAGAGAAAGTTAAAAAAAAGAACAAGAAAGCATGAGACAGAGATGAACAGAGGAGCAAAGGTAGAAGAGATAGTGAATTTCAATCCAAATAGCTTCAAACCAAAGGCATTCCATCAGATCTGTTTATAATAAAAGAACCTGAATAAAATTCACAGTTGTGTCCTGGGGACTTAAAAGATTGTTAATTAGATCACTTTGTTTTCGATATTACCATTCCCTTTTTCCAAAGTGGACTGATGGTCGGGATGGGGCATTGTCACAGTAGGTTTAGCAACACTGGTGTGAATGAGGAGCGCAGCATCATTCTTGGATTTTCATGACAGGTACGAATCTCTGAGGAAGGCTCACCGGACAGAAACGTTAACTCTGTTTTTTTTCCTTCACAGGTGCGGACAGACCTGCTGAGCTTTTCCTGCAACTTTGTTTTTGTCCCTTGTGAGTCTTGTTCAGAAATGAGATTTCTGGACAAAAGCAGATTCTCTGTGTTTGTTTCAGATTTCTAGCATCCATAGCATTTTACTTTTATTCCTTTTTGTTGTCATTAAGAGTCACGCTAATCGAGGCTTTATTTTAATGCAGTTGTATTTACCTGATAATATTCTACATAACTACACTGGAGACAAAAGGGGAGGCGTTGGTCTAATAGCGTAATCGCTAAACTGGTAATCTTGAACCCCAGGTAGTGTTCTGGGGACCATGTATTCGAATCCCACTACGGAAAATGGTGAAATGTCAAATCCCCCCAAAAAGATCTGGATTAAAAAGTCTGATGGCGACCAGGGCGAAAAAAAAAACAAACACACACACCCATCTGCTTCACTAATGTCTGTTAAAGAAGAAAACTGCAATTCTTTTCCTCAAAACAAAAACCGATCGAACTGCGGATGTTGTAAATCAGGAGCAAGAACAGAAGTTGCTGGAAAAGCTCAACAGGTCTGGCAGCACGAGTGAAGAAACAAAAGATCAGAGTTAACGTTTCGGGTGCGGTGACCCTTCCTCAGACCCTTCCCTCCCTAAATTATGAGTAAATGCAAAGAAAACGCAGTCAGACTTATTTTATCTGCTAAGAATAAAGGCGTCGTGTAACTGTTACTTTGTAATTCAATCACGAAAGACTGAACATCCAATGGCTCTTTTGTGCAGAAAAGACAGGTCTGAAAGTGCACGTGACAGAGGATTTTAACATGAAGAAACGCTTCAACAGGGTTGGGCTGAACAAAATGCGTCCGTTTGTGGAACCAGAAGGAGGCATACAAAGGAGATCGTTATAAATAAATCCTAGAAAGACTTCTTCAGAATTTCTTTCTCAAAAAAAAGGGATTCAATGCCGCATGAAATGGTCAAGCTGACTAGTATCCTTGCATTTAAGGGGAAGCTGGCTCAGTAGGTGTGGAAGAAGGAATGAACGATGCTTTTCGGCGTTCGATATAGAAATGTGGGTCTCCTGTGAGTACAGAAGTGAGGCAGACCCGTTGAGCAGAATGGAGTGTTTTTCTACAGTAAAATCCTGTAAAACATGATTTCTTCAATTAAAGACATCTTAAATAAATGAAATCGGCGATGTTCTGTTTTCTCTGATCGCAAATTAAAACATGTAAATTCATGAAGCAATAACTTGTCTGATAGTGATTTCTGTCGAAAGCTATCTTGCTCCACTTCTAAGTTTGCTGTTCGTCGTGTTATCCCTTGTGTAAAATCGCACGTGCTGCATTTTTGTTTTCATTTCTCCCTACCCAACTTGAGGAACAAATTTTAATAAAAATTTTTGAAGAAGCTTATTGAGTAAAGAACATATTAGCTTGAATGTCAGTTGGTGTATTCCCTGTGTCGCGCCTTAATTCTACACGCACTGCAGCATTCACAGTAATGGAAGCAATAAAGAACGTATAAAGTATTGTCAATCTTTGAGCTATAGAAGCAGTACGCACAGAAAATGATGAATCGAGCTGCAGCCTTTTAAACTATTGATACAATTACTCTTACTCCTCTGCATTTCCTTTCAAAGTCTTTCGATATTTCCTTCCGAGCAGGTATTAAATTAATATCTCCGTTCCAGGAAGAAGTAGTATCGGTCTACCTATACTTTTCTCGTAACTGGAGCCGCACACCCCGCTCTCACTCTCGCAAGGGTCTTCTGAACTTCCTCCAAACTTAGAAACACTCATCAGTTTCTTTCCGAAGCTTTAGAGATGAGGAAATCTAATGTTCCAGTGTTAATCATTCCTTACGATTCTCTGTAACGTTTACAAATTTTCATAGCTGCAGCACGGTCCAACTATTTTCACCTCTTTCTGAAAGTGAATGAAGAATCATCAGCGTCCAATGGGAACATATGCCATGCTCCACTTTTAATTTCAACGGGTCAGCTACTTTTCCATCTGTGCATGCCCGAGTAACAGATTTTCAGAACCATACCGAATGTCAATTGGAAGAGCCTGAGCCCATCTGGGAAAACACTTTCTTTGGATATGGATCAGGACGATTAGAAACAGTGAAGAGTACGGTAACTTTGGAATGTAAGCTTTCGTCGAAACTTTCTAGCAGTTGGGCGTTTGCATTGCTTTCTCTGGGTTTATTCACAGAACCTACCGCAGAAACAAGCAATATGGAATCGTAGAAACTGTCCGGAAGTCTTCACCCAAGTTGTTGTAGTGTTAATTACGCCTGAGGAAATGAGCATTTTATTCAGTGAGATTACCCAACTTGATTGCCTACACAGTTTCCACCCCAGGAAGAAAGCAGGTGGTGTGTCTCTGGCACACTTGGAGTTGCAATTCGCCAAGTAAATATACCAGGACTGACAGAATGTTACATCGACGTCCATTCATCCAGGTATCCAGGCAACCATTTAGTGAGAGTTTGGGAATAAACGTTCGGCTGTGCCCTGAGGGGCACAGATAACACAACAGAGCAAGATCCCCCCCGGCAGAAAATGTTTGCAGATTACGCACAATGGTCTTGCTGACGTTTCACTGTTGCGGGTAACTTGCAATGTATATAAAGCTATAAATGCCAAAGCACAAGCTCTTCATGACATGATCTCGTGTAAAAGTGGCAAAGGACCATTGAATTTACCATGAATTTTTGGAAAATATTTTTGCAAATATTTCAAGTTTCCAACCCTGGCAGTTAGACCATTTCAATTTTTAAAATCTCATTCTTTCATGGGACATGGAGGTCTTTAGCAGGACCAGCATTTATTGCCCATTCCTGATTGTGTGTGAACTATGTCATGAAGCTTGACCATTTCACAGTTTGCTTCAAATTGTGTCTGGAATCGCATGTTGGGCAGACGGCGACATAATAGCAGACTTCCTTCCCGAATTAACATTATGAAACTAAACAATTTCAACAATTGACAATGGTTTCACAGTCACCATTACCGAATGTATTTTTAAATTCAGATTTATTAACTGAATCTAAATTCCATCAGCTGCCGTGACATATCTGCCGGGGCTCTAAATTACTAGCTCAGTGACTTTCCTATTAAGGTTCAGTTTTCCCGTCTCAAGGGGCCCATTCTTAATGTAAATACATTTGTAAACCAATTTCATGGAAGACGTTTCTAAGACCAAGGGCATACGTTTACGATGAGGAGTAAACGGTTTAGAGGAGATCTGAAGAAAAAATGTTTTCACTGAGAGGGCGGTAGAACATGGGACATGTTGCTTGAGAGGGCGGTGGAGAGAGATACTCTCGCAACATTTCGGACATTTTGGGATGACCACTTAAAAGTGCTAGAGCTTATGAGGTTATGGACGAAGTGGAGGTAAGTGGGATTATTGTAGTTTTGTGTTTATTGGTTCGTATAGACAAAGTGAGCTGAAAGTTCTTTTTCGACACTTCATGATCATTGACTCTAATTCCTTTAAATCTCCCCAGATTCCTCTTTAAGCTTCTATATTTTCAGGCAGTGAAAGTTTACTTCAAATACACTCCCAAAAAGTAGAATACCTCCTCTGGTAGCTTTCCGGTGACATGGGCTGCACTGATTCCGAAAGCAATCTGCCATTACTAAGCTGCAGAGCCAATGGTGAATATAATTACTCCAGATGTGGTCGAAGAATGGCTTTGTGTAATTGTTGGACAATGTCCTCCTTGTTTTGTCTTAATTCTCGAGATGTAAAGGCTAAAATTTCATTTTGTATTATTTCATTTCCCTGACTAAAGCTTACTGACATGGTGAAAAAATCCTGCTAAGCCCTTGAAGGAGAACTTGCATTTAGTAAAGGACTTAGTGATAATATTATCATAGAATCCCTGCAGTGTGGAAACAGGACCTTCGGCCCAACAAGTCCACGCTGACCCTTGGAGCATCCCACCCAGACCCATCCCCCTATAAACCACCTAACCTACACATCCCTGAACACCACGGGCAATTTAGCATGGCCAACCCACCTCAGCTGCACATCTTGGAAACTGGAGTACCCGGATGAAACTCACGCAGACACGAGGAGAATGTGCAAACTCCACACAGACAGTCACCTGATGGTGGAATCGAACCCGGGTCTCTGGCGCTGAGCCACCGTGCCGCCCATTGTAACATGTTTAGAAATGCCGAGCACACGGCTCATGTTCTCAGGACCGACGATGCCAGATGATGAAGTATGAATTCCATAAAGTCGAAATTAAAATGTAGCGCACTAGCGATTCTTGTAAAAACACATCTGCTTCAGGAATATTCTGTCAGAAAGGAAATCTGCTGTCGTTATTTGCCCTGTTCTCAAAAATAGCCTAAGGAACCTCAAATAAAGGCAATCAGGGATCAGTAACAAATTGTAGCCTTGTCCACACTGTATAAGCGAATCGATCTTGGATTGACTTTAATCGGCTCAGATGTCTTGAAGGTATCAGGCAGTTTCTAAATATCCATTCCAACAATTTCCCAAAATTAAATTAACAGGTTATCATATTAATGTTATAATTGCAACAAAGTCACAAACAGAGATGTTAAAGAGGTGAGCAATTTGCAATTTCCTGGGTCTGCTATTCATAAAGAAAATTTTCATATGTTGAATATCAGATAGTAAGTAAAGAAAATAAGATTTCTTCTCTAAAATCAGGTTCTAAGAGAAGTTTGTTTCAAAAGCTGCCCCAATGGAACAAGGAAAGGACAACACCTTTGCTGCTTTGACTGCATAAAATGCGCTGATGGTGAAATAAGCAACATCACTGGCAAGGACTGACAGGACGATTGATTGCTGTTATTGTTTGCTTGCTGGGAGAGAATTTCTGTATCTTAGCAGTCCTTAATAGTTTTTCTGGATTCACAGAACATTTCTCCATGAATAACGAATAGAATGTAGAGGCAATGTAACCAGCTGAAATTTTAGCAGCTGAATTATTAAGTATTAACACGGTGATGAGTTTCTTTTAAAAACAAACCATTCATTTTCCAATGCATTTTGATTTTCCTCCATTTAGATTCATCAGATTGCATAAAATATCCACGGGAAGACCGGTTCAACTGGAAACGAGACAAATGCATCTTAAAGGACATTGAGTTTCTTTTTCTTGGCGCTCTAATGGGGATTATTTTGGTGACTATGGCATTTCTTGGAGCTTCCATCACAAGCAGTACATTTGCATTGTTTTACGTTCCAAGACATACTTGAACCGTAAAAGCCAACAAGTCCGAGGAGAGTTTTTTTTGCTTCTTTTTGCATTAGCTCTGTGTTTCCAGTGTTCGATGATATTGCTTGGAGAATCTTTCACCTGGTCTTGTAAATTACGTCACACAGCATTTAGTTCATTGTATTCGTGTGTTTTGAGTAAAACAGTTGTTGTGGTGATGGCATTTAATGCAGTCCTTCCCAGCAATAACATGATGACATGATTTGGACCCACACAGCCATCTATCTGTGTGTGTCCTTACACTGGTGCAATGTTTATTATGCTCAGTCTGGCTAAGAACATCACCTCCTTAGCTTTTAAAGAACAGTGATTACTTCGGTGAAATAATTGTAGGTTCTCCGATCTCCGATTATTGTGTACTGGGTTATATTGGGTTTCCGTTTAATGTGTGTTTTGTTACCGCTCCTCTAGCATAAAATGTAAACATTCCGTAATAAGCAATGTAATATTACGTCCATTATACTGCCTACATGAATTAAAATCCATTTATCAACTTTGAATTGCTGATGTGTTCCTTCGCTGTTGGAATTATCAGAGGACAGGCATTAAAAGAAAACCTTTCTGAAACAGTGCAGGGGACTTACGGGAGGCATTCCCTTAAGAAGGCATTGAATAGATCAGACATTACTTCTCGTACTCTAGGCACACCAAGCTGAGAAGGAAGCATCACATTTCTTTTAGAGATGAAATTGATGTGCTGTGAAATGATACTGTCTCTTGTGCCAAATTTGTCTTGTCTCTATCGCTGAATGTTATTTAATTGGAGAAAGACTGCAGTAAGCTGCAGAACAGACAGATTAGGAGTTCCTGTACACGAATCACAGAAAGCTATCATTCAAGTTCAGTGCACACGGCCACTTTCGGAGTATTGCATGCAACTCTGGTCTCCTTCCTTTAGGAAGGATTTTGTGAAACTAGAAAGGGCTCAGAAAAGATTTACAAGAATGTTGCCAGGGTTAGAGGGTTCGAGGTATAAGGAGAGGTTGAACAGACCGGGACTGTTTTCCCTGGGGTTTCGGAGGCTGAGGGGTGACCTTTTGGAGGTTTATAAAGAAATGGTGGGGGTGGGGGCATGGATAAGATAAATTGGCAAGGTCTTTTCCTGAGGGTGTGCGAGTCCAAAACAAGAGGGCAAAGGTTTAAGGTGAGATGGAAACACTTTAAAAAAGACCTAAGGAGCAACTTTTTCACACAGAGGGTGGTGCTTATTTGGAATGATGTGCCAGAGAAAGTGGTAAAAGCTGGTATCTGGATGTGTATATGAATAGGAAAAGGTATCTGGATGTGTATGTTAATAGGAAAGGTTTAGAGGGATATGGGCTAAATGCTGGCAAATGGGGCTAGATTAAGAGAGTGTAGAGCTGGATGAACACAGCAGGCCAAGCAGCATCAGAGGAGCAGGAAGGCTGATGTTTCGGGTCTAGACCCTTCTTCAGAAATCAAGGCCCGAAACATCAGCTTTCCTGCTCCTCTGATGCTGCTTGGCCTGCTGTGTTCATCCAGCTCTACACCTTGTTATCTCAGATTCTCCAGCATCTGCAGTTCCTGCTATCTCTGGGGCTAGATTAATCTAGGATAATTAGTCGGCATGGATGAGTTGGACTGAAAGGTCTGTTTCTGTGCTGGACATCTTTATGACTCTATGACTCTGATACACTAATGAAGGCAAAAAGAACGTTGACTTTTATTTCAAAGGGAATGGCGTAAAACAGTAGAGAGCTTTGCTGAAAGTACACAAGGCACGAGCCAGACCACATTAGACTACTATGAACAGTTCTGGGCCTCTCTTCTAAAGAAAGACTTACTGAAGATTCATCAGGCTGATGCCAGGTATGGAAGGACTGCCTTATGAGGAGGGATTGAGTAGGTTAGGCCTGTACTCATTGGAATTTGGAAGTGTAGGAGATGGCCTAATTGAAACATGCAAGATTCTTAGGTGATTTGACAGGGCCGATAAGGAGAGGTTGGTTCCATTTGTGCGAGTACTAGAGAAGATAATCCCAGAATAAAGTCTGATATTATTAAAACAGATATTAGTCGTAGTTTCTTCTTTCAGATGTTAGTGACTCTGTGGAATTCTTTATGCAATTGGCTGAGTCATTCAAAATGTCCAATGCTGAGATAGACAGATTTTTTTAGTGAATAAGTTAATTAAGAGTGATAGTGAAAATGCAGGCAAGTGGCATTGAGGACTTTCAGTTCTGCCATGATGTCATTAAATGACAGAGCAGACTCAATGGGCTGAATGGCCTACATATCCACTGATCTCATGTGGTTTTATTTGATTTTTATCAAGAATCTATAAGTGCAACTTAACATTTACCCCAATATATGGTGTCAATTTGAAAACCCGCATATGCACACAATATATTAACGTCATTTGTTGAATGGAACTTAATTCCTCAATGTGGATAATATTTGAAGGCAGCTACAAATGCATGAAATATCTACAGCCACCTCCCTCAGCACCCTATGACACTGAGTCTAAGTTCCTGAGTACTTTTCACATTTCAGTGCCTTCCACTACAATCTTCATAATGATACTAATTTCACTCAACTCCTCATTCTGTGTAGTTATTTGGATCTCTAATTCTGGGAAATTTATTGCATCTTCCTCAATGAGAAAAAAAAAATCCTCAAAGCAATCATTTACCCTTTTGGCTAAATGTCTGCTCCCCCTTATAAATTCTGCTAACTCTGCATATAATGGACCCACATTGTTCTCAGTGAACTGATTCCTTTTTGCATACCCAGAGGTGCATTTCTACTGCATTGTTCTGCGTTTTTACAATCACATTCTGATTTCCTTTTCCAAAACACATTCTGAGCAAAATCTTTTCAACTCGGCAATGTATGTGCTGTTTACAACAAAAACATGTCTGAATGATTGAGTTTTAGTATTTGATGAAGTCAGGTAGAGGCACGAAAAGGGCTGTACAGTCAATGTATAAGTTAACTTTCAAATATGCTTGATAAATCAGCTATTAGCAAAACCAAAGCTCGTAATATTAAAGGAAGATTTGCTCTATTGATAATAAAATGTTTAGGAGACTGAGTGCAAAAAACAGTGAAGAAAGATATGTTTTAAATCTGATGATCTGATTTGTCCTGCTCAAGTTGCAGTGCAACAACCCAGAAAATGTTTGGACCAATATAGCAGTCTGTAACATCCAGGCTACATTTCAAAGAAGAATGACCTGCAAGTCTCAGTGATATGTAGTGTGGTCATAGCCAATACCTTCCACCTTCACCACCAACACACCATGGGAGTTGGCATATGTTGCACAGTATTCCGTTGAAGATCAATCTTTTTGGAAACAGATAATTGGCAATGACATAAAGCTGTTCAAATTCTGTTGATAACAGAATTCCCATGTCTCAGAGTTAGAACAAAGAACATTACCGCACAGGAACAGGGCCTTCAGCCCTTCAAGCCTGCACTGACATACTGCCCATCACAACTAAAACCCACCACCCTTTTGGGGACTGTATCCCTCTATTCTCATCCTATTCATGTATTTGTGAAGACACCTTTTAAAAGTCACTATTGTCTCTGCTTCCACTACCTCCCCCGGCAGTGAGTCCCAGGCACCCACCATCCTCTGTGTAAAAATCTTGCCTCGTACATCATCCTTAAATATATGCTCTGGCGTAACTGACTTTTCCACCCTGGGAAAAAAAGCTTCTGACTGTCCATTTTGTCCATGCTCCTCATAATCTTGCAGACCTCTATCAGGTTGCCCTTCAACCTCCGTTGTTCCAGTGAGAAGAACTCAAGTTTCTCCAACCTCTCCTCATAGCTAATGCCCTCCTTACCAAGCAACATCCTGGTAAATCTTTCTGTACCCTCTGGGTAGTGTGGCGACCAGAACTGAACACAATATTCCAAATGCAGCCCAACTAAGATTCTATAAAGCTGCAACATTATCTGCCAATTTTTAAACTCAATGGCCCAGCCGATGAAGGCAAACGTGCCATATGCCTTGTTGATGACCTTCTCCACCTGCGTTGCCACTTTAAGTGACCTGTGTACCTGTATACCCAGAACCCTCTGCCTATCAGTATTCTTAAGGGTTCTACCATTTACTGTATATTATACATCTGGATTAGACCTTCCGAAATGCATTTAATTTTCTGGATTAAACTTCATCTACCGTCTCTTTGCCCAAGCCACCAACCGATCTATATCCTGCCCTATCCTTTGATGATCCTCATTGTTATCTGCAATTCCACCAACCTTTGTGTCATTCGCAAACTTACTAATCAGACCAGTTACATTCTCCTCCAAATCATTTATATATATTACGAATAGCAAAGGTCCCAACATTGATCCTGAGGAAGGCTACTAGTCACAGCCCTCTAGTTAGAAATGTACCCTTCCACTACTACCCTCTGTCTTCTATGACCAAGCCAGTTCTTTTTATCAATCTTGCAAACTCACCTTTGACCCCGTGCAACTTTACCTTCTGTATCAGCCTGCCATGAGAGACCTTATCAAAGGCCTTACTGAGGTCCCAGTAGAAAACATCCACTGCCCTACCCTCATCATCGTCACTTCCTCAAAAAACTCAACAGATTTAGTGAGACACGACCTCCGCTTTACAAAACCATGTTGCCTCTTGCTAATATGTGCCCTTATTTCTAAGTGGGAGTAAATTGTGTCTCGAAGAATCCTCTCCAATAATTTCTTACCATTGACATAATTGCCTGTAATTAGCTGGATTATCCCTGCCAGCCTTCTAAAACAAAGGAACAGCATTGGATATTCTCCAGTCCTCTGCAACCTCCCCTGTAGCCATTGAGGATACAAATATTTCTCTCAAGGCCCCAGCAATTTCCTCGCTTGCCTCTCAATATTCTGGGATATATCCCATTAGGCCCTAGGGACTTGTCGACCTTAATGTCTTTCAAGACCCCCCAGTACCTCCTGCCTTTTGATCTCAACATGATCCAAACTATCTACACACCCTTCCCCAGACTCATCATCCACCAAGTCCTTCTCTATGGCGAATACTGATGCAAAGTACTCATTTAATACCTTGCCTATTTCATCCGTTTCCACACATACATTCCCTTCCTTGTCCTTAAGTAGACCAACCCTTTGCCTGGCTACCCTCCTGCTCTTCATATTTGCACAAAAAGCCTTGGGGCTTTCTTTAATCCTGTTGGCGAATGACTTTTCATGACCCCTTTTAGCCTTCCTGACTCCTTGTTAAGTTTCTTTCGACTTTCACAGAATCATGGCAGTGTGGAAACAGGCCATTCAGCCCAACAAGCCCACATTGCCCCTCAAGAGCATCCCAACCTGACTCATACCCCGACCCCTGCATTTCCCCATGTCTAACCCACCTAACCTTCATATCCCTGGACACGACGGACAATTTAACACGGCCAAATCACCTATGCTGCATATCTTTGGACTGTGAGAGGAAACCCACACAGACACAGGGAGAATGTACAAACTTTACACAGACAGTCACCCCAGAGAGGGCTCGAGCCTGGGTCCCTGGTGCTCTGTGCCAGCATTGCTCACCACTGAGCCACCATACCACCCTTGTTTTTCAGACTCAGCTGTCTGTAAACTGGCTTCTGCATTTCTTTCCAGAGTGACTGTCATCACCGTAAAATGTTTTGGAATGGAGGTAGTGAAAGGCTCTCCGTGTGCGGGCATGTCTTTATTTTGAAAGTGAAAGGTTATCTGGATGGAATAGACTGTGCGGATTAACGGGCTTCTGAATGTACTAGGCTTCTGTATTGGTAAACACTTTCCTTTGGATGATTTCCTTCAGCTAATTGTGCAAGAACAGTGAATAAACTACATAGCTGATGCGAAATCACATCTGAATATCTTTAATAATTCACCACTCTGATGGTTTGCCTCAGTACCTCCCAATGCAGTTTAAATTACTGCTAATTATCACTACAAATGGGTGACTTCTCCATGTATCTGCCAGTACAAACATTGAACACTTCCATGTTACACACAAAAAAAGCTATAAGTTTGATACATGTACTGTGTTGTTAGTTATCTCGCACATAGCAAGAGTTATGTGCCACATTTAACTTCTTTTCCTCCTTTGCTGGATTTGAGGACACCCTTGTATAGTTGTCACTGAGCACTGCCTTCAGCAGTGAATGAGGAACATCAATTCAGGGAACGCTAAAGCCTCCAAGGCAGTGCTTAATGAATCTATCTCTCAAGCATGACCAATAGTCTTCATCATTCAGCCAGCAACACCAAAAACATGTGCATTGATCATTTTGTTGCTCTTTGTGGAATTTTGTTTGCACATTGCCGCTGATCATCTACTCAACAATTGTGATTGCAGTACAAAGTAAGCAAGATTTGCATTACAATTCCTTGTATTCCACCCTTGCTTCGTGTTCCCAGCTTCACGGTTTTAACAAATGCTTCCTTTTTCTTTTTGATTAGGCTCACAATATCTCCCGTTATCCAAGGTTCCCTAAACTTGCCATACTTATCCTTCATCCTTGCAGGAATGTGCCTTTCCAGAGTTCCCAACAACTTACAGTTGAAAGCCTCCCACATACCAGATGTTGATTTACCCTCAGACACCTGCCTCCAATCTACATTCTTCAATTCCTTCTTAATATTTTTGTAATTAGCATTCCCCAATTTAGCAACTTCACCTGACAACCACACTTAGCTTTATCCATCAGTATCTTAAAGCTTACTGAATTGTAATCAGTATTCTTGAGCTGCTCCCCTACTGAGACGTTGACTACCTGGCCAGGCTCATTCCCCAATATTAGGTCCAGTACGGCCCATTTCATAGTTGGGAGATCTACAGAGTGTTTTAAGAAGCCCTCCTGGATGCTCCTCACAAACTCTGCCCCTTCCGTGCCCCAAACACCAAGTGAGTCCCAGTGAATTAGTGGGAAATTATAATCACCCATGACAACAACCCTGTTACTTTTACATCTTGCCAAGATCTGTATACATATCTGTTCTTCTACCTCCTGCTGGCTGTTGGGACCCTATAGTAAACCCCAGACATTTTGATTGCATCCTGCCTGTTCCTGACTTCTACCCACGTTGCCTTGTTGTATGAGCCATCCAAGGTGTCCTCCTGCAGTACAGCTGTGATAATCTCCTTAAAAAGTAGTGCAACTCCCCCACCCGTTTTACATCACCCTCTATCCCGCGTGAAACATTTGTATCCTGGAACGTTAGGCTGCCAATCCTGTCCATCTCTTAACCAAGTCTCTGTAACAGCAACAACATCATAGCTCCAAGGATTAATCCAAGCTCCAAGTTCATCTGCCTTACGTCATACATGGGTTTCCACTGAGTACTCCACTTTCCTCTCACAGACAACGGATGTGCAGGCGAAGTAGATTTGGCAATGTACATGTGGTGTTAAGGTGATAGGGTGGGGTGGGCTGGGTTTGTGTGGGACTCTGTTCAGAGGGTCGGTGCAGAACAGGTGGACTGACATCTACTTCAGCACTATAAGGATTCTGTGATTTAGTCTTCATTGGAAACAATAACGACAGCACAACTTATGATCAAATACCAGCTCAAAATATGTGAAAATGGTCAAAACTTTCAAAACAGATTATAATCTAGTTCAATAAATTCAAAGTATATCACATCAAATAGAAGATATGATTTACAGTCAGCCTGTATTGATGTTTAAGTTGATCTCATCAACTCACGATTTCCCTGAATTTTTTGAATTTTTTGAAATATCTCAGATGAAGTATGCTCCAATCGAGGATAGTGAAAGATGTTTAACGTGTTACTAGATTAGAGGCAGGGCTTGTACTTCAGCCAAAAAAACCTGAGAATTTGTGGCATTTTAAAATTCAGATAAGTTGACAAAGATTTGTTCAGAAAAAGGTAAAAATTAGGAGTTCAAACTAGATCACTGCACAAAACACCAACTGAAAAATTTAAAAATTAAATGAAAATAAATAGATTACTGAGAGTAAATGTGGATTCTGTGGCTGTAAGAAAAGTGATTATAATGATGCATTTTAAAGTGACATCAATATTAATGAAGTATTTTCAGAAAGCTCTCATGGGAGATGACATTAAAAAAACTAGAATTGGTACAGAATATTAGGTCTAGTAAAGATGATGATTCTTAGGATAGTAGTATTAGTGAAGGTATACAACTTGGGAAATTACTGGAGTCAAGGTTGAACAAAAATTCAGACATCATTAACTACACCCTAGAAGGGGAGGCTGCAGATGCATTACTTTTGATCTTATGCTATTTCCTAGATATGGCAACAGTTACGTGGATCGAACAATAGATGAAAATTATTTGGTATTCAGGGAAGGATTTCAAGAGAAACCAAATTCCAGCAAAATCCCATTTATCACGGCATTGATGGAGAATGTGTTCACATTAAGAATACGACAATAAACCTCTTAGAATAATATCAAAATCTAACTTGCCAGATGCAACGTGGATTTATGAAAGGAAAACAATGTTTGATGAATTTGGTCCAATGTCTTGACATTGACATTAATGACATCAATAAGGGGAACCAGTAGATGTGGCACATTTCCAAAAGAAGATGGTTTGAAGCTTGGAGGGCAACTTTCAGACATTGGTATTCACAAGCACCTGTCATCATTATTCTTCTAGATGTTAGAGGTCAGGGGCTTGGAAAGAGGCAATTTTTTTTGCTCCAGAACATCTTGTAGATAGAATACACTCCTGGCATTGTGCAACACCAAAATTGAAGTTCAGGTTTCATGTGATTCATGTTTTTAGCAAGTCAGCTGCGTTAGTCCTAGATGTTGTTGACGTGCTGTTGGCATTGCACTGTACAGTAAAGTGAGCACAGCTCATTAGATTCCGGAAGTGCATCCCACAGCTGGTGAAAAGATTCGAGGAAACCAAGAAGTGAGCACTTCCATTCAGAAAATCTAGCCTCTGCGAGGATAACATTTCAATGGCATCCCCAGGCCAATGGCATCAAGCAGGATGCTGAAAGTGGAGAATTTAGCATTAATATCATAAATTAAAGGTAAGCAGTGATGATTGAGCTCTGTTTTGTTGAAGATGGTTATTGTTTGGTCCTTGTGTGACTTGCATGTTGATTGCCACTTCACCATCCCAAGACTGAAAACTATCCATGGCTTTTCTGCATATGGACATGAACTGCTCCACTATCTGTGTCATTGAAAATGGGACTGAACACAACACCATTGTTCCACTTCTGACCTTCTGATGAAGAAATTTCATTGTTAAAGTGGTTGAAGATTATTGGACTGAGATCAGGGCTCTGGGGAATGAGTGAAACTGTGTTTTGCCTCTAAGAACATTGTGATAAGTACAGCTCTAGCCAATGGATAGGTTTTTCATGGATTCAATTTTATTTAAGTTTCTTAAGGCTGCTCTCCATCAAACACTGCCTTCCTCAATATTAACTTATTCTACAATTCAAATTGTTGGCCATCTTTGGACTAAATTAGCAATGAGGGTCAGTGTGGAGCCTAGACAGAACACAAAGATACATTAAAAATTGCTGTGTCCAAAAATGGGAAGAAGAGCCATGGAAAAGCATAGCTAACCATTATAAGTTGGGGAGTTAAACCTTGCTGTCAAATTCCACATGACATTCAATGTGAATACTATGGGTGGTCAATTTGAAAACAAAATTGCTATGGCATGATTTTCCCGTGATCTGCAAACTAGGCACTGAACTGGATGTAGAAGGTACAACACCGATCATTGACTTTTCAGCCTGGTCTTCATTTCAGCAAGTCCCACACCACTTATTGCTGACAATCTTCCCTTCACATTTGTTGACAGCACTGATGTCTTACTTTCAATTTGGTAAGATGATAGATTATCTGCCTGTAGCCTCTACGCCACATCCTTCCTTTCTAGTCATAACCCTTGACTCATTTGTGGATTGAAAATCAATCTAATTTGCCCTTGAATATATTCGATGAGTCAACATTTACTGCTCTCTGGGGAAAAAAAGTTCTGAAGATAACGACCCTCTGAGAGAAGAAATTTTTCTTCAACTTCGCTTAAAGTGGAAACCATATTATTTTTGAAATGATTTTTTTAAATCTATCCTACTAAAGGATTGAGGTTAAACTAATCTATGACAGAATCTACTTGACATTTTTGTCTAATCAATCAACCCACCTATATCACTTCATAGATATTTTGTCGTAACATTTTACTCCTAAAAATGCTTTCTTGTCCCTCCTATCATCAGCAAATTTGTCTGGGACATGCTGTGTTCCCTTCAAACAAACTATTAATACATATTATAAATACCTGTTGGACTGTCACTGCTGCATCCCATTAGTCACACTTTTCTAACCTGGAGATGACCTATCAATCATGACATATGTTAGTTAGCCAAAATTATATTCAATTTAATACATCATTCCAATCTCATACCTTGTGCTGTAACTTTTTATATGTCACCCTATTTAATGCGCTTTGGGAATCCACATGCATCACTGCTACCACATGCATTACTTCCAGTTCTAATGCCCATTCTTTAAGATGTCTGATAAATTTATGGAACAAAATACAGTGTTGGAAAGGTCTGATACCCGTACTTCACGGGAGATGGAGTGAAACTTTATTATTGTAATAAAGTTTAGTCGCTACAATTTATCTGTCTACCACTTCCAGCTAAAACTGATAGGCTTTCCTCTGCTGCCTAGTAAACTGAAAGCTAAAGAAAGACAATGACTACTACATGGAAGAGGTAAACTTACTTCATGAAAATGCATTATAAGGTGTAGAATAGTCACAACAGCAAAATTACCACCCCACGGCCCAGTTCCCAAGGTAACATTCCTCCATCCCTGGATTGGCAATCCTCGAAGGACTGTTCACCTTTCCTCCTGGACCATTCACTTCCCCCAAGATCATGATATAAAACAGGTCTGCAGACATCTCCTCATCCAGGATTGTTGACTTCTTCCACACTCAGAATTCAGTTCAAAGGAACTGAGTGCATTGGATAAGTACGACTCCCAACTAAAGCACCTCCACTCGCCTTTAAAGATATTATTCCTGTTCACATATTTAATCATATCGTGTTTAATAATGGTTTCTGTAATTTTGCCCATGATGAACATCAACACTCCTGATATTTTTATTTAGAACGAAAAGGACTGATATCCATGGACATATTGCAGATAATGTGCACAAACATTGGAAAAATATGTTGAAAACACCAATTTGTAATCTCTGTTGATTTCAATTAAGATAGAAAACTATGCGCGCTGTATGTGATAGTCTGCTTGAAGAACAACCACTTCAGGAATGGCTTGGTAAATTAGGTGCTGAATGTGACTAACTCACAATACAGCAGTATGAATTACAACTTCTCAGTGAGAAAATGCACGTATATGTGTATGTAAAACATATGGTTCATATTAATTAAATTCGCGTAAAATGCCTGGGGAGAAGAAAGTTATCCGTGAGTTCCCTTGGAATGTGAAAAGAAAACTAAATCTGAAAAAAAGCCATGCATTCAATTTTCCAACATTCTGCAAAAATGGTGAACTCAAAGATTCCAAGACTTTCCCCTCTTTCCACCACCAAAATCACCCCTCACTCTCACGACCATCGCCACTCTCAAAGTCAACTTAGCACAGTGACGGCACTTCTATGAATGTCTTTTATGAAAGCGTTTTAGGCAATCCATTTTGGACACTTGAATAGGCCAAGTTTTAGAAGGAATTGTTTATTAATAGATAAAACAAGTTTCAAATAGAAATTCCACGCAATGAAGAAATTCAAGGCAAGATGAGGAAACTAAAAGTGACCTTGATCTAAATTTAAGTAAATATGAGTCACACTCGATTTTCAATTCTGATTAAATGAAAAATCGGGGAAGAGGTATAAAATGGTCAAAATTATCAGCTCGACTTCAAAATTGCAAATCCTGCTGGTCATTGTGGCTTCGCTGGATTGTGTAGAATGCGCGCTGGAAAAACATTCGGCTTTATGGCTCTCCACATGGAATTCCCATTTGCTATCTTTACGACAAAATCTTCATTTACTGAAATATCCTGGCCTCATTTATGAACATTTTCGAAACTCTTTTTGGAAGCCACTGAGCCCATTATGCTCCTCTTTGAATTGTTTTCTTTGTTCAGAAGAATAATATAACATTTTGGGGCAAAAATGCAAATAAGTAGACCAAAGCTGGAGGCCAAAATAGCAAATACTTCAACGGCCACAGCATATTTTCCTGGTGAACTTATGTAAGCTGGAATGAAAGTTATCCAAACTGCACAAAAGATAAGCATGCTAAACGTTATGTGTTTAGCTTCATTGAAATTATCTGGAAGTTGTCGAGCTAGAAAAGCTACCACAAAACACACGCAAGACAGAAATCCAATATAACCGAGTACACAATAGAAGGCTAATGAAGATCCTACATTGCATTCAAAGACAATTATCTCATTAGAGTGAATGGTGTTTTTCAAAGGATAAGGTGGAAATACAATTAACCAGGTAGCACATATTGCACATTGTACCAGGGTAAGGATGTAAACCATCAGCCGTTGTTGTCTTGGTCCAAACCACTTCATGATATTATTGTTAGGAAACGTTGCTTTGAATGCCATCACCACGACAATCGTTTTACTCAATACACAAGATATGCAAAGAACAAAACTAATACCAAATGCTACATGGCAGAGCATACAAGACCAAACTAAAGGTTCACCAATGAATGTAATTGAACACAGAAAACAAAGTGTCAGGGCAAAAAGAAGAAGGAAGCTTAACTCAGAGTTATTAGCTTTAACAATCGGAGTGTGTCTATTGGCATAGAATATTGCAAATACACCAACAGTGGTGCAGGCTCCAAACAATGCCAGTGCCACCAAAATTATTCCCAATGTCTCGAAAAAGGAAAGAAACACGATATCCTTTGGAACACACTGATCCCGTCTTTCATTAGATTTGAATTCCAATGGACATCTTATGCAATGAACGGAATCTAAATAACAACACAAGACTTTGTCATTACATGAGGAATCTCACCACCTGAGAAATGCAGACATCAAACTTAAGCAGCAATGCCTTTGCATTGGTGTTTTCTTACCAGTTGTGTTACTAATTTCACCTTGTGCACATGGTATGCAATCAAAACAGCAAATGGGTTGTCCTTTTCTATTTGCTTTCCTTGTCCCTTGATGGCAGCTTTCAGAGCAAACAGCTTTAGGAACCTGATTATGAATATGAATACAATGGTGGAGAAATATTAGTAATTCCATGTGGCAGATGTACAACATTCACTCTGCGATACAGCAAGAAAAAAAAACCTATTTCTCTTACCTTTTGGTAGGATTGTCCTTTTGGAAACATATAACGGTTTATGGCCTCATCATGTCCCAGTTAAAAGCCACTGTAAAGTGCTTGGAATAGATTTGAAGTTGCAGAAACAGGATATTTTTGATGAATTCAGGTTCTGGCAACAACACTCATGATATGTCCTCGGAGCTGCTTCATTTATTATTGATAAAAGGAAGTAGCGAAACAACCAAATAAAATTGGATGCAACGTGCAGTAGTACCATTTAATGGATAAAATGAAAACCAGATTCAGAAATATAAACATTTTCCTTCAATCATTCACAGGATATGGTGGGTTTTGGTCAGTCCAGCGTTTATTACCCATCTCCAGTTGGTCATTGAGAGATAGTAGGAACTGCAGATGCTGGAGAATCTAAGATAACAAGGTGTAGAGCTGGATGAACACAGCAGGCCAAGCAGCATCAGAGGAGCAGGAAGGCTGACGTTTCAGGCCTAGACCCTTCTGA
>JAHRHZ010000288.1:25851-36443 GCA_024137785.1 Ginglymostoma cirratum
TCAGAAGGGTCTAGGCCTGAAACGTCAGCCTTCCTGCTCCTCTGATGCTGCTTGGCCTGCTGTGTTCATCCAGCTCTACACCTTGTTATTCCAGTTGGTTATTGCCTGCCTTCCCGAAGTTGAAATCCATTTGCTGCAGAGAGGGCCATATTGTCATATGTGAGAATCTGAGATACATTTCCAAATCAATATGGTGAGTGGCTGACCGGGGAACTTGCAGGTGATGGTGCTCCCGTGGATTTATTGCCAATGTTCTTCCAAATGTAAGTGAGCATGGGTTTAGAAGGTGCTGTCTAAAGAACATTGTTGAATTATTGCAGAGTACCTTGTAGCTGCTGCTACTGGGAAGCTGTAGTAGAGGAAGTGAACGTTTGTGAATGTGGTGCCAATCAAGTAGGCCACTTTTTCTGAGATGGTGTCAAGCTTCTTCAGATTTATTGGAACTGCATCCATCCAGGCAAGAGGGAAGATGCTATCACGGTCCTGACTTGTGCCTTGAAGGCATGGTTATGTTCTGGAGAGCCGAGAGGTTAGCTAACTATGGCAGGTTTCCGAGCTTCTGATTTGCTTTTGTAGCCACAGAACTTATATTAGTCTGGTTCAGTTTCTTGTAAATGGTACCCCCTGTGATGCTGATGGTGTCGCAGCCAGCGATGCTGATGCTTTTGAATATGAAGGAGAGATGATTAGATCCTCTCCTGTTGGAGATGGCCATGGCTTGGTTCTTGTGTGGCACAAATGTGTTTGTGGCCAAGATGAATATGAACCATAATATTCCTTTATGCACAACCAACGCATCCATTGCTTCCTTAGATTTGCTTTCAAACCTATTCAACCACTTTTCTGTGTGGTTAGATTTAATGTTTGTGGTTCATACACTTATATGCTCATTCAGTGTATTTTAACTTATAGTTAAGTTTATAATTCATTTTTAAACCATACATTTTTGTGAAATTTAATTACATCAGTTAAGTGCAAAGAAAATGTGCTGTTCAAGTGGCTGCAAATAAAATATCTCTCTGGTATTACATTGTGCATTCATCAAGCTAAACGATTTTGGAATTTTTGAGCAGATATGTTCTGTTTAACAATGCTTGATAAGTTGCAATTTTCCTTCACATCAGGAAATGGGCAGCAGTGGGTAGGGCGCCTATTTGATACAGCAACCATCATTTTACTTTCCCGTTTCAGAGAAGAGAAATTTAAATTATAAAAAAGGCAGCGTGTAAAAATCTTACCGACTTCTGCTCTCCATTCCAAACAATTGCCCCTTCTGTTATCGAAAATTCTTCTCCGGTACGAGCTGATCCATCATAGAGCCCAACATTTACTATATCAATGCCACCGAGGGCATTTGGTTGCCAGTTTACAATGTCATATGTAGGGACAGGGTCTCCTTTTTCATCAAAATAAACCCTTTCGCCGATCTTGGTCATGAAATTCACTGTTCTCATGTAATATAGTAACTTTAAACAAAAACAAAATGAGAACTCGTTTACATTATTTCCAAATGTTCAACCGTGAATTTGGTCACATTAATGTAAGTGCAGTAATCAAACCACGTTAAGTGTTCCTCACCTGCCACGGTTGAAAATTTGAAACATTTGCACAACTTCCGTTGGAGAAAGGTCCTTCCCCACCTTTACATGACACCATATTGTGCAGTGCATGAGCTATAGCATAAGTTGCTTTGTACACATTGTAAGTGACTCTGTATTGCAACACATCAGTAAATTCGTTTTGGACATTCTGTAAATTTTCTCTCCCTGTGCATTCCTTAAGCTCCGATTCAGTTTTTCGAGAATCTGTTTTGTTTCCACCACTCAGAGTACAGCGGAAACAACTTTCCCAAAACGTTTTCACCAAATGGTTGCCTGGATATAAGGATGGATGAACTTTCATTAGGAATTCCCTCAACCCTGGAATGCTGACTTTGCGAATTGCAACTCCAATTGTACCAGAAGCAATCTTTTTACTTTCCTCTGGAGGAAGAAGCAACGCGGAAACCCATGATTCGGTTCCAATCCATTGTATGCCGCTGACATTTTGTCTTATCATTTCCTTTAGAAGTGTAGCCATGTTTGATTCTCCCACAAAGGCGATGACAACTTTTGTAGTGGAAGTTTTTATGGTGTCAATTATTTTCAGTAATTTCTCTCGAGCGTGTGTTATATGAAATGACTCGGAAAAAGCTATACAAACGCCTAATTGTTGGACTGCTTCTTCAAATGCTTGCATTCCAAAGTTTCCATAGTCATCGTCACTCTTAACTGTCCCGATCCAGGTCCATCCGAAATGTTTCACCAGCTGGGCTAATGCTCGAGCCTGATAGTAATCACTCGGTATTGTTCTAAAAAATGATGGATATTCTTTTCTATTGCTCAGGCACGCACAGGTAGAAAAGTAACTGACCTGTCAACAGTAAAGCAAAAACATTTGCGTTTCAATTATAATTTGTGGTTGTTCGCGATATCAAGGCAAAAACATCAGTGGATAAGTGCAATTATTCCAAATCGCGTGGTGCTTATTGGAGTGGCTCTTCTTAAACACAGAATAAACTACTTATTTAATAATTTCAAATGTGCCAATCAAATATTCACTCCCAAGATTTATTGCAAGCTTTGCTCTTTCTTGATTCTCCGTGTCCGAACTGCAACCACGCATAATGTCTAATCCCTACAATTTAACTTGAAGAACGTCTTCGAATATTCTTTCTCTCTCTCTCTATCTCCAGGGTTCCGGGTGCAAATTCCAACTTCACGTAATAAAGTACAGAGGGTCCACTGTCGATCTTGTATTTTGTTTCTTTCCATTGAAGTCAATGGAGTGAATAGAAAAGGCAGGTGTAGGATATGTAAGTAATTCTACGCGACCTACTGTACAGCATTGCTCAAATTTCATACTACTGTTCAACCAAGTCCTTATATCACTAGCAACATTTTCAACGTTATCCCAGACCCACACCCTTACCCTATCCCTGTAACCCTGCATTTCTCAGGACAATCCCGACCAAATGCACATCCCTGAAAAGAATTGGTAATTTAGCGTGACCAATCCACCTAATTTGTGTGGGTAGGTTCGTGGGGCTGGGATATTATAGCCATGCCAGAAACATGGCTAAGGGAGAGACAGGACTGGCCGCTTAATGTTCCAGGGTACAGGTGCTTTAGTTGAGACAGAGGTGGAAGAAAGAGGGGAGGGGGCGTTGTATTTTCGATTAAGATGAGTATTACAGCGGTAGTTAGAGATGAAATAGTTTGTTGTTCCGCAGACATTTCGTTATCGTGCTTGGTAACATCCTCAGTGCAGCCTCTGATGAAGCACCAATGTGTTTTCCCGCCTGGTTTTTAAACTCTGGGGTCCGTTGCGATGGATTGCCTCACTTCCAGGTTTCCTCCGTAGTGGAATGTATATGGGGTCCAGTTCAATGTGTTTATTAATGGCATGCTTCATGGAGTGCCATGCTCCCAGGAATTATCGTGCTTGTTTCTACCTAGTCTGTCCCAGGATCTTGGTGTTGTCCCAGTAAAAGTCGTGGTTCTCCTTGTCCATGTGGATTGAGATGAGTGAGTATTGGTCCTGTCTTTTTGTAGCCAGTTGGCGTTCATGTACTCTAGTTGTCCTTCCTGTTTGTCCGATGTAGTGTTTCTCGCAGTCTCTGCAGGGGATCTTGTAGATGACATTGGTCCAGTCCATGGCGGGGAGTGGGTCTTTAGTTTGGTTGAGCACTTGTCATAGGGTTGATGTGGGCTTGTGTGCCACTGATGCCCAGCGGTCGTAGAAGTCTTGTGGTGAGTTCTGACATGTTCCTGATGTAGGGTAGGGTGATGAGTGTGTGGGGGCATGTAGAATCTTTCCGATGCTGTTCCTGTAGGCATCCCTTGACCCAGTTCTTTGGACATCCATTATCCTTGAACATTTGGAAGAGGTATTCCTCCTCCTCTTGGCATAGTTCCATGTTGCTGCAGTGTGTTGTTGCCCTTTTAAATAGTGTTCACACGCAGCTTCATTTGTGTGTGCTGGGATGGTTACTATTGACGTTCGGTACCTGGTCTGTGTGCGTGGCTTTTCGGTGTGCTTTCATTTGCAGTTCCCCATTTGTCTTGCGCTCTACCATAACATCCAGGAATGGGAGCTGTTTGATCTTCTCCTCCTCTCTGGTGAATTTTATTCCGGTGAGGGTGTTGTTTATGAGTTTGTGTCTGTCTTCTAATTTGGTCTGTTTAATGATGACAGAAGTGTCATCTCCGTAGCGTATCCATCGTTTAGGTTGGATTTGCGGAAGGGCAGTTCTTTCCAGTCTTTGCATCACTGCTTCTGCTATGAGTCTGGAGATAGGTAACTCCATGGGTGTCCAGTTGATTTGCTCGTATGTTTGGCCGTTGAAAGTGAAGTGGGTGGTCAGGCATAGGTCCGGTAGTTTAAGCATGTTGTCCTTGGAAATGGTTTCACTGGGGTTGTGTTCTTGTTCAAGTAGTGTTGTCATTGTTTCCCTTGCTAGTGGTATGTCTATTGATGCGAATAGGGGGGTGATATCAAACGATATCATGGTCTCTTCGTCCTCTATCTTTATGTCTTTGATGGAGTTGAGGAATTCTTGGGCTGAGTGGATGGAGTGGGGCTAATTGTTGACTAGGTGCTTGAGTTTTCTTTGTAGTTCTCTGGCTAATCTGTGCGATGGAGTGCCTGGTAGGGAGACTGTGGGTCTGAGGGGGACTTCTGGCTTGTGCACTTTAGGGAGGCCGTAGAATCGGGGTCACATTGCCACGGACCCCAGAGTTTAAAAACCAGGCGGGAAAACACACCGACGCATCATCAGAGGCTGCACTGAAGATGTTACCAAG
Organism: Ginglymostoma cirratum; assembly: GCA_024137785.1. NCBI lineage: Eukaryota > Metazoa > Chordata > Chondrichthyes > Orectolobiformes > Ginglymostomatidae > Ginglymostoma > Ginglymostoma cirratum. The sequence continues at coordinate 30,696 of JAHRHZ010000288.1, forward strand.
CACAGTAACGAAACGTCTGCGGAACAACAAACCAGCTCGGCGAGCCAACCAACCTCAACACCCACAACCCGAGCTTCAGATCTACTCCAAAACCTTAGAGAGATGAAATAACTGAGGGATCATCTGGTGAGGCTTTGTGGGTGGAGCGAAGAAATAAGCGGAGGATGGTGATGTTACTGGAGGTTGTACTATAGGCTCCAAAATAGTCAACGGGAATTAGAGGAACAAATATGCAGGGAGATTGCAAAGACTTGCAGGAGAAAAAGGGTTGTCATAGTCGTGGATTTTAATTTTGCTAATAAAGACTGGGACCTCCATAGTGTTAAAGGGTTAGGTGGGGTGAAATTTGTTAAATGTATTTTGGAAAGTTTTCTCAAGCAGTGTGTAGAGGGTCCTACTCCGGAAGGGGCAAAACTCGATCTATTCTTGGGAAATAAGGCAGGACAGGCGACTGAGGTGACAGTGAAGGAGGACATTGGGATCAGTGACCATAGTTCTATTAATTTTAAAATAGTTATGGAGAAGGACAAAACTAGTACACAGGTTCAAGTTCTAAACTGGGGCAAGGCAAATTTTAATGGAATTAGACAGGAGCTTGTAGGGGTTGATTGGTGTAGTTTGGTTTCCGGCAAGTGGGAAGACTTTGAAAGTGTGGTAGCTCGAGTTCAAGATCTATGTGTTCCTGTGAGGGTGAAGGGCAATGTTGGCAGGGTAGGGAACCTTGACAACAAGAGATAATGAGGCCTTGATCAGAAAAAAGGAGGTATAGCTCAGGATCAGGCAGCTAGTGCTTATGGCCATAGTAGTCTGAAAATGCCTGATCTCATCTGATCTCAGAAGCTAAGCAGACTCCAGCCTGGTTAGTACTTGGATAGGTGACTGCCTGGGAATACCAGGTGCAGTAGGTTTTTGCAGCCACCCAGAGGCTGCCCCCAGCTTTGCACTCTCTCAGTCCCATTCATCAAGCAACGTCCTTTTAACTGCTTGCTCATTCGTTCTGTCTGCCTGTCTCTTTCACTTTGGGCCGGCATGGTGGCTCAGTGGTTAGCACTGCAGCCTCACAGCACCAGGGACCCAGGTTTGATTCCAGCCTCAGGTGACTGTCTGTGTGGAGTTTGCACATTCTACCAGTGTCTGTGTGGGTTTCCTCTGGGTGCTCTGGTTTCCTCCCACAGTCCAAAGATGTGCAGGCTAGGTGGATTGGCCATGCTAAATTGCCCATAGTGTTTAGGGGGATGGGTCTGGGTGGGATGCTCTAAGGGTCAGTGTGGACTTGTTGGGCCGAAGGGCCTGTTCCCACACTGTAGGGATTCTAATTCTAAAAAACTAGGAATCCCTGGCGGTATGTAGGGGATGCAAGAATTTACTGAAGAAGGAAACCAGGAGGCTGAAATGGGGCTTGACACAGCTTTGGCTGAAAAGGTTATGGTGAACCCAAACCTGAATTACTGAGATTCCTGAAGCATATTAAAGGAAACAGTATAACTAGAGAGAGATTAGGACCCCTCAAGGACCAAAATGGGCATGTATGGGTGGAAGTGGAAGTTTTGGGAAGTGGGCTGAGGATTGGTCTATAATTCCTAGGTGTTTCTTTGCAGTGCTTCTTGATTAAGGGCACAACATTCGCTACCCTCCAGCCCTCTGTGACCTCGCCCATGGCTAACGATGATGCAAATATATCAGCCAGGGCCCCCACAATTTCTTCTCTAGCCTCTGGCAGGTTTCTTTGTCATTGAGTCATTGAGTCATTGAGTCATACAGTCATAGAGTCGTAGAGTAATGCAGCATGGCAACAGGCCCTTCAGCCGAAATTGGTCCATGCTGACCATGGTGCCCACTCAATTACTTCCAATTCCAGCATTTGGTCCATATCCTTCTAAACTCTTCTCATCCATGTGTTTATCCAAATGTTCTTTTTGTAAATGTTGCTATTGTATCTGCCTCAACCACATTCTCTGGCAGCCCATTCCATATATAAACCACTCTCTACATGAAGAAATCGGCCCTCAGGTCCTTCTTAAATCTTTACCCTCTCAACTTAAACATATGCCAACTGGTTTTCATTCCCTATCCCTGGGAAAAAGACAAGACACATTTATTCTACCTATGCCCCTCATGACTTTATACACATCAATAAGGGCACCTCTCTTTCTCCTACTTTCCGAGGAATAAATTCCTACCCTGGCCAACCTCTCCCTATAAAACTCATGCCTACTAGTTCTGAAAACATCCTGTAAATCTTCTTTGCACACTTTCCAGTTTAACTATGTCTTTCCCATAACATGGTGCCAAACTGTACACAATACTCCAAGTGCAGCTTCACCAATGGTCTATACAACTGTAACATGATGTCCCATCCTATATGCAACACCTCGACCAATGAAGGCCAGCATGCTAAATACCTTTTTCACCACACTGTCCACCTGTGACACTGCTTTCAATGAGCAGTGTACTTGTTCCTCCAGGTACCTCTGTTCCACAGCACTCCTCAAGACCTTACCATTTACTGTATAAATCCAACCTTGGTTTGACTTTCTAAAGTGCAACACCTCACACTTACCTGCATTTGCCAATCCTTAGGCCACTTCCTCATCTGATCAAGATCCCTCTGTAATTTTTGATAACCTTCCTCGATATCAACAGTACCTCCTAACTTTTTATCACCCTCAAACTTACTAATCATGCCTTGTACATTCACATCCAGATCATCTACGTAAGTAACAAATGTGAAAGGTCCCAGCACCGACCCCTTCAGCGCACCAATAGTCACGGGTCTCCAGTCCCAGAAACAACTTTCAACCATGACTCTCTGCTTCCTACAATGTTTGCATTGCATCCTTTAGCATTATGTTTATGGTGTGGTTTGCTGCTGGATAGGCTGGATAGATATCACATTCATATGTTATGTTGCTTTCCTTTAATTTTACAAAACCTTAATTTCAAAAGTTCAAGGAATAGCGCTCTGAGTTATCACATTGCTAACTTTTGGAACCATTTTTGAATGTTTGCTTTCTCATAGTTTATTTCTATACATCTTCAAGTTTCTGAAATGAGACTTTTGAAGAGGAAAGATAGCCTTGCTATAAAGCTATAGCTATGCCGAGCCAAAGAGCAATCAACAGTAATTGTGCTGGACTGTCTCATCGTCCGGAATGAACATTATAATGGGCGTGCAATTGAAGACTTCAGCCTCTTTTGGATTAACAACACAGGTTCCAAATTTTTCTTAGGCAATGGATTAAATGACACAAGTAACATCATATCATATACTGTTAATCCAAGCTTATTCACATTACATAATGAGTTATTAAAAGCTATGTCTTACCATAGGAATTCTGAAGGCACCGATGGAAGGTGCTATTGCTAAAGACCTCGTGGATCCAGAATCAGCAACAATCGCCGAAACAATGGAGGAGCTTTTACAGTTATCAGAGGATGTGCTTTCCTCGGGTTTGTTCAGAAACGCCATAGCTGCTTTTAGCGATAACTGGGTCAACTTGCAAGAATCATATAGGCGGTATCCCAATGTGACACCGGGAAGCAGGGCTGTATCGTTATTTATTTCCTCGATTGCAAAAATCATCGCCAGTGCAAAACGGAAAGGTCTAAACCGAAAGCTGCAGATAAAGCGAAGAAACACGATTTCAAAAAAAAAACGCAGAAAACTACGATGACATTTGTATCCGAGGGGGCCTCCACTTAGCTATTATTAACTATATTTCAGTGGTAACACGCTGTCTCTAAATTGGAAGTTAGTTGTTCTATGCTCCAACGCAGATCCTTGAGCGCAAAATTTTAACTGATGTTAAACAAAGACCTGACAGTATGCCGAATTTCAAATGAAACATTAAGGCGATCACCGACCTCCCCTCGTCGGTTCAATAGAAGTATTTCGAAGAACAGCAGGAGAGCTCTCACAATGCCTTAACCAGCAATTATCCCTCATCCAAAAATCCTAAAAGAGGTTTTAGAGTTTTGATCACGATACTAATTGGGGAGCCTGTGGCGCATACGTTGCTGTATTTCCACGTTACAACATTAAATAAATTGCAAAAGTACCTGATTTTTTATGAAGCAATTTGGGGCAATTTTGCAAAAGCAAAATAAACGAATTTTTTTTACCCTAAATTCGGGAATTAATTCAGAATTTGATCATATAAACCTTGAAGCAGCATGAGGGCAAATGTTTTCCAATTTACCGAACTAACCTGAGGCATTTTGCCGGCTCCGGGAGATTGCTAAACGAGAGATGGCGATGCTCAACGTTGTAAGAATGCATCCCAAAAATTCCACCCAATATAATATCTCCATCCTTCGCCAAGCCCAGTAAATCAAACCTACCCCAACGTTGGCAAGCCTGCTCATTACTGGACCAGGCCAAGACAACAGCAGAATTCACTACTAAAATGAACCGATAATGCATCTTTGATACGGTAAGTAATTGTCCTCAGCTTACAGTAGAATGACTGATTTTTCATAAGCTCTAGCTATTTCAGTGAAAAACGTCCTAATGAGAACCAAATAAATTTCAATCTCTGTTGAACGTCAACAAATTACTTGGTTAGTCCCTTAAGGAAACGCATCACCACTTTAGTCGACATGAGACTTATGAAGGAAATAATTGCAAACGAAGTCACCTGTGTACCTTCAATACAATTGGGTCTGCAATCGCGGTTCGCACTGCTGCCAGGACTTGGTTCAAATCCTGCCTCGGGCACACCTTTCCCGTGTTTGTGTGAGTTTCCTCCTTGTGCTCCAGTTTCCTCCCATTATCAAAGATGTGCAAATCGATGGATCTTCAGAACTCTGCAATGATCTTGAAGTGGGATTCAGGACCATAGAACTAGAAGTACAGCACCTGAATTTACTAGCAACGGGAATACCATCATCACTTCCCTTCTGCGGAGTAACGTTAATTCTATTCAAATCATTGTTCGTTGTTAATCACGCAAACTCATAAATTTGCCAAAGGCTGTCACTTCTGAAATTGTAAACTGGCCGCCCTATTTCAAATTATTTAGAAGGAAAAATATCTCAAACATCTGCAGTATCAAAAGCAGAAATTACTGGAAAACCTCAGCAGGTCTGGCAGAATCTATGGGCAGAAATCAGAGTTAAAGTTTCGCGTCAACTGACCCTTCCTCAGATGCTGCCAGACCTGCTGAGCTTTTCCAGCAATTTCTGCAATTTGTTTTATTTACAGCATTTGCAGTTCTTTCGGTTTTTTATCCAACATCTGCACGGGAGGTGAAGAAAATTGTTAAATGCTGCTGCTATGCAGTGTCTTTGTGAGTACAGTGTTTCATCAACAGTATTCAGCCTTCAGTCCTGAAATACCTATTTTGTTTGAATGTCACGCCCGTTGACCACTATAAGATGTAATTTGATGATAAGGCCGCAAATGCTGAAAAATCCTGACAAATTTAAGATCTTTACTTGAGCTGATAAAGTGCTGACTTTTATTTTTTCGTCATCCTGTTCAGAGATGTTATTATAGAGCATGTCGGACTTGATATCAGGCCTCCTGGTTCAGAAATAGTGTCACTTCAACAGATTACAAGACCTACTGGAAAATGCATGGTGCTGCTTGCTGATGCATAATCTAATGAAATGCAGGGATGACATGAAAAGGCATCATATTCCAGCATTGAGATAACAAGGTGTAGAACTGGATGAACACAGCAGGCCAGGCAGCATCAGAGGAGCAGGAAAGCTGACGTTTCGGGTCTGGACCCTTCTTCAGAAATG
>JAHRHZ010000288.1:36843-91456 GCA_024137785.1 Ginglymostoma cirratum
GGTCCATACCCGAAACGTCAGCTTTCCTGCTCCTCTGATGCTGCCTGGCCTGCTGTGTTCATTCCAGCTCTCCACCTTGTTATCTCAGATTCTTCAGCATCGGTAGTTCCTATTATCTCTGAGTGGATATTCTAGCATTGAACCTTTTTCAATCTGCCCATTCATAGCTCCCATTTTGGTGACAATGCAAATTGAATCAGAATTGATTGGTCAACCAATCAACGTCGCCGAAAGGAAACTTGTGGGTGCTGATATTTCCATACATCTGCTGTCTTTGTCCTACTAGAGAGTGAGTTGTTGTCGAGTGAGCAATGGTGCTATTGTGCTTCTTGTCGAGTATGTTCTGCTTTGCTCTTGTGCACCAGTGATAAAGGAAGTGCATGCTGAATATGATTAATGGGATGTCAATCAAGGGAGGTGCTGATACATGGTCATCTCCTAGTGGTTAAGATAATGGATGAGAAATCATTTGGGATGTCCCTTTATAGAATAAAATCCTGCTGATTGCCCCCACACCTCCTCCCTCACCCCAATCCCAGGCCCCAAGAAGACTTTCCACATCAAGCAGATGTTCACCTGCACATCTGCCAATGTGGTATACTGCATCCGCATTACCTGTTGTGGCCCCCTCTACTTCGGGGAAACCAAAAGGAGGCTTCGGGATCGCTTTGCAGAACACCTGCGCTCAGTTCGCAACAAACAACTGCACCTCCCAGTCGCGAACCATTTCAACTCCCCCTCCCATTCCTCAGACGACATGTCCATCCTGGGCCTCCTGCAATGCCACAATGATGCCACCTGAAGGCTGCAGGAACAGCAAATCATATTCAGCCGGGGAACCCTGCAGCCCAATGGTATCAATGTGGATTTCACAAGCTTCAAAATCTCCCCTCCCCCAACCGCAGTCCAAAACCAGCCCAGCTCGTCGCCGCCTCCCTAACCTGTTCTTCCTCTCACCTATCCCCTCCTTCCACTTCAAGCCGCATCCCCATCTCCTATCTACTAACATCATCCCGCCCCCTTGACCTGTCCTTCCTCCCTGGACTGACCTATCTCCTCCCTACCTCCCCACCTACACCCACCTTTACTGGCTCCATACCCGCCTGTTTGAGATGTCTGTCTCCTCTCCACCTATCCTCTCCTCTATCCATCTTCTCTCCGCCTCCCCCTCTCTCCCTATTTATTTCAGAACCCTCTTCCCCTCCCCCATTTCTGATGAAGGGTCTAGGCCCGAAACATCAAGTTTTCCTGCTCCTATGATGCTGCTTGGCCTGCTGTGTTCATCCTGCTCCACACCTTGTAATCTCGGATTCTCCAGCGTCTGCAGTACCTATTACCTCTGCATTTCTCATCCTTCCTGCTTTTACTCAGTCTGTCCAATAGTTAGCAAGTTTAGCTGTTAACCAAAGTATTGTTGCTTCAAAAGCAAAGAGGGCTGAATTCTTCGCTGCTTCCAATCCACTACAATTCATTGCAACTCTGTTCCAAATTGTAAAAAGGGACTTCAGCTTCCAGAAATTATACCCAAACAGTTTCAGCTCTATTGTTATCAATTGATATCAGGCAAGCTGTTTCCTCCTGGCTTGTACCAAAACGTTTGAGTGTTCCTGGAACTGGAATCATCCAGGAAAGTCGAGAATATGACACAACACTCCTGATTTGTGAATTGCAGATCATGGACAGTTGTTGTTGTTTAGAGGAGATGAGCTATTTACAACCGAATTACAAGCTCCTGACCTGCTCATGCTGTCATGTAACTGACAATTGTGGCTCATTTTGATCTCTGGTCAATGGTATGCTTCAGGCTCTTTATTGTCAAGGATAGACTTAGCAATGGTAAAATCATTGGCTGTCAAAGAGGACTGATTGTGTTGTTTTTGATGGAGTTGACTGTGGTCTTGGACTTATCTGGCATTAATGTTACTTGCAATTTATCAGCCCATGCATTCATTTTGTCCAGATCTTGCTGCATTTCGATTTGAGATGTTTCAGTGCCTGACGAATTGTAGATAGTGCTATGCATTGTGCAATCATCAGAGGACATTCCCACTTCTGGACTTCTTATGGATGGTCAATGGTACTTTAGGTAAAGAAAGGTTGAGCCTAGGACACCACTCTATGTGATTCCTGCACTGACCTCCGAAGATCGAGATGATTGATATCCAACATCACAAACATCTTCCTTTGTACCACATAAGATTTCTACCAAGTAGATTTTTCCTCACAATTCACACAGATTGTAATATTCTTAGAGCTCCTTAATGCCACATGTGGGCAGTTGCTGCTTTGATATCATGGACAGTCACATTCATCTCACTTCTGGAGCTCAACACTTTTGTCCATACTTGGATCAGTGTTTTAATGACGTCTGGAGCCGAATGGCTCTGGTAAATTTCCTGGAGACTCTATGAGGAGATAATTGCTGTGTAAATTCCAGTTGATGACACGATTGACAACGCTTCTAATCCCTTTGCTGATAAGGAGGACAACACCGATGGAGTGACAATTGCATAGTTTGAGTAAACTTGCAAATTATTTGCCTTTCACATTGTTGTGCTGATTGATTCTATCATTGTGGATGGGAATGCTTGGGGACTTCTCCCCGCCAAAATTTGCATAATTGTCCACTAGTTATGTGGCAACACTAAATATCTCTCATCATCCATTGTATGTGGCTCACTTAGTTCTTTCCATCACATATGACATCTACTGTTTGGCATGTGAGCTTGTAGGTTGGCACTTGATTTTTAGATATACCTGGTTACTGCTTCTGATATTACTTCTTACGTTCTTCCTTGAAATATGGTTGATGCCTGGCTTGTTTGCAATAGTAAATTGTAGAAATGCAAGGCCATAAGTTCACAAATTGAAGATCTAAAGAGCCAGACTGCACTCGAAGCATTAACTCTGTTTCCCTCACCACAGGTGCTGCCAGACACATTGAGTTTCTCCAGCACTTTGGGTTTTTATTTCACAAGTCCATCATCTGCAGTGTCTTACTTTTGTTTGAGTCCTTAACTTAGTTATATCTTCAGACAGAGATTTATGTACTTAAGAACAATAACTGTATGTTATTTAAGCAAAGTTTTAAGGAAAAGCCAGGGTACTATTGACCAGTGAGCTACGTCAGCACCAGCGGTGGGCAAGTTGTTGGAGGAGTTCTAAGGGAAAGGACTTCCGTAGATTTGGAAATGCAGGGACTAATTATTTACAGTCAACATGGCTTTGTATGTGGGAAATTGTGTATCACTAACTTGATTGAGTTTTTTGAAGAAGTAAAGAAGTGACAAGAAGAATTGATGAATTCAAAGTGGTGAACTTTTTCTATACAGACTTCAGTAAGGCTTTCGACAAGGTTATGCAAGGCACACTGTTTAATAAGGTTATATAACATGGAATAAGGGAGAACTAACCATTTGGATACAAACTTGGATAGAGGGTAGAAGAAAGAGAGTGGTGGTGGAGGGTTGCTTTTTGGAATGGAAGTCTGTGATCAATTGGATATTGCAGTAATCTGTACAGGGTCTATTGCTTTCTGTCATCTATATAATTGATTTGGATTTGAATATTGGCGGTATGGTTAGTAAGTTTGCAGATGTCTCCAAAATTAGCATTATAGTGGACAGCAAAGAACGCTACCTCAGAGTACAATGGGAGATTGATCAGAAGGCTGATGGGTTGAGGAGTGACAGGTGGAGTTTAATCTCGATAAACATGAGTTGCTACGTATTGGTAAGGACTTATATACTTAATTGGAAGCTCCTGGGGAATGTTGACGAACAAGTGTACCTTGGAATGCAGGTTCATATTTCCTTGAAATTGGAGGCACAGGGAGACAGAGTAGTGAAGAAGGCATTTTGTACATTTGCCTTAAATAGTGAGTGCATTGAGGATAGGAGTTGGGAAATCATGTTTTGGCTGCACAGGACATTGGTTAGGCAAATTGTGGAATATTGTGTTCACTTCTGGTCTCCTTGCTGTAGGATGGATGAAAGTGTTCAGAAAAGATTTACAAGAATGTTGCCAATGTTTCAGGGTTGATCCATAGGGAAAGGCTGAATAGACTAGACTTATGTTCTCTAGAGCATGGGAGGCTTACGGTTGACCTTATGGAGGTTCATGAAACCATGTGAAGCATGGATAGGGTGAAAAGCCAAGGTCTTTTCCCCAGGTAGGGGTGTCCAAAACCACAGGAATTAGGGGGTTTAAAGTGAGAGGGGAAAGATTTATAAGGGACCTAAGGGGCAACTTTTTTATACAGCGGGTGGTGCATGTATGGATTAATCTACCAGAGGAGGTGTTGGAGGCTGGTACCATTACAATATTGAAAACGCATTTGGATGGGTATATGCATGGGAAGAGTTTGGAGGGATCTTGGTCAAATGCTGGCAAATAGGACCTGATTAATTTATGATATCTGATTGGCTTTGATGACTTGGACCGAAGAGTGTGTTTCAATGTTGTAAATCTCTACAACTGTATTGGAAATAAAAAAAGTGATGTTAACCTCTGTAATTGCAATTGAATTAAGAACACGCATCATCTGAGCTAAATACAATCTAGGACTATTAAAACAAATCAAAATATTGCACCCTTACAGTTTTATTATTTTATCACATGCCTTTCCACATGATTGTAATAATGCTGAATGGCAATGAAAATTCTAAATTAAATCAAAACCTTCAACAGTTACTGCAGAAAGATAAGGGGGTTGTGCTGGCAAAGTCTTGGAGCTATCAAACTCCCCTGTCAAGCTCTTTAATTTTTAATACAACACAAATGTTTGTTCAACTTTGGAAGCATAATTTTGTTTTTGAATGAACACATTGCGCAATGATACTCAAACTTTTTCTCTTTTTTAACGCAGTGTAGAAGTCAGGCTCAGGTAACGTGTTCGAGTTCCACCATAGCAGATGGTGACATTTGAGTTCAAATTAAAAATGAAATCTGGAATTTAATGCCAGTCTCACGTTTACTGTTAAAGGTTGCTGACCATTATAAATAATCAGCTGGTTCAGTAATGCCTTTTAAAGAAGGAAATCCACCATCTTTATCCTTTATGGCTATCATGCAACTTGCAGGTCCACTGGATAATGGTACACACCTGTCCTCCGAGATGGTCTCAGAGGGCATTAAGGATCGACAACAAGTGCTGGCTGGAAATGCTCATACACTGAGTTCAGATGAAATAAGAAAGGGTCACAATTTCAAGATTGTAAGCTAGACAGTTAGGACTGCGGTAAGGAGAAACTTTGTCACTCAGAGTTGTTAAAATTGGGAATGCACTGTCTGGGAAAGTGGAGGAGGCGGATTCCTGAAAAACTGGATATAAATATTTGAAAGTGATGACTTTATAATATCACAGAGATGGAACTAGAGAAGGGAGTTACTGGCTGGATATTCTTAGAGTCAGTAGAAATATGATGGATGTAATGGTCTCCCTCAGTGCTGTAAAAGTCTATCACTCTCTGATTCAGCAATTGTACCGTTGTAACTCTCAGTGAATGCGAATTCAAATTGCAAAATTTTATGTTATATTTTCCAATATTCGGCCCAGTAAGGTACTCCTTCAGATGACAATGCAATAGAGAGTGTTCTCTTTATAAGTGGCTAGAAGACCCAGCAAGAAAGAAGGGTTGTTTGGAGTTGATTGAGATCAGTAAAGAAAGCATAGTCGCTGAACCTGGATTCAATGTTACAAACAATTCAATTACCTACTTTGATCTGTAAGGTGACAGTAATTAATTATAACTAGTTCACATCTTTGCAGTTCATAAATCGCAACCATATCATGGAGATCAATGTGGGAAACTCCTGGATCAGACAGATTCAGACACAGATGCAAAGCATCTGCAGCAGGAGACCATATGTCAGTAAGAACTGAGCATTGCACTACTAAGAGTGAATGCCCGATTGAACCAGGCATAGAAGTGTATTGCTGGTCATGGAGACATTTCCTGAGAGAAGTGTGATATTGCGTACATCTCTCGTTCCAGGGCACTGGAGGGTACCTAATGCTGGTGTGTAATTCATGGTTATAATGACCCCAAAAGAAGAGGAGATAACTGAAACAGGACGGGATTCAGTAGGGTGAGAGTTAGTTTTTTAATAATGCCATATTGAATAAGTAAAGCAACGAGTGGAAACACCAAACCTCCTGGCAAATAATAATTGTCACACTCCTGCGGGCACAGAAATATCCAAATCAGCAACAGGCAGAGTTATTCCGGACTGTGTAATGCATTGATATCACTCTTATCTATCACACAGGGTGAAAGGTCGACGAGGAATCAAGAAAGAATCTAAGACTGAAAGACCTTACAAAAGGATCTGCCATTTTAGGAAATAAAATGACACCAGCCTAATGCATGATTCAGCAGTTCAGCTTCTCTTGCATCTGTAGGATTTTAAGATTTTTAAAAATTCATTGGATACAGTTTTCATTAGCGGGGCCAGCGTTTATTGCTAATGCATGATTGTCCTTCAGAAAGTGATGCTGAACTGCTTTCTTAAATCCCCACAGTCCACTTAAACTAGATACCCCCTACAATCCTATCAGTGAGAAATTTCCATAATTTTAATCCAGCAACCGAATGAACGTCATTATATTTACAAGTGTTAATGCTGAGTGGCTTTGAGAAGAACGTACAGGATGAATGTTTCCATGTATCTGTTGCCCCTGTCCTTCTAGATGATGTTTGTTGCAAGGTTGGAAGGTGCTTTCAAAGCAGACTTGGTGAATTTCTGTGTTACATCTCACAGATAGCACACATTTGTGCCTCTGCTCATTCATCAGGAGGGAATGAATGATGCAAATCAAGCTAACTGCTTTGTCCTGGATGGCGTGATGCTTCTTGAGTGTTGCTGGAGTTGCAAACACCCAGGGCAGTGATGAAAATTCCGTCACATTCCTGACTTGCCCTTGTTGATAGCAAAAAGGCTTTAGGGAGTCAGGAGGTGAATTGTGCCCCGCTGTATTCCAAGCTTTTGACATGCTCTTACAGCCGATGTATGTGTATGGTACCAGAATCATAGATATCAGCAGCACAGGAAATTGCCATTAGGGCCAAAACAGCCACACCAGTCAAAAACCAGCACAAAATATTCTAAGTGATAGTAAGGACTGCCAATGCTGGAGTCAGAGATAAAACAGTGTGGACCCGGAGGTACACAGAAGGCCAGGCACCATCAGAGGAGCAGGAGATCTGATGTTTTGGGTCGGGCCCATTATTCAGAAATGGGCTACCAACTATCTAAGCGCTTCTTAAATACTAGGATGTTTTTTTCCTCTACAACTCTTACAGGCAGTGAATTCCAGGCTGTCGCCAATTTCTGGATGAAAAGGATTCCTTTCTCCTCACATCTCGTTTGAACCTTCTACTCTTACCTTAAATCTATGCCCCTGGTCATCTCAAGCCTAAAAACAATTCAAAGTTTATCTGCATATGGGCACAAACTACTCCATTTTCCTTGTAGTTGCAAATATGACTGGATCCTGTGTGATCATTACACTTCTGGTCTTCTGATGGAGAAATTTCATTTTCAAAGTGGCTGTACATTGTTGACTGAGGTCAATGCTCTGAAGAACTGGTGCAACTATGTTTTAACTCCAAGAACTTGATACTAAGTATAGCTATAGCCAACGGACTGTTTATCCATGGTTTCAATTATATTTTGGATTCTTATGGCTGCCCACCATCAAATGCTGCCTTATTCAAGGTGTGGGTCTCTTACTCATTTCTAGAATTCAACCTTTTGGCCATCATTAGACTATGGTAGCAATGGGGGCTGGTGTCAAGTCCAGACAGAACACGGTTGCTCTCAGCAGCCTAGACATTAGCGAACTGATGTACTGTATGGATGTAATAAAACTGTGATACATTTTATACTCCAGCCTAATTACAATGAAGACCAGCATTTCATTTGGATTTATGCGAGCACCAACTGAAGCCGTGGGTTTTAGAGTTACCTCTACAGCCTAGAAATCGTACAGCTCAAGGGCGGTAATAACTGCGACACAGAAGAGGTAAATTTAATTTTATGCTGATGGATCATAGGAAGCAGGAATACTACCTCGACCCAACACTAGCGTCTCATACCTCAGTCTCTGTGGTAACAGCATTGACAATCCTCCTAAGGCTGTTGAACTCTCCTTCTGGACCACTGCTCCAAGGTCGTGACATAAAAAAAGGTCTACAAATATCCACTTATCCAGGATAGTTGACTTCTCCCAGACTCAGAATTCAGTTCGAAGGAAGTGAATAAAACTGATAAGACTTCCAAATCAAGCACGTCCATTCACTCAATGAAAGATTCAACACGTGATTGGATATTTAATCCTCTTGTGTTTAATAACGGTTTCTGTAATTTTGCCCACAGTGAACACCAATACTTGTGTGACCTTTATTTAGAAAGAAAAGGATTCATATCCATGGACGTTTTGCAGCTCTTGTGCACGAATAATGGGTAAATGTGTTGAAACATCAATTTGTAATCTCTATTGGTTTTAATCAAGTTAGAATATAATGTGTGTAGTATGTGATAGCCTGCATAAAGGACAACCATTTCAGGAATGTCTTGGTAAATTAACTCCTTGAAAGGCCAAACATATAACATAGTAGTGAATTACAGCGTCCCAGTGGAGGATATGCTGCGCATTTTATATACACTTCCTTTTTGACGCGAAAATGGTAAACGCGAAGATTTTAAACGCTCCTTATTCCAATGAGCATTACCCCAGCCTCCCGCCACCGAACCCCTGAATGTCAAATTAGCGCAGTGACAACATTTACTTAATGGGTTTTGGAAAGCGACGTGAGTCATATATTTTGCTGACTTGAATAGGCCAGGTTTCAGAACTGGTTCTTCTTTTGATAAACAAAGCATGTTTCAAATTGAAATTTCATGCAGAGATGAAATTCAAGGAACGGGGAGGAAACTGAAAGTGACGTTGAAATAAATATAGGTCATACACTATTTTCAAATCTTATCAAATGAAAATCGAGAGAGGTGTATAAAATGGTCTAAAATATCAGTCCAACTTCTAAATTCGTCTTCCGGCTGCTCAGTGTCACTTCGTTCGATTGTGTAAAATGGGGGCTGGTAAACATTCGGCTTTACAGCTCTCCATGTTGAATTCCCGTTCACTAACCAATCACAAAGTAATTACCTCAGAAAATATCCGCGCCTCATTTATGAACATTTTCAAAGCATTATTTAGAAGCCCATTATTTTCATCTTTGTATTGTTTTCTTTCTTAGGAAGAATAATATAACATTTCTAAACTGCAAAAAGGAAGACCAAAGCTAGGGAGCGTTCATTCCTTCCTTTAGTGTCATTGAAGATTTACATTTGTAACTCTTGTTCTTAAACTGCACTGACTTTTTGTCATTTCCACCTACGTCTGTAAAGGCATTCTGCTCTCGAAATGGATAAAAATAAAATATCTCACTGGTCTTATATTCTGGGTTGATTAAGCTAAGTGACATTCGAATTTATGAGTGGAAGATTTGCATTTAGCAATGCTTTATCAAATACAATTTTACTCAACATGAGGAATTAGGCAGCAGCATATAGGGCATCTTTTGGTACAAGAACCATGAGTTTGCTCTTACGTTTCAGAGAAAGGAAATTGAAATTAAAAGTTAGGCAGTGTTTAAAAAGGGATAGTTCTCCACAACGCTAACCAATTTCTCACCCATACTCCAAACAATTGCCTATTCTGATCCTCACAGTGACCAACATTTATAATATCAATATCACTGAGGGCATTTGTTTGCCAGGTTACAATGTTATATGTTGTGACAGGGACTCCATTTTCGACAAAATAAAACTTTTCTCTGATCTTGGTTATGAAATTCACTGTTCACATGTAAAACAGTAACTTGAAACAAAGCGTGAACATGTTCACATTAACTGCAAATATTCAACTGTGAATTTGTCCACATTGGCTATATGTGTAAATGCAGTCAACGTTACGTTAAGTTTATGTTGTCTTCCTCGCCTGCCACGTTTGAAAATTTGAAACATTTGCACAACTCCCATTGGAGAAGGGCACTTCCCCGATTTTACATGATGCCATACTGTGAAGTGCATAAGCTATAGCATAAGTTGCTTTGTAAACGTTGTAAGTGACTCTGCATTGCAACACATCTGTAAATTCTTTTTGGATATTATGTAAAATATCTGACCCGCTGCATTCCTGAAGATCTAATTCAGTTTTTCGAGAATCTACTGTGTCTCCACCGCTTACAGGGCAGCCAAAACAACTTTCCCAAAACATTTTCAACAAGAGGTTCCGTGGATACAATGATGGATGAACTTTCATTAGGAACTCCCTCATCCCTGATATACCGACTTTGCGAATTGCAACTCCAATTGTACCAGAAGCAACTTTTTTACTTTCCTCTGGAGGAAGAAACAACGTGGAAACCCATGATTCACTTCCAATCCAATATACGTCGCTGACATCTTACCTAATCATTTCTTTTAGCAGAGTGGCTATGTTTGGTTCATTCGCAAACGCAACGCCAACTTTTGTGCGAGAGGATTTTACGTTGTCAATTGTTTTCAGTAACTTCTCTTTTGTGTATGGTATGTGAAACGACTCAGTAAGGGCTATGTAAACACCTAATTGTTACACTGCTTCTCCAAGAACTTGCATTCCAAAGTTTCCATAGTTATGGCTGCTCTTAACTGTCCCAATCTAGGTCCACCTGAAATGTTTCACCAGCTGGGCTAGTGCTCTAGCCTGATAGTAATCATTCGGTATTGTTGGAATAAATGATGGATATTCCTTTGTATTGCTTTGGCACGCATAGGTAGAAAAGGAGCTATGCTAGCAAAAATAAAGCAAAAACATTTGTGTTTCATTTATAATTTGTGGTTGTTCATGATATCAAGGCATAGATATTGGCGGAGAAGAGCAAAGATTTCAACTCGCGTCATGATTGCAAGAGAAACTCCTCTTAAACATATAGTAAACTACTTGTTTAGTTATTTCAAAACGTCTCATTCAAAAGTTCTCTCCCAACGTTCATTCCAATAATTTTTCTTTCTTTATTCACCTTATCCTAGCTGCAACCTCGCATAATGTCCAAACCTCACAATTTAATATGAAGAACATCGTCAAACATTCTCTTACTCTCTCTCACACTATCCGTATAGGTTTCTTGTGGATAATTCTAACTTTGTATGATATTGTATTGTGCAGCCATTGTCGATCTTGCCTTTTGTCCCTTCCCATTAAAGTCAATGGAGGAAAAAAAACGCATGATGTGGGATATGTTACTAATTCTACGTGGCCTGCTTTACACCGTTGACCAAACATAAAATTACTCTTTGTCACACCCGTTACATCTTTATCAGCATGTTCAACACTGCTTTTCATTCAAGCTTGCGAAGTGCAACTTTGAAGATTTCATCTGGCTTCTGGCACCAAACTTAAGCTCACTGTCTCTCAAGCATGAATTATATATGACCCAGTGAGCCCAAACCGAAACATTGTGTCGTTTAAATTAGACTTATTTCGACTGATAATATTATGCCTGCTTTGTATAGTTTACCGTTGTATTTATCGTATTGTTTGTTGCTCAGCAGGCTTTCTGCACAATTAATTCATATGCAACACTGTCGACCATTCCATTTTACATTTCCTTAATTTCAGGAGTTCTGGGAATATCTATCTGGTTATGCATTGTTCTTTGCTTTTACAGTGTAGCTGATGTTGCAAGATAATTTTGTTGTGAAGTTGGGTAGAGTACTTGTAGATTGGGAGGCAGGAAGTTAGAATTTGGTATTTGTAAAAGGCTAGAGGGAAAACTTTGCGTTGGCCCTTTAAAAGACGATATTCTTTTCCTATGCTTAGAGATTTAATAAATCTGTGAGGAGCAGCTCCAAAGTTTGCAAGTACACAGAGAGCACCCGAATTGAAACGTTTCTATCAAAAGTCTGTACCGTTAGCAGGCCAAGCAGTAATTTATATCAAGACAACAGCATTGTGAATTAAGCCAAACAATTTGAATCAGGCACTTAGATACCAAAAGACAATTAAATTTAAATCTGATGGTTTTGACAACATAGCAGCAATCCTTTCTGATGAAGGGTCTAGGCCCGAAACATCAAGTTTTCCTGCTCCTATGATGCTGCTTGGCCTGCTGTGTTCATCCAGCCCCATGCCTTGTTATCTCGGATTCTCCAGCATCTGCAGTACCTTTTATCTCTGTTGTAAGAAACTGACATGTTATCAATTGTATTAAAGGAGAGGACATTTGAGCAAAGACAGGAGAACTAACTGCCATCCATCAGAGTTAACAGTCCTCAGCTCTCAAGAGACAATTGCTGGCTCTCACAGGCTTCTCTATGCATTACAGAAAGTACCAACTTAATAGCAAAAGTACATATGGCACAACTATTGAATATTCCAGAAGACATGATGTGGAGGTGCCAATGTTGGACTGGGGTGGACAAAGTCAGAAGTCACACAACACCAGATTATAGCCCAACATGTTTATTTGGAATAACTCAAGCTTTTAGGGCACAGCCCCTTCATCAGGTGCAGTGAGAGAGCAGAGCACACAGACCCAGAGTTTATAGGCAGGGAGATCAAGGCCGGAGAGATCAAAAGATTATACAACTGATGTGAGTGGAGTGTCAGTTGATAAGTCTCTGCAGGTGACGAAGAGTGTTAGATGATGAGTAAAGTGTCAACAGCAGTCATGGGCATTTGGCATCCGATCTTCAGGCAAGCATCCTCCAAGGTAGATTTCGAGATCCACAACAATGCACAATCGGCGAGAACAGACTGATAACCAAGTTCTGTACCCATGAAGGAGGCCTCAACTGTAATCTTGTGCTGATGTCGCGCTACTGGTGGCCCCGCCATGCTGTTCTCTGTCTGTAAAATCTTCCCTACTGTCCCGTTTAGACAGCATCACCTTAATCAATTGTTATGATTGCTCTACCTTAATTAGTTTGTACATTTTTGAATACGTATTACTTTGGTTAGATCCTTGACATGTGACTCTTATACATATCATGTTATTCCAGTCATTTAGTTTTATCTTTGGCACCATTTTGTTTTTAGCTTTTTGTAATTATCTCTCTGTCTCACTTAATCAAATTACAGGTTATCCCTTTGCTGTTGTTCAGTTGTTGACACTTTACTTACCGTCTAACACACTTGGTCACCTGCCTAGACATCATCTGACACTCCACTCACACCAGTTGTGTGAACTTCTGATCTCTCTACCATTGATCTCTCTGCCTATGAACTCTGGGTCTATGTGCTCTGCTGTCTCCCTGCACCTCATGAAGGGGCTGTGCTCCAAAGCTTGTGTGATTTCAAATAAACCTGCTGAACAGGTTTATTTCGTGGTGTCCTGTGATTCTGACATCATTCCAGAAGACATATAACCTGGCTGTAATTTCGAGAGGCTAAATACTACTTTTTCATATATAAGTGGGAATTGTATTTATTGGAACAACATACTATCAGAATCTTGTTTTATTCAGGAATAGTTAATAGTTAGAAGTGGTTTAGTCAGTTTGTTAATAGTTTAGATGATTTGTTCACTGTTAGGGTTGGATAAACAAATTGTTACTTGTTGTTTGTAAAGTGAGAGTCAGGGATTAATTTTACTAAATGACTAGAAGTTGCTCAAAGGCAGGTTACGTGACCTGTAAAATCCTTTTACAGATTAGAGGGCAAGGTGCTCCTCTTTGGGTGTTTCAGTTTTAGTTCTTAGAGGGGATCAAACTCCTCTTTATAAGAGTTTAATGAAATGCAAGTTATTTTTCTCAGTTTTTGCCTCCTGAAAAATGTGTCCCTGCCCTTACTCAAATGATAAGTTGTCTTAGTCACAGTCATAGAGTCATAGTCATAAAGTCAGACAGCACAGAACCAGACCCTTCGGTCGAACTACTCCATGCTGAATGTAATCCCAAATTAAACTAGTTGCAACTACCAGTTCCTGGCCCATATTTCTACAAATGTCAGTCAAGGGAAGATGGACAGCTCAAGGAGGCGGGGATGAGGCTGGTATGTAGGAGTTGTGGGTGGGGGTCGAGGTGAGAGGAGCGGATGGGTGGGAGAAAAGATGGACAGATCAAGGAGGCGGGGATGAGCTGGGCTGGTTTTGGGATGAGGTCGGGGATGGGGAGATTTTGAAGCTTGTGAAGTCCACAATGATACCATTGAGCTGTAGGATTCCCAAGCGAAATATGAGGTGCTGTTCCTGCAACCTTTGGGTGGCATCATTGTGGCACTGGAGGAGGTCCAGGATGGACATGTCATCCAAGGAGTGGGAGGGGTTTTTGAAGTCATTTGTTGCGAACCAAGCGTAGGTGTTCCACAAAGCGGTGTCCAACCCTCTGCTTGGTTTCCTTGATGTAGACTTGTAGGTTGTAGGTTGTAGGTTGACTGACCAACCCCCATCCTAACTCCCCACCTATACTCACCTTTACTGGCTCCACCTCCTTGACCTGTCCGTCTCCTCTCCACCTTTCTGCTCCTTTATCCACCTTCCATCCACCTCCCCCTCCTCTCTATTTATTTCAGAATCCCCTTGCCCTCCCCCATTTCTGAAGAAGGGTCCAGACCCAAAACATCAGCCTTCCTGCTCCTCTGATGCTGCTTGGCCTGCTGTGTTCATCCAGCTCTACACCTTGTTATCTCAGATTCTCCAGCATTGGCAGTTCCTACTATCTCCAGGGATGTTTTGGTGTAGCTTCCCGGACTGTGGGTAAAATGCCATCGCATCTTGCACAGAGATAGCAATAGCAGCAATGGACTGGTTGGCTACAATCAAGTAGAACTCCGATAAAGTAGTTATTTTAATTATTTAGCACATGCAGAATGTCTTAGTAGGAGCAAAGGGTGAAGGTGCAGGTCTGCAAATGTTATCAGCATTTGACCAGTGCAGATTAACTTGAAGGATTACATCTGGAACTTAAAGACAGCTTCCTGAAGATATGGTTGTACTAAAACAAATGTTCCCATGTCGTTCACTAACGTCTAACCTGCAAGTGATTCCATGCAATATCCTGAAGAAGGGTCACTGAACTGGAAACTTTGTGATTTCTTTCCACAAATGCTGCCGGTCCTGCTGAGAATTTCCAGCAGTTACTGTTTTTGTTCAATGTAAAGTGATTCACTTTTAAACTCGCTTGAAGATGATATAAGGAGCTATTCAGCTCATGGGTAACTGGGGAGTAGAAACAAATATTGATTTTGCCAGCACTACCCACAGCTCAGGAAAGAGTAAAAATGACCTAAAATTGCCAATTTGTGGAATAATTTTTGAACATTTTCATTTCACAGCTTCCTTCTATTCATCACTAAGTTTCTGAAATGTGACTTTTGAAGCAGTTTCTTCGAATAACAGCAATAATAACCTCATTGTAAAGCTCTGGCTAAACCGAGCCAAAGAGCAATCCACAGTAATTGTATTGGGCCATCTCACTACCCTGAAAGCACATGCTAATGGGGATGTAACTGAAGACTTCAGTCTGTTTTGGCTCACTTATAAATGTTCCGAATTTTGCATAGAAGATGGATTAAATGATTTTAATAACGTCATATCATATACGTTTGATACAAATTTGCCCACACTGCATAACCGAATTATTAAACGCCATCTCCTACCATAGGGAATTTGAAGGCACCAGTGGAAGGCGCTTTTGCTAAAGACTCATGGATCCAGCATCAGCAAAAATCGCAGAAAAAATGGAGGAGCTTTCATAGTTAACAGAGGAGGTGTTTGCCTCCTTGCTTTTTACTGGGTCAACACACAAGAATCGTATATGGGGTATCCCAGTGTGGCACCGGGTAGCAGAGCTGTATCGTTATTTATTTCCTCAATTGCAAAAACCATCGCCAGTGTAAAATGGAAAGATCTGAACCAAAAGCTGCAGAGGAGGCGAAGGAACAAGGTGTAATAAAAAAACACAGGAAAAAAAAAATAACGGTTATATCCGAGGGGATCACCACACTGCATAGCTATAATTCAGTGGTAACACCACTGTCTATAAACTGAACGTTGGTAGATCTAAGTTCTAAAGCAGATCTTGCGGACAAAATCTCACGCTGACGTTAAATAATGACCTGACAAATAGCTCAGTTTCAAACTAAACGTTACGGGGTTGCCCGCCCTTTCCTCTTAGATCCAGTGGAGATATTTCTAAAAGCAGGAGAACTCTCACAATGCCTTAACCAATAATTATGCCTCATTTTCTGATGAAGGGTTTAGGCCCGAAACGTCAAGTTTTCCTGCTCCTATGATGCTGCTTGACCTGCTGTGTTCATCCAGCCCCATGCTTGTTACCTCGGATTCTCCAGCATCTGCAGTGCCTTTTATCTCTGCCAAAAGAGGTTGATGAGTTTTGGTCACAAGACTAATTGTGGGAGCTTGCGGTGCATACGTTGATTGCTGTATTACCAACGTTAAATTGACTGTATGGCAAAAGTACCCGATTGGTTATAACGCACTTTGGTCGACTCTTCAAGAATAAAGTTAACGATTTTTTAATGTTAAATTCGCAAATTAATTCAGACTGTGATCGTATAAGCATGTGAATTAGCATGACGGCAGAATTGTTTCCAATGTACTGAACACAATGGAGCGTCTAATGGCACCTATTAACCTGAGGCATTTTGCCGGCTCCGCGTGATTGCTGAATGAAAGGTCAAAGTGATAATAATGCATCCAACAAATTCCACCCAACGTGACAGCTCCATCCTTCGACAATCCCAGGAAATCAAACCCAACCCAACATTTGCAAACCTGTAGATGACTGGGCCACGCAGGGCAACAGCAGAATTCACTACGAAAAGGAACCAATAATGGATCTTTGACAGGGCAAGTTATTGTATTACAGTAGGATGACTGATTTTTCATAAGCTGTAGCTATTTCAGTGAAAAACGCCTTAATCAGCTTCAAAATCTCCCCTCCTCCAACCGCATCCCAAAACCAGCCCAGCTCGTCGCCGCCTCCCTCACCTGTTCTTCCTCTCACCTATCCCCTCCTCCCACCTCAAGCCGCACCCCGTCCTCCTATCTACTAACATCATCCCGCCCACTTGACCTGTCCGTCCTCCCTGGACTGACCTATCTCCTCCCTACCTCCCCACCTACACTCACCTTTACTGGCTCCATCCCCGCCTCTTTGACTTGTCTGTCTCCTCTCCACCTATCCTCTCCTCTATCCATCTTCTATCCGCCTCCCCCTCTATCCCTATTTATTTCAGAACCCTCTTCCCCTCCCCCATTTCTGATGAAGGGTCTAGGCCCGAAACGTCAAGCTTTCCTGCTCCTATGATGCTGCTTGGCCTGCTGTGTTCATCCAGCTCCACACCTTGTTATCTCGGATTCTCCAGCATCTGCAGTACCGATATCTCTTAATGAGCGCCAAATCGATTTCAATCTCTTTCGACAAAATTACTTGACTAGTCCCTTACGAAATCGCACCACCACTTTTGTCAACAGGACACTCATGAAAGAAATAACTGCAAAATAGTCACCTGCACATCTTCAATCCAGATGGATCAACACAGTGCTTAGCTCTACGGCCAGGGACCTGGGTTCGATTCCAGCGTCGGGCGATTGCCGATGGAGTTTGCACATTCTCCCGTGTCTGTGTGGTATTCCTCCGGGTCCTCTAGTTTCCTCCCACGATCCAAAATTGTGTACGTCGACTCATCCTCAGATCTCTGAAGTGCTCTTTGAGGAGAAGATTTGTGCATTTTCCAGTGGGATTCAGGACCACAAAACTAGAAGTCAAGCATTTGCATTTGCCCGCAACATGAATACTGTCGTCGTTCCCTTCAGATGTCCTCATATTCTGCGGGGTTACATTAATTCTTTGCGAAACACACAACTTCACGTATGTGCCAAATGCCATCGGTTCTGGATTTGAAAGTGGATCGGTTTATTTAAACCTGCACTCCAAGGTCTCTTTGTTCAATAACAGTCCCCAGGACCTTACAATTAAGTGTATATGTGCTGCCCTGATTTACCGTTCCAAAATGCAGCACTTCATATTTATCTAAATTAAACTCCACCTGCCACTCCTTGGTCCACCGGCCCATCTGAAAAAGGTCCCATTCCACGCTAAGGTAACTTTCTTTGTTGTCCACTGCAAAACCAATTTTGGTGCCATCTGCAAACTTACTAACCATAACTCCTACGTTCACATCCAAGTAATATACACAAATGACAAAAATCGGTGGACCTAGCACCGATCCTTGTGGCACACTGCTGGTCACCACCCTCAAGTCTGAAAATCAATACTCCACCACCACCCTCTGTCTCCTACCTTCGAGCTAGTTCTATATCTAAATGGCTAGTTATCCCTGTATACCATATGATCTAATTGCTAATCAGACTACTATGAGGAACCTTGTTGAATGCCATACTGACATTTATACGGAGCATGTCCACCACTCTGGCTTCATCAGTCCTCTTTGTTGCTCCTTCAATATAGAACACAGTTAAGATAGTAAGACACGATTTCCCACGCACAAAACCATGCTGAGTATCTCTAATTAGTCCCTGCCTATCTAAATGCAAGTAAATCCTATCCCTCAGGATCCCTTCCAACAACCTTCCCACCACTGATGTCAGGCTCATCAGTCTATAGTTCCATGGATTTTCCTTACCACCTTTCAAGTGTGTGGCACCACATTTTCCAACCTCCACTCTTCCAGCACCTCACCTTTGGCTATCGATGATACAAATATCTCAGCAAGGGACTCAGCAATAACTTCTTCAGCTTCCTGCGAAGCTGTAGCGTACACCTGACCAGGTCAAGGGATTATCTACCTTTATGCATTTTAAGACATCCTGCATCTCCTCCTCTATAATGTGGACATTTTTTGAGATGTCGCTATTTATTTCCCCATGTTCTCTATCTTCCATATCCTTCTCCACAGTCAATACTGACGCAAAGTACTTGTTTAGTATCTCCCCTATCTCCTGCAGTTCCACATATTTGTGGCCTCACTGATCTTTAAGGGGCCCCACTCTTTTGTCCTTTAAAGCATTTGTGGAATCCCTTTGGATTCTCTTTAACCGTATTTACCAAAGTTATCTCAGTTCCCCTTTTTGTCCTCTTGATTTCCCTCTTACATATATGTCTACTGCCTTTATAATCTTCCAGGGATTCATTCAATTCCTGCTGTGTATTTCTGACATATCTGTCTTTTTTCTAAACCAAATCCTCAATTTCTCCAGTCATCCACATTCCTCATGCCTAATCAGACTTACCCTTCACCATAACAGGAAGATACTGCGTCTGGACTCTCATGATCCCATTTTCGAATGTTTCTCACTTCCCAGCTGTCCCTTTACCTAGACATGTCTGCCCCCAATCAACTTTTTAAAAGTTTTTTCTTGATACTGTCAAAATTGGCATTCCTCCAACTTCAATCTTTAAATATTAGACCTGGACTATCCTTTCCAACTACAATGTTGGTACCAACAGAATTATGAATCTTGATATTTGGCCTGTCTATGTGGTGAAATCTCATGTGACAGTTTGATTGTTGCCAATATTTAGCCAAATTTATTGTCTTTTTGATTAAAATGGGATCAATTTAGCTCAGTTAGATGGACATTTGGTTTGTGAAGCAGAGTGACGCCAATTGCATTGGTTTAATTGCCATCATTGGCAGAGGTTATCATGATGGTCTCTCCTTCACACCCTCTCCCCTCGTCTGGTAACCCTCAGGTTAAATCACCACAAGTTGTCTCTCTGTGATGAGAGAGCAGCCCTATGGACTGGTAAGACTGTGGTTATTCTATTGATGAAATGTGTCATGTTACTCATGGAATTCCTACAATGTGGAAACAGGTCATACATCCATCAAGTTCATACCGACACTTGGAAGAGCATCGCACCCAGACGCAATCCTACCCTTTCTCTGTAATCTTGCATTTACCATGCCTAACTCAATTAGCCTGCGCATCACTAGACACTATGGGCAATTTAGCATGACCAATCCACCTAAGCTACGCAAATTTGGACGGAGGGTGGAAATCAATTCAGACATGGGACAATGTGAAAATGCCCCATAGGCAATCGACGGATGGTGAAGTCAAACCGTTCCTTGGTGTTATGAGGCAGTGGTGCTAATCACTGAGCTATCATGCTGCAAAAATGTCGAAATATCTCAGTTAACCAGAGCTACACATTGCATTTTCTCATCTTATTTCTAATTCCCTATTTTTCTATTTCCCTATTTTACTGTTTAAGTATTTGTGGTGTTTCATGTCGATGGTCCATTCATTACAAGTTTTTAAATCCGTCTTTGTCATTTTATGTTAAAACATAAAGATTACCATAACAATGATCAAATATTCTCATTTTGCTTATATCTTTCCTCATCAGTGCACAATTTTGAGAGAAGTAAACATTGAAAGAGACGGGAGGCTATAATTCTGCAAAGGCAAATTAACTCATTGGAATCAAAAAGATGTAAGATGTGGTGCCTGGGATGCATTTCATTTATCAATCATGAGCAATGTTGCACTTTACCAAACCAGTCCCACTTTTGCACTGACACAGAAAAGAGGCATTCTCAAAGTGTAATTTCAAATAAAACAAATTAATGTCACATCAATAAAGAACATCGACTGAAGCATATTTGTATAATAACATCCTCCAGATAATTTATGGTCAAGCTACAAGTCAGAATTTGATTTTTCAAAAATACATTCTTATGAATGTTAGTTTGCATAGAATCAGTTACAACAGAAAGCTACATTAATGCAATGCTGAAACACTGATGCACACTATTCAAGTCAGGTAACAGATATTCACATTTAAGTGACTGCCAACGTGGGACTTTTTGAATGTTTATTGTTTAAATACTGTACGTGCATAATTTTCAAAGAAAGTAAGCCAAAGAAAATGAAGTTGAATTTTGTGACATCATAGGTTTAAGATTGAAAGAATTCACAGAAGAACACAAGAAAATGACTAAAGCATCCAACCCATTGAGACTGAGTGTTATTCAACAGATTGTGCTCATCTCTATCTGAAGTCAAGTATTTGTCTTGTTTGCATGACTTAACAACATCGATCAGTCACAACTTTTACATATGAGTTTCAATATATTTTGGATAAGAAATTTCCAGGTATCCCCCAATTCCTCTGTGGAAAAACGTCTTCAGGCTTGATACCTGGGTGGTTTTGCCCTAACTTTAAAATTATACCCAATCCAGGATGTTTTCACTGGAGGCAATTATTTAACTCCATGCGGATATTCACCATTTTAAGCATCTCAGGTAGATCAGTTGTTGTCTGATAGGTTGCGGGCGGGCAGTGCAGCCTGGAAAACAGGGCTACAAACAGAACTAGATCATCCACGATACCGTTGAATGTTGGAGCATACTAGAACGATCAAGTGGCCTAATCCTGCTCCTAAATCTTATGCTGCTAGTCAATGTTTTGCAATAATTGAGATATAAGCCAATGACTTGAAACCAGATGCCACTATTTAATCATTTTAACTGTGTTATTGCTCTACTACTACAAACCTGTAACGCAGAGGAAAAAGAAAAATAGGAGTTTCAAGTGACTTGCCGATCAAATGTTTCTTTGTGTTCTTCTCTGGTTGTAGTAGGATAACGTAACATTTAGGAACAAAAATGCAGACAAATGCAGAGCTGGATACAGAATGGCAAATACTTGTACAGTCACCATGTAATTGCCAGGGGAACTCACATAAACAGGAATGAATGCTATTTAAACTGCATAGAATATAAGCTTGCTAAAAATAATAAATTTTTTAGCAATTTCGCTTCATTGAAATAATCCGGCAGCCTAAGGGTTGAAAGGGCAACTACAAAGCAAACGCAAGACAAAAATCCAATATTACCAAGAACGAACTAAAGGGCTATCACAGACCCAACATTGCATCGTAAAATAATATCTTTAACATAATTAACCTTTTTCATTGAATAGGGTGATGATGTAATTAGCCAGGCCATGCATATTAGACATTATATAAGTGTAAGGATGAAAATGGCCAGGTGTTCTTGTACTGGCACGGAGCACATTATCATGTAATTATTAGGGACGGTTGCATTAGAGGCCACCATTACAACCACGGTTTTCCCCAAAACAAAGGAAACGCAGGGAACAAAAGCAATACCAAACTCTATGTGGCGTAGCGTGCAAAACCAGTTTGAAGGCTTTCTAATGAACATTGATGAGCAGAGAAAGCACAGTGCTAAAGCAAAAAGAAAGAGAAGTCTTAATTCGAAGTTGTTGGCTTTAACAATTCATGAGAATACAGAAAATTATGGTTACAGTCACTGTGAAGCTCGTTTCAATTAATGCCAGTGTCACTAAAACAATTCACATGACCTCCTCAGCGGAAAGAAATTCAGTTTTCTTCGGTATGCATTGATTTTGCTGTTCATTTGGCCAATATTCCCAAGGACATCTTAGGCATGTTATTGGACCTATTTGAAATAAGTAAACGCAAGTGAAATAAGGTTTTTAAACTAAAATGATACAATTTCTAAGAATACATGAAAAGCTGATAATAGTATATATACATGCGTATTTGCTTACATTCCTGCAATATTACTGATCTCACCTTTGGCACACTCTACACAATAAAACCAGCATATGGGCTTCCCTCTTCTTGGGGCTTGGGGCTTTCCTTGATCCGGCAGAACAAGTTTCAGGGCAAATAGCTTGTGTTACTTTATGTGAATGAGAGGAATAAATGTTGAGAGCTTTGGCAGATCAAAAACTTAGTCCAGACGTGAGAAGCAAAGACTAAAATCACAAAAGTCACAAATGTCCATGGGTCAAATTTTGATTTAGAGTTGTGTGTTTCAACCAAAAAGGTGGTGAGGAACATACAGTTTAATGTTATACGAATGGACTGTGTACGGGAACTACCAAATGACCTTGATGGGAAAAAATCATAGAAAATATTGGAAAATCCCAGAAGGTCTGGCAGAGTCTGTAGAGAGAGGAAGAAGAATTTACTTTTCCCCTGAAGAAGTTTCATATCAATTAATTTTCTCTCTCTCGCATTTTATGGTTTTTTTAATTTCAGTTTTCCAACATTAACAGTTTTCTGATTTTATTTGACCAGTAATAGGGAGATATTCGGGTGAATTTAAACACTTTTTTAGTATTTGTTCATTCACAGGGTATAGGCATTGCTGGCAAGCAATGTATGTATCTTCGCAAAGTTACTAGTGGCAACTAAACGGCTACCTAGGCCATTTCGTAGAGTATTTGTGACTCAAACACATTGTTGTGTTCCTGGAACATGTTTGCTGTCCCACAGAACTGCAGGTAAATAGTTCGAGCGTCTTTTTTGTACAAAAGTATGCTGAAATTTTATTCTAGATGTATTTATTGAACTGAATTTAAGTTTGCTATTATCCACAGTGCTGTTTTAACACATCACAAGATTGGTATTTCAGGGTTTCACATGAGTAACATAAGCATTTTAATCCTGTTCCTCATATTAATGGCTGTTGTCTTCCTCAATTCTGACCTTACCTCACTAGAACGCCATTATAAGCATGGAGTACACGAGCAGTAATTGGACAAGGAGTTGCATTTCCATAGACTTCCTTACTCATCAATAGTAATTAATTAAGAACTAGTTTATTCGATCTGAAAGATGTGAAAGAAAGATAGCCTGTCTTTTCCCTCTTCCTCTTTTTGCCTTTCACTCCAAACAACTGCTTCTTCATTAATGGAGAGTTGTTGGCCTAGAGGCGCAGATGGATCATAACATCTGACCGTTGCTGTATCATCACCACCCTCAGTCATTTGCCAATTTGCAATGTCGTACTTTGCGACGGGATGCCCATTTTCGTTGAAGGGCACAGTTTCTCTAATCTTTGTGTGAAATTGACCATTTTCAAATACTGCAAAAGCTTTAGGAGAAAACAAATGAAATGGAATGAACTACAACAGTGTCAAGATTTTTATTTTCTGCCCTAACAAGAAATAATAGCAACACCGCGCGATTTGCTTTTTTGAAGTTGTAGCGTACTTGCAGTAACTGCTGTGATTGAAAATCGGACGGATTGTCGCTTGCGTTATTCTGGGGCACTGTTTTCAAAAGTTTCACATGGAGCATACTGTGCAGAACATGTGCTATATCATGCGTTGCCTTGTATACATTATATGTAACTCTCAACTTAAATACATTTGTATAGATACTTTTTAATTGATTGCAAATTCTCCCTGCCTGCACATTTAGAAGTTTGTTCTGTTCCATTTTTCTCGTTCTCTGCCAAGGTTAAAAGACAGTTGAAAGTTATTTCCTAAAATTCATTCAGCAAATTATTTCCTGGGTCTGCAGAAAACTTAGAAAAGGCAATGCAAACTCGCAACTGCTGCATGGCTTCTGTGAACGCTTGCACCCTAAAGTTACCAAGTCACAGCCACTCTTGATTGTTCCAATCTAATTCCATCCAAAATGCTTCACTAGCTGTACCAATACCATCGCTTGAAAGTAATCACATGTATTGTTCTGAAAAATGACGCATACGCTTTTTTATTGCTCAAACAACTGCAGGTTGAAAAATAACTGACTTGTTGAAAATTAGAATTGTAAAAACAATTATTGTGAAACGAAAAGGTAGATCCTGTGACGAGTCAGTTATCAAATCCTTTGGTCTGTTCATGCTATCTAAGCTGTTAGACATAGGGAGTAGCTGTAGCTAACTTTATCCATGAACTATGTTTCCTTCATTGATTTCAGCTGACGTGATAGACAGGACAAAGAATCTGAGCCATAAATATCACTCAGGGATCCACGCTGGAAAGTGATTGCAAATGAGCGTCGATTGGAACCTGAATCTGAAATAATGTCACTACAAAAGACTGACTTAACATTAGAACCAAGGTGCAAATGCTGGTTATGTTCACTTGTGGATATCGACAAATATCCATGTTCTTATTAGGCCTTCTGCAGGTGCTAATCCTAAAAGTGGCTCTGATCTTAAAAGATTGTCCGGAGTTAGAACAGTTTTAGATTTAAATATAGCATCATGTAATTTAGAAACAACGAAAATGGGCATAAAAGTAGAGCATTCGACCCTTCGAGCTTGCTCTGCCATTCAACATGATCATGTTGACCATTCAACTCAGTCCCCTGCTCCCCTTTTCTTCCCAGATTCTTTGATACCTTCAGCCTAAGAACTATATCTAGCTCTTTCTTGTAAACATTCAGAATTTTGATTGCTTTCTGTGGCAAAGAATTCCACAGGCTCACCATTCTGTAGGTGGAGAATTTTTTTCCAATGACCTATCCTGTCTCAGCCTTGATTCTTTACTCACCTGTCATTGGAAACATCCTTCCTCCATTTCCCATGCCTAGTCTTGTTAGAATTTTCTATGGTTTCTATGAGATCTCCATCATTCTTTGCAACTCCAATTACCATGTTATGAGCCAATTCCAGTCTCTCTTTGTATGTCAGTCCTGAGACTGTTGACTTGCTCGCCGAGCTGGCTTATTCTCGTCAAGACATTTCGTCATCATACGAGGTGACATCGTCAGTGGAGCCTCCGACGAAGCGATTTTATTCTTCTCCACTTCAAATTTATACTGTCTGATCCGTTATGGCGAGTAGTGCCACTTCGGGTATTGATCTGTATGGGCTTGTATATGGGATCCAATTCTATCTGTTTGTGGATTGCATTGCGGGTGGAAAACCATGCCTCACGGAATTTCCGTGCGAGTCTATGTTTGGCTTGGGCTACGAAGGTTAACTTGTTCCAGTCGAACTGATGGCCTTCATTGTCTGAGTGTACTGATATTAAAGAGAGTTGTGGTGCCGTTTTGCTGCTCGTTGATGTTTTTCTATCCTGATGGCTAGTTTCCTGCCTGTGTGTCAGATGTAATGTTTGTGGCAGTCGTTGCATGGTATTTTGTAAACCACGTTGGTTCTACATGTTGTGGGCATGGGACCTTTAATCCTTGTAAATGTTTGTCCTGGAGTGGCTGTGGGCTTGTAGGCTACCATGATTCCTAGTGGTCTTAGGAGTCTTGTTGTCAGTTCCGATATGTTCTGACCTGATTCAGCTGCTTAACGTTCTGAGGGGCGGAGGTTATGTAGATAGGAATAAACTTTTCCCGTTAGCAGAGGGCTTAATAACCAGGGCTGACAGTTTTAAGGTAAGGAGCAGGAGGGTTAGAGGGAATTTGAGGATTTTATTTTCTGGTATCGAGTACTCACTGCCTAAAAGGGTGGTACAGGTAGGAAACTTTAAGACATTTAACGTTTATTTGAGGAACAATTGAAACGCCATGCCTTACAAGGCTAAAGGCCACGTGTTGGAAAATGGGATTACAATAGGTGGACGTTTAATAACGGGCGCGAGCACGACGAACTAAAAGGTATCTTTCTCTCGTGTAAAAGCTTCATGATCCTACGCTATCAAAATTTCTCGACGTTGTGCTATTGTAATATTCGAAGTAGTTTATTACCATGGGAATTTTGAAAGGGCTTAGCAGCCTTAAAACTGCAACGGATTGAGATAATCCAGAATCAACAACAACAGCATTTACATTCCTACAGTTATCCTCTGAAACAGCATCCTTTCACCCATCCAAAGTCGCTAAGGCCGTTTTAGTAGGTAAGGACGGTAAGCCGCAAGAATCGTAAATCTTCTAAGCCAGTGAAAGGTTCGGGAGCAGTGTAGGGTTCCTACTTTTTGCTTCAACTGCGAAAATCACAGCTTGCAAAAAACGAAATTCTCTGAACTAAAACCTAAAACAAAGCAATGATAAGAGAAAAGGAGAGAAATGACATTGCATTTGACAAATTATATGATTTAGATGCGCTTATACGATTAATTGAGTTCTACAGTAGTTCTCAGTAAAATTGTCAATACGAATGGGACAGAAACAACAGTAACATACACTTGGCCGATGCACAACAAACTTATTCCAACTCCTCAAACCACAGGTCGCCACAGCTGAAGGATTTTTTCACTGCAAGTTGGTATATGATTCCATGTGCAACCGGGCTTAATGATGCACCCACTCACAGAAACGTTTACAGGGATTTTGTTCACTGCAAAGTCCAACTAACGTTTCACATCCTACCGATTCCGTTTGGGTTGCAAACAATAGTTCCTGATGTTCTACGTTGGAGTGAAGGTTGAAAATTCCATCCGAAACAACGTCTCTACCCTTGAATAAATGAAGTCGAATTTCTCCCAGTGTTTACAGGCTGGCTGACAGTTCCCCTTTCCAGGTGTTAACAGAGTGAACAGGACCCAAAGCAAACAAAAAAAAAGTTTATTAGCGAGAGTCATTGTGATTGGAATTTCCCAGCAAATGCCTGTATATACTATTTCATCTCACCGTTTTCCAGTTTCTTTCAGTTGGAATTGATCCAACGTGAAGGAAATGTTGAGCCACTACCTCAAAACCCACAAAGAAAATATCACACAGGTAAGTGCTGACGTATCCTAAGGTCAAGAGAAACATGGCGATTACTGGGATCTTATTCAGAGGGAATTCGTGATTTACTGGCCATGGGGTGTGGGCTGATGCTGGGCTAGGGAGCTGCTTGAATAGAATTTTACAATAGCCGCCTTAGGCACCATTGACTAAATCTTCTCCCTTTGCACCATTCTGTTATCAGAGCGGAAAAGAACAGGGAAACTTTATGGCCCCTTACCTGGGATTTAACGGATTAAATATTTTCATATCTTGTAACTGTGACTGCATGCCAAAAAATACTTCATTGGCCACAAAATGGCAAAGATCGTCAAAGTCCTTGTAAAATGATATGCCCTTTTTCATTTAAATGTCAGCTAGAAGGATTATTTTGAGGAATTCACATATTAGTGTTTCACGCATGACTTCAAAGTCCCAGCAGCAGAAATAAAAGTGCAAGTTAAAACAGCAAGTGCTGTGAAGCTCAGCAGGTTTGGGAACATCTCTGATGAGAAAAGAGAATTAAAGTTTCGACTGCAGTGGCATCTTCAGAACTGAACTGACGTTTCTGAAGAAATCACCAGAGTTGAAACTTCAACGCTGCTTTACCTCCACAGATACTACCAGACCTGCTGCGTCTCTCTCGCAATTTCTGTTTCTGCTTGTTTCCGATCTTCAACATCCGCAACTCTTTATGGTGTTTACATCAGATCATTTGATATATTCGTAGCAATTATTATGAAATTCAATGGTTTGCCTTACCAACAGCAATTGTGCTGACCTTCAAGCAACCCGCCAACATTATCATGAGAGAATCAACTAAAAGCCTGCATGGTTTTTATCTTCACGAGTTGCCACGAACACTGCGCTCCCAAGTTAGAGTTTAGCGGAAAAGACGAAAGGCAATTTAGCACGGAGCCTTCTTAACCAGTTAAGTGCAATTATGTTCCTAGATCCATTCGGGCAAATGAAAACACCATGCAGAAACGGAGTAGCTTAATATAGATGAAAAGAATGGACAGTAAAAGCTGTCAGCACTTCTACATTGCGAACGAAAGTAAGGGTGGAATAGTAAATTTTCCAAAACCAGGTGATTCAGGAGCATTGGCAGGCGACAATAAAATTTGACATGTTACAACTCAGTTAAAAACAGGTAATGGAATTAACCGGATAATTTCAGTCCAATCCACCTGAAAACCGGTGCGGGTGGAAACTTACAAACAATAACACAACATTAATTGTCTTTTTGAATACCTTGGGTTAGTAAATAACAGTCAATATGGATTTATTAAAAATAAGTTCTGTTGACCCCTTTAGTCAGTTATTTGATTATGAAATTATCTTTACTTTTTTTATCCTCAACTGGCTCTATGACTTGTTTATTAAGTGACGAAAACGATGCTATGCAAGGTTTTTATTGCTTGTGCAATAAATACTACGGAAAGAATAAAATGTCGTTTTTGGAAGGCGATGAGGTAAATGCAATGCATCATGTACTTCCATCTTTTGATAACATAGTACCTAACAAAACCGGATTACGTGGTTGGCAACAGCACACATCAAAGATTGCTGATGAGCAAATGAGGTATGCTGTGTTCTTTGTTGTGCATGTTCATAACTTGCACTTAAGTCATCAGGGTTCAATAGTCAAGTCATGGGTGAAGTTGGGTGGAAGAGTGTTTGGCAATTGGGTTGTTGAATTGGAGATATGTAGTCTATGAAAATGGGTGTTTGGCATTGGGTACAGGGATATTAGAGCGACAGGGAGGTGAGTATGCAGATTGGGATTTTTGGGAGCTGTGAAGGTGTAGACTGAAGGTGGGGCAATGCTAAAATAAGGAAGCAGATAAGTATCATACACAGGCCCACACCTTCAACACTGACATGGGCTTTGAAGATGGTTTTGGAAGGATTCACAGAGTGTAAAATCATCTATCATAAGTTCAACATTAACAGTTAAATATCTGAATAGACGCTGGTCAGGAATCATGAAGAACCCTATATATGACAACAGGACACATCTCAGTGACCTCCTTCACTGTTACTGAAACAAAATGTTGGAACAGCCGGAACATAGCACTGAATGGACAAGTGATTGAAGCAAATAGTTGACAACCACCATGAGATCAGCCGCAAATAGCCTTGTCAGTCATGCTCAGATTACAATAAAGACTAAAAGAGAAGAGGACAATATTAACTAAATTATAAAATTTGTCCTATGCAGTGACACCTGAAGATACACTGAACTTTTAGCAAACCTTAGTTATGACCAACTACTCTACTGTCAAATTCTGGGAATGGCAGTTGTTTTGATCCTTGATCAGACTACCAATTTTATGTTATGGTGTCTGTCACCATCACCATGATACTTCCACTATGACACCACCAAACTATGCTATGAACTTTCCATAAATAAGTAATATTTATATTTTTCAACAAGTCAAAAGTTACAGGGACTGAGAAGACAACAAAGCTGCGGCTTTGAAGATACAACGAGACTGTACTTTACCAGAATGCTAATACAATATCTAATCCATATACAACTTACTTTTCATAACAACAATTAACATTTGTTAAGCCTTTTACAGTGATCAAAATGCTGGAATTCCCTCCCTAAAGGCATAATAGGACTACATTCAGCATATGATCTGCAATGGTTCAGGAAAACATCTAAACAACACCTTCAAAACTATAACAAGAGATGGGCAATAAAAGCTGGCCAGACAGCACCATCCATGTCCCACGAATGAATAAAGAGACATATCATAGCACACATCAAACAGGTATTGCAAACAAGATAGATCCCATGGATTTCTCAATAACTGTCTGCATACTTCAATGACACTGTTGATAACAGATTCTAATGAAACTTCACACGGAATTACAATTCTTCATTTTTGGTGATCCATCCTTCAAAGTCCATGTCATAATCTGCTGCAACATGGACTGCCTCAATGAATGTTCTGTCCTGGTGATACATACTGATGCCCAGGTTTCATGTTCCTCTGGATGCAGAGATTGTACTCCAGTACTCATTCACAAGGATAATTCCAATTCTTCAATGACATCTAGCTTCACTGAACCAGATCTGCTCCTGGGATTATCCCCCAATCTCTTATTTTACTCCATTTCACCTGACAAACGCTGTTGCTGACAAACTTTCAATACCATTTTCTCAACTGCACGAAAGCATCATTTCCCAGAGGCATGATCTACCATCTAGTTTTGCAACCTCCCTCAGCAGAGGGCCAGTGACTATCCCAAATTTAGAACTCTTCCAGGCTTCTTCTGAGTTTAGACTTCAAATCTTAGTTGATTACCAATTCTTGAGTTCCTTCTGCCTGGTGGTTCGTTGGCTAGCACTGTTGCCTTAAAGCACCAGGGACCTGTGTTCGATTCCAACTTTGGCAACTATCGGTGTGGAGTTTGAACATTCTCCCAGTACATACAGAGATCGAGTGAGGGTGAAATGTACTTCGGAGAGTTGGTGTGGGCTCATTGGGAAGAATGGCCTATTTCCACACTCTAGGGGCTAAATGAACAGCACAGTCTTCCAACTTTTTTGACTTCTCACTGTGTCCCCAACATGTGTCGTCTGGCTACCGAGCCAACAGTACAGTTAATTGTCTTAGTCAGATATATGGAGTGTACATCTCTCTCTATCTCCCATATTTTTGGGCCTTCAGTTCATGTCTTTCTGCTTTGATAAGCTTTTCAGTGACCTCTGAACTATTCCAAATGACTTTTTAAACCCTTCCACTTTCACTGAGCAGAATTAGTGTCATACACTAATAGAGATATACAACACTGAAACATGTCATTCGGTCCAACTCGTCCATGCCTACCAGATATTCCAAGTAATTTTTTTTTCCATTTTCCAGCATTTTGGCCTTTATCCTTCTGAAACCTTCCTATTCATAGACACATCCAGATGCCTTTTAAATGTCGCAAAACAACCAAGCTCCACCACTTCTTCTGGAAGCCCAGTCCACACATACACCACCCTCTGAATGAAAATGTTGCCCTTTAGTTCCATTTTAATTCTTCCCCCTTTCACCTTAAATCTACGTCCTTCACTTCTGGACTCCCCCATCCCGGGGAAACAACGTTCTCTGTTTACCTATCTATGAACCTCATGATTTTATAAACCTCTACAAGGTCACCCCTCAGCCTTTGACACTCCAAGTAAAATGGCCCCAACTTATTCAGCCTCTCCCTATAGCTCAGACCCTCCAGCCTTGGCAACATCCTTGTAAATCGTTCCTTAACCCTTTCAAATTTCACAACATCCGTTCTCCAGCAGGGAGACCAGAATTGCACGCAGAATTAAAGTTTTCCACAAAAGAACTTTGGATCTGAGCATGCTCTCAACATTCTTCTTCAAAGGGAATTTTGACTTGCACCATACAAAAATGGATATGATTAGAGAAATTTATCCCACACTTAAGTGAACCATCAAGATTTAACATGGATGCAAAGAAAATTTATGACAATAAGAGCCAGAGACATTGGACTTCTCAATGTGGAGACACATCTGAAGAAGGAATTCTTCCTTTCAGTATTGAAGATTAAGCGAGCTTTTTGAGAAGAAATCAAAATCATATGGAGACCTAAGTAAATAAATTGGGGAAACTGTTTCCAGTGGCAGAAGTGTAAATAGTCAGATGACGTAATTTAAGACAAGCATTAAAGCAACTAGAAACATTTATTTTCAAGAAATAGATCGTATGATCCTGAATGCAATACCTGAAGTGGTCACAGAAGCAGTTTCAACAATAAACTTCACAATAGAATTGGATGAGTACTTGAAGTGGAGAACATTTCATGATTATCAGAAAGAAGCATGGAAAGAAGCATGGAAATGGGCTTTAAAAGACTGGTAGGGTACATTCATCCAAACAACCCTCTTCTGCAATGTGTTATTCTATGATTAATGGGAAATGCAACAATATAATTTGTGCAGTGTTTCGATATATATTTTATTAATCTCTGGTATGTAGGCATCTCTGGAAAAGCCATCATTTCTTCACTATCCTAAACCATACTTGAGAATTTGGTGGTGAATCACTCTCTTAAAGCACCGCGCCTCTTATAGTTTAAACAATACAGCCTACAATGTCAGAAAAATCTATAAGTCTGTGAACCAGCAATAGTAAATGAACAACAATATATTTCCAAAATACTGAATGGTACATCAGGAAAGTTTATGTTCTATGCAGCGAGTGGTTAGAATCTGGAAGGCACTAGCTAATGCAGACATTATAACAAATACATTTTTTGGCTTCTAAAGGAAATCAGATAATTAACCAAGAGATTGAAGTGTGTATGTTTCAGAGGCAAGGGTGTAGAAGTAAGAAAGTGAATTGGCTCCTGTAGTGAGCTGGTTCAGATTCAGCAAGCTGAACCTTTTGGAGTTGAACTGCTCAGCAAAGTGAGCATACCTCATCAGCCACCTGAATCGTGCTCCACGTCTGGTGAAAAGAATTGGCGGTATCAGGAAGTGAGTTCTTCTACTCAGAATATATAACGTCTAAAAGCATAATATTTCTGTAGCACCTCCAGGCCAATGATATCATGCAGGGTGCAGAAAGTGCAGTATTTAGCAATTGTAACATTAAATATGAGGGGTGATGATTGAACTCTGTTTTGTTGAAGAAAGTCATTGTTTGACACTTGTGTGATATGCATGTTAATTGCCACTCAACCATCCTGAGCCTGAAAATGGTCCATTGATTTTCAGCATAAGGGAATTCACTTAATCTGCCAACATTCCTTTGTAGATATTTTGTCCAAAAATTTGATGCATCAACAATGCTTTCCTGTTGTTTTGTCATCAGCAAATTTGTCTGCAGCGCACTCTATTCCTCTGAATAATCTATTAATATATATTATAAATAACTGTAAGATCATCCTATTAGTAACAATTATTCTAACCTGGAGATAGCCTGTCTATTATGA
Organism: Ginglymostoma cirratum; assembly: GCA_024137785.1. Lineage (NCBI taxonomy): Eukaryota > Metazoa > Chordata > Chondrichthyes > Orectolobiformes > Ginglymostomatidae > Ginglymostoma > Ginglymostoma cirratum. The sequence goes on from JAHRHZ010000288.1 coordinate 70,235, forward strand.
GTTGTGTTAGTTCGCTGATCTTGCATTCATGTTAATATATCACTCAAAACACAATGAGCTCATATCCTGTGCAGTAACCTTTTATATGCCATCTTATGTAACACCCACGTGCACCACATCAACTAGTCCCCCTTTTTACAGCCTGCTTGTTCCATCTTTAAAGGTGTCTGATCAAATCAGCAAACATACTTTGGTCGTGGAAAGTTCTGATAACCAAACAGCCTGGAAGGCAGGCTGAAATTCAAATATCATTATCACGTTTAGTTGCTATAATATACCTCTCTACCAACTTCAGTCATGGTTAGCAGGCGTTCCTCTGCTGCCTAGAAGACTGACAGCTAAAGTGAAGCAATGATTGCTAAATGATAGAGGCAAAATTATTTCAATGCTGATGGATCATAATATGCAGGAGCATGCACCACAGCAATATTACCATCCAACAGCCCAGTTCCCAAGATAACATCCCTCCATCTCAGGATCTGCAATCCTCTAAGGACCGCTCAACCCTCCTGTACCACTCACCTCCCCCAAGATCATGATATAAGACAGATCTACAGTTGTCCTCACATCCAGGATTGCTGACTTCTCCCACCCATGGAATTCAGTTCAAAGGAAATGAGTAGGTTAGAAAAGAACGACTTCCAAATAAAACAACTCTGTTCGCCATGAAAGATTTTATTTCTCATCAAATACTTACCATGCTGTATTTAATAAATGGTTTCTTTAATTTTGCCAACGATGAAACACAACACATCTGACACCTGTATTTTGAAAAAAAAGATTCACATCCACAGACATATTGTAGGTAATGTGCATGGATAATAGATAAATCTGTTGAAAATATCTATTTGTAATCTCTATTAGTTTTAATAAAGGTAGAAAGACTATCACGAACTGCATGCCTAGTTATGTAAAGGACAACCATTTCAGGAATGACTTTGCAAATTAGATGTTGAACATGCCTAATGTGTAATACAGCAGTGAATTACTGCAGCTCTGTAAGAAGATACTCAAATATGCCAGGGGAAAGAATGCTGTTCATATTAATTAAATTAACGTGGAAAAGCCTACTGGTTAGGAGTGCACGTTACAGATACCTCACCATTAAGAACAGGAGAAGCAAATCAGTCATGAGCTGCTGTGGATTATGAATAGTAAACTATTTCTGAAACAGGTTGAATATCCACTTTTCCACATCAAAGCCAAAATGGTAAACTCAAAGGTTCCAAAACCTCCCCTCTTCCTTGAACCGCCATCACCCCACCCTCAAACCACCAACACCCCTCAATGCCAATTTAGCACAGTGACAGCATTTTTGTTAACGTACTTTGTTTAAACGATGTGAGCAATCCATTTTGTATACTGGAATAGGGAAAGTTTCAGAACAGGAATTTTATGATAGATAAAGCAAGTTTCAAATTGACACTCCAAGCAATTTCGAGGCACGATGAGGAAACTAAAAAATGACTTTAATCCAAATTTAAATAATAAAAGGTAGCACACAATTTTCAATTCTGATTAAAAGAAAATCGGGGGAGATGTATGGAATAGTAAAAATTGTCAACTCATCTTCAAAATTACACTTACTGCAGGCCATTATTCAATTGCGCAGAATGGGTGCTGGCAAAATATTCGGATTTACGGCTCTCGACATGGAATTTCCATTCACTGGCTTTCTGACAAAATAATGACCTACTAAAGTATCCCGGCCTCATTTACAAACGTTTTCAAGTATTTTTGGAAGCCACTGAGCCTATCATATTCCTCTTTGTATTTTCTTCTTTGTTCAGAAGAATAACATAACATTTTGGGGCAAAAATGCAAATAAGTAGACCAAAGCTGGAGGCCAAAATAGCAAATATTTCAACCGCCACAGCATATTTTCCTGGTGAACTTATGTAAGCTGGAATGAAAGTTATCCAAACTGCGCAAAAGATAAGCATGCTAAACGTTATGTGTTTAGCTTCATTAAAATTATCTGGAAGTTGTCGAGCTAGAAAAGCTACCACAAAACACACACAGGACAGACATCCAATATAGCCGAGCACACAATAGAAGGCTAACGAAGATCCTACATTGCATTCAAACATGATTATCTCATTAGAATGACTCGTGTTTTTTAAAGGATAAGGTGGAAATACAATTAACCAGGCAGTACATATTGCGCATTGGACAAGAGTAAGGATGCAAACCATCAGCCGTTGTTGTCTTGGTTCAAACCATTTCATCACATTATTGTTAGGAAATTTTGCTTTGAATGCCATCACCACAACAATAGTTTTACTCAATACACAAGATATGCAAAAAACAAAACTAACACCAAACGCTACATGGCAGAACATACAAGACCAAACTGAAGGTTCACCAATAAATGTAATTGAAGACAAAAAACAAAGTGTCAGGGCAAGAAGAAGAAGGAAGCTTAACTCAGAGTTATTAGCTTTAACAATCGGAGTGTGTCTGTAAACGTAGAATATTGCGAATATACCAACAGCTGTGCAGGCTCCCAACAGCGCCAGTGTCACCAGAGTGGTTCCCATTGTCTCGAAAAAGGAAAGAAACTCGATTTCCTTTGGAATGCACTGATCCCGTCTTCCATTAGACTTGAATTCCAATGGGCATTTTGTGCAATGAATGGAATCTACGAATCAAGTTAAGACTACAAGATTATGGGAAGAATCTTAATGCCTGAACAATGCAACATCAAGATTAAGCAGAAATGTCTTTGGCCACAGTGTTTGCTTACCAGTTGTGTTACTAATTTCACCTTGTGCACATTGTATGCAATCAAAACAGCAAATAGGTTGTCCTTTTCTTCCTGCTTTCCTTGTTCCTTGACGGCAGCTTTCAGAGCAAACAGCTTTAGGAACCTGGTTATGAATATGAATACAATGGTGGAGAAATACTAGTATTTTCATGTGGCAAATCTACAACATTCAGTCAAATTTACAGAGTAATAGCTATTTATGTTACATTTGTTGGGACTGTCTTTTTTGAAATGTTATGGTTTGTGACTTCATCATATCCCAGTTTAAAGCTGCTGGAAAGTGCTTGGAAGAGTTTTGCAGTTACAGAACCAGGACAATTTTAGTGAATTCAAATTATTGTAAAAACATTCATGATTCATGAGTTGATTCATTTATTATTGAAAAAGGAAGTAAGGAATGAGCTGAATTTAATCATATGTATTTTGACGTAATACCATTTGATGGCTGAAATGAAAACCAAATTTAGGATAAATTTCTGAAGAAGGGTCTAGACCCGAAACATCAGCTTTCCTGCTCCTCTGATGCTGCTTTGCCTGCTGTGTTAATCCAAGTCTACACTTTGTTGTCTCAGATTCTCCAGCATTGGTCGTTCCTACTACCTCTGTTAGAATAAATATCTTGTGATGTGAACGGTTCTCGCGAGGCCAGCATTTATTGCCCATCCCCTTTTGTCTTTAAGCTTCCTTCCTGACCTGTTGCAATCTATTTCCTTTAGTTTGACCGAAAAACATCAGGGAGGAACTGAGGCATATTTCCAAGTCAAGAGGATGAGTGGCTGCCAGGGGAACATGCAGGTTGTGGTGTTCTCGTGTTTTTTTTTTTGCTATTGTTCTTCTACATTGAGTTGCGTATGGGTTTGGAAGGTGCTGCCTAAAAAGCATTGTTGAATCACTGCAGCGTATCTTGTAGGTGCTACAACTCAGCATCAGTGGTAGAGGAAGTGAATGTTAGTGAATGCGGTGCCAATAAAGTGGGCTGCTTTCTCCTACATTGTGTCAAGCTTTCTCAGAGTAATTGAAACTGCACCCATCCAGGCAAATGGGAGTATTCTATCACAGTCCTGACCTGTGCCCTCAAGGTGGTGGTTATGTTTTGGACAGTCCAGAGGTGAGTTACTTGTTGCAGGTTTCCGAGCATCTGATCTGTTCTTGCAGCCACAGAACTTATGATTAGTTCAGTTCAGTTTCAAATAAAAGATGTCCCCCCGGCTGTTGGAAGTGTGAGATTCAGTGATTCCGATGCTATTGAATACTTCAGGGAGATAATTAGATCCTCCCTTGTTGGAGATCACCTTTGTTTGGCCCTTGTGTGGCACAATGTGTTTGTGAGCAAGATGAACAGGAACCATAACGTCCCTTGACATCAAATTAATTGATCCATTGCTTTCTGAACATTTCTTATCAAACCTCTTCAACTACATTTCAGTCTGTTTGGATTTTTACGTCTGATTCGTTCGTCGACTCATTTAAGATATAGTTACATTTATAACTCGTGCTTAAACTGCAGCGTCTGTTTTTTGTCATTTCTAACTACATCTGTTATCTGTAACTACTTCCGACTGTTGAAATGGATGGAAGTAGAAATGTCTCTGTTGTTACATTCAAGTTTAATTCAGCAAAGCGACATTCGAATTCATGAGCAGAGGATGTTTATTTAAAAATGCTTTATAGGCGGCAGTTTTACTCAACGCCAAGAAATAGGCAGTCGTACGTATGGTGCCCATTTGATACAACAAACACCAGTTTGCTTTTTCGTTTCAGATAAATGAAATTGAACTTAAACATCAGGCAGTTTTTTTAAAAAAAGGACTGTTTTCATAAATCTTACCGACTTCTGCCCACCACTCCAAACAATTGCCTCTTCTCTGATTGAAAATTCTTCTCCAGGAGCTGACCCATCATAGAGCCCAACATTCACAATGTCAATATCACCGACGGCATTTGTTTGCCAGTTTACAATGTCATATGTAGGGACAGGGTCTCCGTTTTCGTCAAAATAAACCTTTTCGCCAATCTTGGTTACGAAATTCACTGTTCTCATGTAATGTAGTAACTTAAAAAAACCAAAGGCGGAACACATTTACATCAATTGCAAATAGCCAACCGTGAATTCGGATACATTGGATAGATATGTAAATATAGTCAAACAACGTTAAATGTTTCTCACCTGCCATGGTTGAAAATCTGAAACATTTGCACAACTGCCATTGGGGAAAGGGCCTTCCCCAGTTTTACATGACGCCATATTGTGAAGTGCATGAGCTATAGCATACGTTGCTTTGTACACGGTGTAAGTCACTCTGTATTGCGACACATCAGTAAATTCGTTTTGGATATTCTGTAAGTTTTCTCTTCCTGTGCATTCTTTAAGCACTGGTTCAATTTTTTGAGGATCTGTTTTGTTTTCATCACGTACAGTGCAGCCGAAACAACTTTCCCAAAACTTTTTCACTAAGAGGTTCCCTGGATACTGGGATGGGTGAACTTTCATTAGGAACTCCCTCAACCCTGGAACGCTGACTTTGCGAATTGTCACCCCAATTGCACCAGAAGCAATCTTTTTACTGTCCTCCGGAGGAAGAAGCAACGTGGAAACCCAGGATTCGGCTCCAATCCATTGTATGCCGCTGACATTTTGTCCAATCATTTCTTTTAGAAGAACACGCATACTTGCTTCTCCTACAAAAGCAACGATAACTTTTGTAGAAGAATTTTGTATGGTGTGAATTGTTTTCAATAACTTCTCTCGAGTGTACGTTTTAATGAACGACACGGAAAAGGAGATACAAACGCCTAATTGTTGTACTGCCTCTTCAAATGCTTGCATTCCAAAGTTCCCATAGTCATCGTCACTCTTAACTGTCCCGATCCATGACCATCCAAAATGTTTCACTAGCTGGGCTAATGCTTTAGCCTGATAGTAATCACTCGGTATGGTTCGAAAAAATGACGGATATTTCTTTCTATTGCTTAGGCACGCACACGTAGAAAAGTAGCTAACCTGTCACAAAGAAAAGAAAAAACACATTTGCTTTTCCAATATAATTTGTGGTTGTTGTTAGTGATATCTACACATAGAGATCGATTCAGAACAGAGATTCCAACTCGCATCGTGCTTACAGGAGTGGCCCAACTTACACGCATAATAAACTACTTATTTCATAATTTCAAAACGCCCCATTCAAATATTTTCTCTCAGTGCTCATTCCAAGCGTTGCTCTTTCTTGATTCACATTGTCCTAGCTGCAACACGCTTAATCTCCTGTTCTCACAATTTAACATGAATATCGTTAAAAGGTCTCCTCCTCCAATTTTCTACAGGTTACTTGGGGACAATGCAAACTTTGTGCAACAACGCACTGACAGTCCGCAGTCGCCTGTTCTTTTGTCCCCTGCCATTAAAGGGAATATTCAAGCAACATATAGGATATGCGACAAATTCTACATGACCTGCTTTATATTGTTGCCAAAATTGAAATAGTTCTCCATCCAATACCTTCGTCTTTTAACAACATCTTCAACAACTGTCTGTTATTTAAGTTTGCGAATTTGAACTTTGTCGAATTTCATCTGGTTTCTGGAACCAACGTCGAGCTCACTGTCTCAGCCACGAATTACGCATGCCCCAGTGAGCCTTGGCTGAAACATTTTATCGTTTAAATTAGACTTATTTCAGTGCATAACATAATTCTGTGTTCTGTCGTTTAGCATTATTTTGACCGTTTTCTTCCCTGCTGAGCAGGCTTAATACGCACATTTCACCCTTAACCTCACATGCAGTTGATCTCAGAAGACATTAAACTCCAGGGTTACTGGGGACGGGAAACAAATATTGATGTTGTCAGCACTACCCGCACCTCTTGCAATAAATAAAAGTAAACTAAATTTGTTAACTTTCTTGTAATCATTTTTGAAAATTTCGTGTACCATGTTTTATTTCTTTTCATCACCAGATTTCTGAAATGAGACTCTCGAAGCAATATCTTTGAAGGAAAATAATAATAACCTGGTTATAAAGCGATGACTATGCCTAACCAAAAAAACAGTCATCGTCTTGGACAATCTGACCATCCTGAATGAACGTTCTAGTTGGAGTGTAAATAAAGATTCTGGTCTGTTTGGATCAAAAAAAAAATTCTGGACTTTTCATAGATGGATTCAATGACACAAATAACATCACATCGCATGCAGTTGACGCAAATTTGTTTATCCTGCGTAACCGAGTTATTAAACATCATACCATTGGGATTCTGAAGGCACCGATGGATGGTGCTATTGCTAAAGACTGCGTGGATCCAGCATCAGCAACAATTGCAGAAACAATGGAGGAGTCTTTACAGTTATCAGAGGACGCGTTTGCCTTGGCGCTGTTTAGAAACTCCAAAGCTGCTTTCAACGATAACTGGGGCAAATCACAAGAATCGTAAATGCGGTACCCCAGAGTGACACCGGGAAGCAGTGCTGTATCCTTATTTATTTCCTCTATTGCAAAAATCATCGCCAGCGCAAAACGGAAAGGACGAAACCAAAAGCTGCAGAGAAGACGGAAAAAACAAGATTTAAACCAAAAAGCACAGAAAGCAACGACACAATTATATCAGAGTGGTTCACAATGTAGCTATTATTGGAGATAATTCGGCAAAACCACCGTTGTCTCTCAGCTGGAAGTTATTGGATCTGTATCCTAACGCCAAGCCTAGACCATAAAATCTTAATTAATATTATGCAAAATACCTGACTATGTGCCCAATTTCAATAAAACATTCAGGGGATCTCCGACCTTCATTCTTTGACCCGATTTACGCATTTCGAAAAAAAGAATAGATGAGTTCTCACAGCACCTTAACCAATAATTATCCCTCATTCCAAAATGAAGCGTCTAACAGCACCCACCAACCTGAGGCATTTTGCTGGCTCTGGGTGATTGCTGAACGAGAGGTCCGGATACTCAACGTGGTAATGGAATGAAAAAATTCCTCCCAACATGACATCTCCATCCTTCGACAAGCCCAGTAAATCAAACCTACCCCAACGTTTGCAAGCCTGCTCATTATTGGGCCATGCCACGGCAATAGCAGAAATTACCACTGAAAGGAACCAATAATGCATCTTTGACAGGGCAAGTAACTAAACTTGGTTGACAGTAGGGTGACTGTGTTTTATAAGTTCGAGCGGTTTTCGTTAATTGCGATAATGTGTGCCCAATCAACTTCAAACTCTCTGTTGAATATCGACATTATTATGCGACTAGTCCCTTAAGAAAACACGCCGTCACGTTAATCAACATGAGACTCCTGAAGGAAATAATTGCAAACGTAGTCACCTGTGTATTATCAATCCAATTACTTTGAGAAAGCGCTCTCAACATGCGGAAAGCCAGACAGCATGTGCGCACAGAGAAATCCTTGAGGTTGATAGATCCTCTGAACTTCTGAGTCTTCCAGTGGAAAATTTGGAGTGGATGTTCATGACAACAGCATGTGGAGTTACCAGAGGTCCGGGACCCGATTTAACGAAAATAGTACCATCTTGCACCGTTAGGTGTTTCCATTTTGTGGGTGACATTGTTAATTCTGGTCAGATCATTATTCGTTGTGCATCATATAAATTGACCAATGTGCCAAAGGCCTCCACTTCTGAGTTTAAGAAGTGCCTGCTCAATTGCAAATGGTTTAAAAGGGCAAACGATCTCTAACATGTGGATGGCAGGTTAAGCAAGCTGTTAATATTTCGAATATGCAGTAGCTTTGTAAGTAGCATGTTTCACTGATAGGATACAGGTTCAGTCCAAAAATACCTCGTGGATACAGCTCACCACACACCAACACACTACCAACACACCACAAGACCCACTTGAAAGTGTTTATTGCTGCCCGCTAAAAACTTCAGACGAACTTTTGAGGAGCTGTAAGCAAAGGAAATAAAGTTGTGCTCAGCATTTTTCCTGAATTGACAATCCATAGTTTCCATTATGCCAACAATCCATCAGTCAGAAATGATTGGCCAACTAATTAGCACTTATGAAGGGAAACTTGTGGGTATTTCAATGCATGTAGTCTTTTCCCCATAGACGGGGAATTGAAAGCTAGAATGTTAAAAGTGTGAGGGTGGAGATTTAAGAAGGACCGAAAGGGTAAATTCTTCCCACAGAGAGTGGTGTGTATCAGGAATGGGCTGCCAGATAAAGTGGTTGAGGCAGGCGCAATAGCAACAGTAAGAAATTTTGGATAGGTTAATGGACTGAAGTGTTTAGAGAGATATGGGTCAAATGCAGGCAGTTGGAACTAGCTGAGTGGGCACCATGGTCAGGATGGACCAGTGTGGGATGAAGGGCCTGTTTCCATGCTGTATTACTTTATGACTCTATGACTATCAGCTGTCCTTGTCATTCTAAGACAGTAGAAAATATGAGATTTTCTCGAAGGAGCAATGGCGCTACTGTGAGTCTTGTAAATAGTGCTTTCTGTTGCTACTATGCATTCGGAGTGAATGGAATGTATGCTGAAAGTGGAGTGCCATTCAAGTAGGGAGCTGATCTATGGTCAGGGCTGAGTGGTTAAGGTGCTGTATGAGGAATCATTTGTGATTTCCTTACCATTGAATCAAATCCTGCTGTCTGCAGCTCACATCCTTCCTCTTTTTCTCAATCTCGACTGTTATGGACCAGACCAGATCGCCTCAAAATATGGTAAGAAAGTAGCCTAGACCCTTTTTTTGCTTATTTCAAAGGTAAATGCAAGGTGCTGTCTTCTAGATGCCATTTGATTGGTCAAACTACTCGACATTAAGCAAACCACAGTTTATTCAGGCATGGTAGTTAAAATACAATACAGAAAGAGGAGCTGGGAATAACTTAACTCAATTGGAATCCTTGACAAAAATGTTATATTATTTTACTGCTACAGATGAAATCTTCCAATATAATAACATCACATGAACACATCCTTGGTAAAATGGCAAATTCAGAAACTGATTGTCTCACATGCCGTTCTCCAAACCAGGAGGAAAGAACATCAAAAGAAAAACTGTAAAGAGAGGGAGGGATGCAGCCAGGAGAGATTCAGTGCCTTCAAATCCAGCTGATACCCCAGGAACAACTGCTAAAAGTCAAGTAAAAATGCTGGATCTGTGAGAGTTTGACCACACCCACTCATGCTGCTTCTGTGGTATGAACTTTTAAAAAAAACCCAAGGCCTCACTGTTGTTCGTATTCTCATAGATTGCTTGCCAACTGGAAAGCAATGTCTCTCTAAAAGAATCCAGGACAAAACAGACCTTTTAAATCCACATTATCATCACACATAAAAGTGAGCAATGTTTAGCTGTTAACCAAAGTATTGTTGCGTCAAAAAACAACCAGGGCTGAAGTCTTCGCTGTCTAAAACCTACTGTAATTCATTGCAACACTTGTTCTAGCTTGTAGATAGGTAATTCAGCTACTATAACCTATCCCCAAATTGTTCCAGCTCCATTCTTATAAACTGAGTTCAGGTAAGCTGTTTTGTCCTGGATTGTGTTGAAACATTTAAGTGTTCCTGGAGCACAATCATCTAGGCAAGTGGAGAATATGACACGACAGTCCCAATTTGTGACTTGCAGATAGTGGACAGCTGTTGCACAGAGGCAAGTTAATTGTACAGAATTCCAAGCCTCTGACCTACTCATGTAGGTGTTTTACTCACATACCTGGCTCATCTGAGTTTCTGGTCATTGGCATGTCTCAGGCTATTGACTGTGTAGTATATATTCAGCTATGGTGAGGTCATTGCCCGTCAAAGAGAACTAATTGGATTATTTCTTGATGGAGGCTGCTGTTGTCTTGAACAAGTAACCATCGTTATGTGTTACTTATCAGCCCAAGTTTTCATGTCAGCAAGGTCTTGCTTTTTCAACTTGAGGTGTTTCAGAGTCTGAAGAGATGTGGATGGTGCTGCACATTGTGCAATCATCAGAGAACGTTGCCACTTCTGAACTTTTAATGAAGGAATGGTCAATCGTAAAGTCCGTGAAGATGATTGGGCCTGGAAACTAACTTACATGAATGCTGCATTGCTCACACGGCATTAAGATTATAGATATATAACACCACAATCATCTCTGTTACATAACACTTCAGCCACGGAGACTTTTCCTCTCCATTTGCATTGATTGTAATTTTGTTAGGGCTCCTGGATGCCACATGTGTACTGTTAGAATTATAGAATTCTTTCAGTGTGTAAACAGGCCATTTAGCCTGTCGAGTTCACACCTGTACTCTGAAGAACATCCCACCTAGATCCATACCCTTACTCTATCGATGCATTGCCCATTGTTAATCCAGTCAGCCTGCACATCCTTGGACACTCTTGACAATTTACGATGGCCATTCCACTAAACCTGCACATCACGGACAGTGGGAGGAAACCAGAGAACCCAGAGAATGTACAAACTCCACACAGATAGTCGCCCAAGGGTGAAATTGAACTCAGGTTCCTGGCACTGTGAGGTAGCTGTGCTAAACACTGAGCCACCATGCTGACTTGAAATGAAGGGAAGTCACATTCATTTCACTTCTGGAGTTCAACTCTTGCATCCATGTTTGGACCAAGGCTTTAATGAAACCAGGAACTGAGTGGTTCTGGATGAAATCCAAACTGAGTATCCCTGAGGACATTATTGCTCACTAAATGCCAGTTAATTACACTAGCGACAACAATTTCAATCCTTTTGCTGATGCTTTTATTTGAGTTCCCAAATTAGGTATCGCTTTAGACACAGATTTCAGCACTTATTAAGACTTACCATATATGAGAAAACAAACTTGGAAGCTAACCCCAATAATTTCAAATGCATTAAGGATTGACAATTGTTTAAATTGAGGAGACTTGTAAATTACTTGTCTCCCTCATTATTGTGCTGGATACTTCCATTATTATGGATGGGAATACATGTGGAGTCCTCCTTCCTCTTAGTCATTTAATTGTCCACTGTTTAGTGGCAATATTGGATATCTTGTACTTAATTCATTGAATGTGGCTCACTTAGTTCTTTCCATTGCATGCTACATCAACTGTTTGTTATGTAAGTGGGTGTTTGTAGGTTGGCGTCTCATTTTTAGATCAACATGGTTACTGCTTCTGACGGACCTATTACATTTTTCTTTGAAAGATAGTTGATGCCTAGCTTGGTTGCAGTGGTCAAATGGACAAATGCCAGGCCATGAATTTGCAAAATGAAGTTCTAAAAAGAGTCATACTGCATTTGAAACATTAACTCTGCTTCCCTCCCCACAGCTACTGCCAGACGTGCTCAGTTTATCAAGCAGTTTCTGCTTTTATTTCTAACATCCATCATCTGCAGTATTTTGCTTTTATCTGAGTCCCCAAATTAGTTATCGCTTTAGACACAGATTTCAGCACTTCTTAAGACTTACTTTATGTTAGAAAAAAAACACTTGTAAGCTAAACCCAATAATTCCAAACACATTAAGAACAAACAATATCTGAAGTAAATGCAGCATAGGACTGATAAAACAAAACAGCATAGCACATAGTTACAGAAGAATAAGCACAATTAGTTTTGTGATTTTATTAGATACTTGTCCAAATGATTGTAATAATGCTGAATGTCAACAAAGATTTCAAAGTAAAACAAAAATTTAAACCTTTAGACCAAAGAGATGAGAGGGACATAGTATTTAAATTTCTGAGTTGTCAAATACCCCTGTGAATTTTTTTTAAAAAAAATGATACAATCCAAATATTTCTCCAACTCTGGAAACACAATCTTAAATTGAAATGAACACGTTCAACAATCATACTCATATGTTTCGATTTATGTGCACCTTCGAAGCCAGGCTAATGTTCTGAGGTTAGAGACACAAAAATAAACCCTGCAGAATATTATTAGCCATTTTAGTTTCTTTTTCTGAGGAAGAATGCTCTTGCTTTTGAGGGAGTGCTGCAAAGTTTTACTGGGCTGATTCTGGGGATGGAAAGACTGCTGTATGAGGAGAGGTTGACTAGGTTAGGATCATTTCCGCTCGAGTTCAGACGCATGAGAGGGGTTCTCATAGGGATTTATAAAATTCTTACAAGAATAGACAGGGCAGATGTGGGGATGATATTCCTGATGGTGGGTATGTCCTGAGCCAGGGCTCCCCAAGTCTGAGGATTCGGGGTAGTCTATTTAGGACGGAGATGAAGAGGCATTTCTTCACCCAAAGAATGGTAAGCGTATGGAATTCATTACCACAGGAACCAATTGATGCCAAATTGTTGAATGTATTCAAGAGGTGGTTAGGTATAGCACTTGGGGCAAATGGTATCAAAGGTTATGGGGAGAAAGCAGGATTAGTTTATTGAGTTGGATGATCAGCTATGATTGTGATGAATGGTGGAGCAGGCTTGAAGTGCCTAATGGACTCCTCCTCCTCCTATCTTCTATTTTCCTATGCTTAGCCCTACATGCTACTCCAGACCCACAGCAATTTCGTTCACACATGCCCTTTAAGATGGTCTCACTAGTATATTGCACTCAAAGTGAGTTAGGGATTAGCAACAAATGCTGGCCAGGAATGACCACATCCCAAGAACAAATGAATCAAGAAAGGATAACAAATTCAAGACTGTATGCAAGATATTTAGGAATGTCGTGAGGAGAAAATTCTTTCCTTTGAGAGTTGTTAGGATTTGGAATGCACTGCCTGGGAGAGTAGAGGTAGCAGGTTCCAGGAAATTTGAATACATATTTAGAACTGGAGAATGAAACCAGGTGGCTAGATCTTCTGAGAGTCAGTATAAACATGATGGACAGAATGGCCTTCATCTGCGCAGTATATTTCTCTGATTATATAATTTTATGAATGTAACTCTGACCGAATTTGAACTAAAATTGCCAAATTTCATATTATTCATTCCGATATCTAGCCCAGTGATTACAGTATCACTCTGGAGGCCTTTCTTCAGACAGCTAACCAATAGAGGGAGTTATCTTTACAATGTACGGGAGCAGACGGCCAGAAAGAAGATTTGGATGGAGTTGACAGTGGGAATAAGCAGCCATAGGATAGTCGCCAAACCTGTATTGAATATCACAAGCAATTCACTTGCCTACTTTGATCTGTCATGGTGGCAATCACGTATTTCAGAAATGGGAATCATACCATATCCTTGTGGAAAACTGATGGATTATACAGGTTCAGACTCAGATGCACAGCCACTGCATCAGGAGGTCCAAGTATCAGCCATAATTGAGCACTGCATTAAAAAGAATGAATGGTTGCTTGAAGCTGCATAAAAGGTATATTGTTTGTCACTGAAACTGACACAGACTGATATAAAGTTGACATTATTTGATGGATGCGTGTCATTGTCTCTGTCTCTAGTTTTGGGGAGCTGGAGAAGAGCTGATTCAGGTGTGTAACTCATGCCTGTCATGACCCCAATGGAAGAGGAGGCAATGGAAACAGGATGGGATGCAGCAGGGTGTGGATAAACTGTTTGATGATGCAATAGCAAGTGTATAAAGCAAAGTGCGGAAACACCAATCCTTCTGGGAAGTAATAATTATCACATTCCTGTGGGAAGAAACATTCAAATCAATTACAGGCAGCTTTAATTCAGGAATGTATAAGGCATTAATACCACTCTTATCTATCATACAGGTTGCGCAGTCAATAAGAAATCAAGAAAGAATATCAGTAAAAGACCTCACAGAAGGATCTGCCATCTTTGGAAATAAGACAACATCAACCTAATGCATGCTCCAGAAGTGCAGCTACTCTTAAATCTGTGGGATTTTAATGATTTTTTTTCATTAATTCATGGGATTTTATTGGCAAGGTCACCATCTATTACTTATGCCTATTGTCCTTCAGAAGGTAATCTTGAACAGCCATCTTAAACCACCATAGTCCATTTACATTAGATACTCCTTGCAATGCTGTCAGGGCGAAATTCCAATGATTTTGACCCATAATCTGCATGAATGTCATTGCATTTCTACGTCTGAAAGCTGAGTGTCTTTGAGAGGAACTTACAGGAGTAATGTTTCCATGTATCTGCTGCCCTTGTCCTTCCAGATGATACTTGTGTGAGTTTGGAAGGTGCTTTCGAAGCAGCTATGGTGAATTTCTTGTAGATGACACACACTTGTACTTCTGTGCATTTGTGCAGGAGGGAATAAATGTTTGGGGATGCAATGCAAATCAAGTTGCTTGCTTTGTCCTGGACGATGTCATGCTTTCTGAGTATTGTTGGAGCTGCAACCATCCAGAGAAGTGATGAGAATTCCATCACCTTCCTGACTTGCGCCTTGTTGATGGTGGAAAAAAGAGTCTTTGGGGAGTCAGAAGGTGAATTATGCCCTGCCATATCCCTGTATTTTGACATGCTCTTACAGCTGAATGACGTGCATGGTATTAGAGACACAGACATCAGTAACACAGGAAAAAGCACATTCTGGCCATCACAGCCACACCAGTCAAAAACCAGCACGAAATATTCTAATCTTTGATTTCAGCACCTTGCTCATAGCCCTGCATGCTTTTGCTTCACAACTGCATGTCTAAATACTTCTTAAGTACTAGGACGGCTTCTGCCTGTACCACCCTTACAGGCAATGGATTCCAGAGTGTCACCAACCTCTGGATGAAAAGATTTCTTTCTCATATCTTGAAGAAGCCTTCTACCCCTCGTCTTAAATCTATGCTCCTGGTCTTTCCGAGCCTGAAAAATATCCATGGTCTATCTGCATACAGGCACAAGCTAATCCATTTGCGTTGTAGTTGCAAATGGGGCTGAACACTCTGTGATCATTATACTTCTGGTCTTCTGATGGAGAAATTTAATTGTTAAAGTGTCTGGACTTTGTTGGACTGAGATCACTGCTCTGAGGAACTAATGTTACTATGTTTTGCCTCCAAGAACGATATGCTTAATATAGCTCTAGCCAACAGATAGTTTATCCATTGTTTCAATCATACTTCATAGTCTTAAGGCTGCCCACCATCAAATACAGCGTCATTCAAAGGGTGGCACTCTTAATATATTTCTGCAATTCAGATTTTTTGTCCATCATTGTACTACAGTAGCAATGATGGTTGGTACCAAGTCCAGACAGAACACAGTATCCTCATAATCGAAAATTTTAATTTACTGATATGTTGTATAGATGCAATAAAACTCCTATACATTTTATACTCCAGTCCAATTACAATAAAGACCAGCATTTCATTTTAATTTATGTGAGTACCAACTACAGCTGCAGGTTTCAGCATTTCCTCTGCTGCCTTGAACCTTCACAGCTAAAGGGAGGTGATGACTGCTACATGGAAGTGATAAATTTATTTCAATGCTGACAGTTCATTGGAAGCAATAGTAACGTCACACCAACACTGCCGTCCCACATCTCAGTCCCTGATGTACCATGCCTCCACCTCAAGAGCTGTTGAGCTCTCCTCCTGGACCACTCTCTCAAGGTCATGGCAGAAAAAAAGGTCTACAAACATCTTCTTATCCAAGATTATTGACTTCTCCCACACTCCCAAACAAATGCTAGCAAATTGCACTGGATTAGTTTCGGATATCTGCTGGAAATGGACGAGTCTATCTTCATGCTGTAGAGCTCTATGAGTCATAGAACATAGAAATGTACAATTCAGGAAATGGACCCTTTGGCCCACAATGATGTGTCAAACACCATGCCAAATGAAACTAATCCCTTAAGCCCGCCATCGGTCCATCTCCCTCCATTCCTTGTATATTCATGTGCTTATCTATAAGTACCTTCAATGCCCCTCTTGTACCTGCCTCCACCACCACTCCTGGATGTTCATTCCAGCGTCATATCATTCTTTGTGTAAAAAAAAACTGGCACCTCATGTTTCCTTTGAACTTGCCCCCTGTAACCTTAAATGCATGTCCTCCAAGTATGGCTCGAAGATTCAGAATTCAGTTCAAAGGAACTGAGTGAAACAGATAAGAAAGACCTACAAATCAAGCACCTCCAATTCATCCATGAAAGATTCCACTCATGATAAATTTTTAATCATCTTGAATTTTGCCCACAATGAGCAGCAACACATCTGAACTCTTTCCTTAAAAGGAAAAGGATTCATATCCATGTAGATGATACACACAAATAATGGCCAAAATGTTGAAACACCAACTTGTAATCTCCAGTGATGTCGGTCAAAGGAGAAAACTATGTGTGCAGTATGTCATATTCTGCATGAAGAACAACCATTCCAGGAATAACTAGATAAATTAGGTCTTAGAAATGTCAAACTTATAACAAGTCAGTGAAATACAGCATCTGAGATAGAAGATGCACAATGCAGTTCAGCTAAAACATAATGCCTGTATTAATTAAATAACAGTACAGAGCTTGCTCGTTAGTGAGTACGTATTGCAGAGATGTCACTATTTAGAAATGAATAAGCAAATTACTCATATCCTCCCTTTGGACATGAACATAAACTAATTCTGAAACAGGCCGAATATTTACTTTTCCATTGTGCCACTAAATGGTGAACTCGAAGAATCCAAACTCTTCCTATTCCACTCAGCATCACTCCAGGCCCCCGCCAACAACCCCCTTAATGTCAAATTAGCACATAACAGCATTTTTATTCATGGGTTTTGTTAAATCGATATGAATAATTTATTTGCACATTGAACAGGCCAAGTTTCAGACTGATTTTTTTTTTGTTGAAAGATAAAGCATGTTTCAAATCGAAACTTCGTGCAATGGACAAATTCAAGGAACGGGGAGAAACTGAAAGTGTCTTTGATCCATATTTAAATAAATATAGGTGTTAATAATTTTCAATTCTGATTAAATGAAAATCGGGCAAGATGTATAAAACTGTCCAAAATATCTGTCCAACTTCAAAATTCGTCTTTCTGCTGGTCATTGTGACTTTGTTCAATTGTGTAAAATGGGTGCTGGTAAAACAGTCAGCTTTACGGCTCTCCACATGAACTTCCCATTCATTAACTTTACAACAAAGTAATTACGTATTAAAATGTCAGCGTCTCATTGATGAACAGTTTCAAAGCATACTTGGAAGCCACTGAACCTATCATATTCCTCTTTGCATTGTTTTATTTCTTCAGAAGAATAATATTACATTTTGGGGCAAAACTGCAAAACAAAAAAAAAATCCCAAGGCTGGAGGCCTAAATAGCAAATATTTCAAACGCCATAGCATAATTCTCTGGTGAACTTATATAAGCTGGTATGAAAGTCATCTAAACTGTGCAAAAAATAAGCATGCTAATCGTTATGTGTTTAGCTTCATTGAAGTTTTCTGGAAATTGTCGAGCTAGAAAAGCTACCACAAAACATACGCAGGAAAGTCATCCACTTTAGTCAAGTACAGAATAAAAGGTTAATGACGATCATATGTTGCATTCAATTAGGCCACTCAGCCCATGGAGTCTGCTCCGCCATTCAATCATGGCTGATAAGTTCCTCAACCCCATTCTCCCACTTTCTCCCCGTAACCCTTGATCCCCTTGATAATCAAGAGCCTATTTATCTCAGTCTTAAATGCACTCAATGACCTGGCCTCCACAGCCTTCTGTGGCAGTGAATTTCATAGATTCACCACTCCCTGGCTGAAGAAGTTTCTCCTTATCTCTGTTCTCTCAGGTCTTCCCTTTATTTTAAGGCTGTGCCCTCAGGTCCTAGTCTGTCCTACCATTGGGAAGTATCTTCCCAACATCCACTCTGTCCAGGCCATTCAGTATTCTGTAAGTTTCAGTTAGATCTCCTCTCATCCTTCTAAACTCCGATGAGTATAGTCCCAGAGTCCTCAAATGTTCCTCATATGTTAAGCTTTCCATTCCTGGGACCATTGTCGTGAACCTCCTCTGAATCCGCTCCAGTGCCAGTACATCCTTCCTGAGATATGGGGCCCAAAACTGCACACAATACTCCAAATGTGGCCTGACCAGAGCCTTATAAAGCCTCAGGAGTACATATCTACTTTTAGGGTTTTCCCTGACCTTCCCTCTTGGATCCAGTAGAGGTATTTCTAAGAAAATCAGGAGTACTCTTACAATGCGCTAATCAACAATTATATCCCATTCCAAGATGTTAAAAGAGGTTGATGAATTTTGATCACAAGACTAATTGTGGGAGCCATGGTGCACAAGGTTGATTGAGATATTACCAACTTTACATTGACTATATAGCAAAAGTACCTGATTAGTTATAACGTCATTTTGTCGAGTCCACAAAAATCAAGTTAATTTTTTAAAATCTTAAATTCGCAAATTAATTCAGACTGTGATCATATAAACATGCAAAGCAGCAAGAGGACAGATTTTTCTTACAGTTTACTGAACAAAATGGAGCAGCTAATGGCAACCACTTACCTGAGGTATTTTGCTGGATCCGGGTGATTGTTGAATGAGAGGCGCCAATGATCAAAGTGGTAATAATGCACCCAACAAAATCCCCCCAACATGATATCTCCATCCTTCAACAAGCCCAGTAGATCAAACCTACCCCAATGTTTGCAAGCCTGCTCATGACTTGACCATGCCAGGGCAACAGCAGAATTCACTACTAAAAGGAATGTATAAAGCATCTTTGACAGGGCAAGTTATTGTCCTCATCTTACATTCGGATGACTGACTTTTCATAAGCTCTAGCTATTTTAGTGAAAAACGCCTCAATGAGTGTCAATTCGATTCCAATCTCTGTTAGATGTCAACAAATTATTGGCTAGTCCCTAAAGAAATCACGTCACCACTTTAGTCGACACGAACCTCCTGGAAGAAATAATTGCAAACATAGTCACTTGTGTAACTTCAACCCAATTGGGGCGGCACGGTGTCTAGCATTGCTGCCAGGGACCCAGGCTTGATTCCAGCCTCGGGCAATTGTCTGTGTGGAGTTTGCACATTATCCCCGTGTCTGTGCGGGTTTTCTCGACTTGCTCCAGTTTCCTCCCGCAATCCTAGGATGTGCACATTTATGGATCATCAGATCTCTGAACAGTTCTTCCAGGAGAAAACCTGAAGTGCATTTTCCAGTGGGATTCAGGACCACAAAGCGAGAAGCCCAGCATCTCCATTTGGCAGCAGCAACAATACTATCATTATCTTCCTTCAGCTGTCCTCATATTCTGTGGAGCAATGTTAATTCATTGTGCAACACAAAAATTAGCATCTGTGCCAAAGCTGCCACTTCTGGAAACTTATTTAGAAGGACAAAAGATCTCAACCATTCACACTTCAGGTTAAGCAAGCTGCTTAGTGCTGCTACTATGCAGTGGCTTTGTGAGTGGTACGTTTCACTGACAGGATTCAGCTCTCAGCCCCAAAACACCGAGTTTGTTTGAATGTCAGTGCCCACTGACCACTTTAAGCTGGAATTTGGTTATTAGACAGCAACTGCTGAACAATCCTGAGTATTTTAAGTTCATTAATTGATCTGATAATGTGCTCACTTTGATATTTTCTAGTTATCCTGTTCAGCAATGTTACTACAGAGAAGGGGGGACTTGAAATGAAATAGGCTCACTTCAATGTACCACAGGGTCTACTGAAAAGAGCTCTTTGCTGCTTGCTGAAAGCTTTACCAAAGATATGCAGTGGCTGGATGAAAAAGACATATATTCAAGACTTGCAAAGTTTTCAAATTGCCCATTCGTTGTTCCCATTATGGAGACAATGCATCAGTCAATCAAATTTGATTGGCTGACCAATCAGCATTGGTGGAATGAAGCTTGTGGGTGCTGGTATATCCGAGCATCTGCTGTCTTTCTCCTTGTCAGCTGTAGGGATTATGACATGTTGTTGGTGGATCACTGGTCCTACTGTGCATCAGACCCATGTTGGATTTAGATGAGGCAATGTCTGTTCTTCATTAAATTGGAATAACTGAAGTTAACTTCAGAAGTCTTTTTTTTTATTCTTGATCTACGGCAGTTCTTCTTAAGTGCATGAATGTGTGTCTAAAGTGATAACTGAGTTGGGAACGCAAGTAAAAGCAAAATGCTGCAGATGGTGGACTGAAGCATCTGAAACACAAACACAAAGTGCTGGAGAGACTAAGCACATCCAGCAGTAGCTGTGGTGAGGTGAAAAGAGTTAATGCTTCGAGTGCAGACTGTGTTCTCCACGGCTCTCGTGCATCAGTGGTTACGGGAGTGCATGTTGAAAGTGATGGGTTGGCTGCCAATCAAGTGGGCTGCTGATCTGTTGTCAGGGCCGAGTGGTTAAGGAAATGGATCAGAAATCATTTGGGATGTCGCTACATAGATTGAAATCCTGATGTCTGCATTTATCAGAGATAGAAGGAACTGCAGATGCTGGAGAATCTGAGATAACAAGGTGTAGAGCTGGATGAACACAGCAGGCCAAGCAGCATCAGAGGAGCAGGAAAGCTGATGTTTCGGGCCTAGACCCTTCTTCAGAAATCTGATTTCTGAAGAAGGGTCTAGGCCCGAAACGTCAGCC
>JAHRHZ010000288.1:91856-132022 GCA_024137785.1 Ginglymostoma cirratum
GGCTGACGTTTCGGGCCTAGACCCTTCTTCAGAAATCAGATTTCTGAAGAAGGGTCTAGGCCCGAAACATCAGCTTTCCTGCTCCTCTGATGCTGCTTGGCCTGCTGTGTTCATCCAGCTGTACACCTTGTTATCTCAGACTGCATTTTTCATCCTTCTTTCTTTTACTCAGTCTGCAAAATTTGCATTTAGTCAGTCAGCAAAATTTACATGTTGACTAAAGTATTTGTTGCTTCAAAAATGAACAGGACTGAAGCCTTCACAGTTTCCAACCCACTTTATTTCATTGCAACTCTGTTCCAGCTTGCAAGTAAGAACTTGAGCTGCCAGAATATATCCCCAAATGGTTTCAGTTCTATTGTTATCAAATGACTTCAAGCAAGCTGTGTCGTCCTGCATTGTATTAAAACATTTGAGTGTTCCTGGAGCTGCAGGCAAGTGGAGAAGATGACATGACACTCCCGATTTGTGATTTGTAGATAATGCACAGCTGCTGCACAGAGGCAATTTATTTTGTACAGAATTACAAGCTTCTGGCCTGCTTGTAAGGTGAGTATACTGACATGCCTGGCTCAGTTTGTTTTCTTGTCAATGGTATGCCTCAGGCGATTGTCTGTAGAGGGAGTATACTGACATGCCTGGCTCAGTTTGTTTTCTTGTCAATGGTATGCCTCAGGCGATTGTCTGTAGATTCAGCAACAGGTATAGCCATTGACTGTCAAACAGAATGATCAGATTATTTATTGATGGGAACAGCTGTTGACTTGAACAATAACCATTGTCACATGCCACAATCAGCTCAAGTCTTCATGTTGTCCAGGTCTTCCTGCATTTCAACCTGAGGTGTTTCAGTGCCTGACGAGCCTGTGGATGGTGCTGTGCATTGCACAATCATTAGAAAACACTCTCACTCTGAACGTCTGATGGACGGATGGTCAGTGGTAAAGAAAGTGAAGATGACTGGGCCTAGTACATGACCTGCATTAATTTCCAAGCCTTGAGATGACTGATACGCAACAGTACAACCATCTTCATTTGCGCTACGTAAGACTTCAATCATGGAGACTCTTCCTCTCATTCACGTTGACTGCAATTTGAGTAGGGCTCCCGGTGGACACAGGTGGACAGTTGGAATCATAGCAGCACTACAGTACAGGCCATTTGGCCCATCGAGTTAACACCGACACTCCAAAGAGCATCACACCCAGATGCATAGCCCTACACTCACCCCGAATTTCCCACGGCTAATCCACTTAGCTTGCACATCCATGGACACTGTGGCAAACCCAAAAAAACCTGCATATCCTGGGACTATGGGAGTAAACCGGAGCATTCGGAGCAAACCCACACAGACATGGGGACAATGTGCAAAGTCCGCACAAACAATCGCCCAAGGGTGGGATCGAACCCAGGTCCCTGGCACTCATGCATCTGTGCTAACCATTAATCAAGGACATTCACCTCACTTCTGGAGTTCTGCTCTTGTCTGCATGCTTGGAACAAGGTTTTAATGAAATCAGAAGCTGAATTGCTGTGGTAGGTACAAACTGAGCATCAACGAGATTATTGCTGAGTAAATGCCAGTTGATAACACTGTCGACAACACCTTCAATCCCTTTGCTGATGATGAGGACTACGCCGATGTAATGACGATTGCACAGTGTTTGAGAAAGTTGCAAATTACCTGTCTTCTATATTGTTGTGCTGGATACTTCCATCATTGTGGATGGGAATACAACTCCCCATCCTATACTTGTTTAATTATCCATTGGTTATGTGGCAGAATTAAATACCTTGTAAATGATCCTTTAGAGGTGACTCACTTCCTTCTTTCAATTACATGCGACATCTACTGCTTGGCATGCAAGTGTTAGCGTTTAGGTTGGCACTTAATATTTAGATATGCCTGGTTTCAGCTTCTGAAATGACCTATGACTTTTTTCTTTGAAACATGGTTGATGCCTGGCTTGTTTGTAGTGGTCGAATGGAAATAAGCCAGGCCATGAGTTGCAAACTGAAATTCTAAACAAAGTCATACTGCACTTGAAGCATTAACTCTTTTCCCCTCACCACAGCTACTGCTGGACATGCTCAGTCTCTCCAGCACTTTGTGTTTTTGTTTCGGATGCTTCAGTTCACCATCTGCAGCATTTTGCTTTTACTTGCGTTCCTGACTCAGTTATCACTTTAGACACAGATTCATGCACTTAAGAAGAACTGCCATAGATCAAGAATCAAAAAAAGACTTCTGAAGTTAACCTCAGTTATTCCAATTTAATGAAGAACAGACATTGCCTCATCTAAATCCAACATGGGTCTGGTAAAGTAAAGCAAAATAGTATACCTTTACAGAGAAAAGTGTACTTAGTTTTGATGTTTTATCTGGTGCTTTTCCATATGATTGTAAGAGTACTGAATCTCAATTAAGATTTCAAAGTAAAACAAAACCTTCAACACATTCAGCAGAGGGATAAGAGGCACGTTTTAGCAAAATCTTGTGAGCTGTCAAACATTCCTGTCAAACTCTTTAATATACAACACAATTCAAAGGTTTCTCCACCCCTGGAAACACAATCTTAAATTGAAATGCTCATTTGAACAATCATACTCACACTTTTCTATTTACGTGCAGCTTCGAATTCAGGCTAACGTCCTAAGGTGTTGTTTTCGAATTCCATCATAGCAGAGAGTGAAATTTGAATTCAAATTAAAAAAAAAACTCTGGAAGCACAAGCCAGTAAAATGGATTCTTTTAAATCATTGCTGATTATCATAAATACTCAGCAATGTCCTTTAGGGAAGAGGTTTTGTTCCTTCCCCCCTGGGATGTGGACGTCGCTGACTGGTCAGCATTTATTGCCCGTCCATAGTTGCACTTGAGAACGTGGTGGTGAACTGCCTTCCTGAACCATTGCAGTCCACCTGCTGCAGGTTGACCCACGATGTGATTACAAAGGGAATTCCAGGAGTTTGACCCAGTGACAGTGAAGGTACAGCGATATATTTCCATGTCAGGATGGTAAGTGGCTTGGAAAGGAACATGAAGTTGGTGGTGTTCCAATATATCTGTTGCCCTTGTCCTCCTCAATTAAAGTGGTAGTGGGTTTGTTAGATGCTATCTGACGATCCTTGGTGATTTTTTTTTTGCGGTGCATCTTATAGATAGTACACACTGATGCTACTGAACTTTGATTGTGGAGGGAGTGGATGCTTGTGGACGTGGAGCCAGTCAATCTGGCTACTTCATCCTGGATGATTTCAAATTCTTGAGTGTTGTTGGGCTTCACTCATCCAGGCAAGTTAGAACCATTCCATCACACTGGCTTTGGGCAGTCAGGAGGTATGTCACTCGCCTCAGTATTCCAGCCTCTGACCTGTTCGTGTAGTCACTGTGCTTGTGTGGTGATTCTAGTGAGATTCTGGTTAATGTTAATGCCCAGGATGTTGACATTGGGGGATTTAGTGAGGGTAACACAATTTAATGTCATGGGCTGGTGGTGAGATTGTCTCTTATTGGTGAATGGTTATAGCCTAGCATTTGTTTGGTGCGAATATACTAGCCACTTGTCAGCCCAAATGTGCCTATTATCCAGGCCTTGTTGCATTTCCACATGGATTCCTTTAATATCTGAGGAGACTCAATTAGTGGTGAACATTGTGCAATCATCAGAGAACATCCCCACTTTTGATCTTATGATAAAGAGAAGGTCATTGATGAAGCAGCTCAAAATGGTCGGGCCTAGGATGCTACTCGGAGGAACGCTCACAAATATCTCCTGGACCTGAGATGACCTTAACAACCATTACCATATTCCTATGTGTCAGGTATAAGTCTAACCATCGAAGAGTTTGCCTCCTGGATTCCCATTGATTCCAGTTTTGATCAGGCTCCTTGATGCCACACTCTGTCAAATACAGCCTTGATGTCAAGGGCTGTCATTCTCACCACAACTCTGGAATTCATCTCTTTTGTCCATGTTTGAACAAACGCTGTAATGGGGTAAGGAGCATGGTGGTCCTGGTGGAACCCAAGCTGTGTGTCACGGGTCAGGTTGTTGCTGAGCAAATGCTGCTTGATAGCACTGTTCATGACACCTTCCATCACTTCACTGATGATTGAGAGTAACTGATGAGGCGGCAATTGGTCAGGTTGATTTTGTCTTGCTTTTTTATGTATCAGACATACTTGGGCCATTTTCTACATTTTCAGGAGATCACAGTTTTGTAACTATAGTGGAACAGCTTGGCTCAGGAAGCACAATTCTTCAGTACTGTTTCCAGAATATTGTCAGGGCCTGTAGCCTTTGCAGCATCCTGTGTCTCCAAACGTTTCTGGATATCAGATGGAGTGAATAGAATTGGCTGAAGACTAGTATCTGTAATGCTGGGCACCACTGGAGGAGGCTGAGATGAATCATCTACCTGGCACTTCTAGCTGAAGATTGCTGTGAAAGCTTCAGCCTTATCTTTTGAACTGATGTGCTGGGCTCTTCCATCATTGAGGATGGGGATATTTGTGGAGCGTCCTCCTCCAGTGAGTTATTTAATTGTACACCATCATTCATGACTGGATGTGGCAGGACTGCAGAGCTTAGATGTGATCTGTTGGTTTGGGATCACTTGCCTCTGTCTATCACTTGCTACTTATGCTGTAGAGCATGCAAACAGTCCTATTTGGTACTTCACCAGGTTGATGCCTCATTTTCAGGTGTGCCTGGTGCTGGTCCATTGAACCAGGTTTGATGCCGTAGCTTGATGGTAATGGTTGAGTGGGAGATATGCAAGGACATGAGGAAAATAGATTGTGCTGGAATACAATTCTGCTGCGGTTGATGGCCTCATTTTCAGGTGTGCCTCGTGTGGGCCCTGGTATGCCCACCTGCACTCTCCAATGAACCAGGTTTGATCCTCTGGGTGGTTGACAATGGTTGAGTGCTTTATATGCCGGGCCATGAGGAAATATATTGTGCTAGAATACAACTCTGCTGCTGTCAATAGCCCACAATGCCTCAGGGATGTCCAGTCTGTGCGAAGTCTGTCCCATTTAGCATTGTGATAGTGTCACACAACACAATGGAGTTTATTCTCAATGTGAAGGCGGACCTCATCTCCACGAGGACTGTGCTGTGGTCGCTCTTGGACAGTTGCATCTGCAGCGGGCAGACTGGAAAGGATGAGATCAAGTATGTTTAACTCTTTTTGGGTGACTTGCCATCCGCCCCGACTCAGCCTGGCAGCGATGTACTTTACAACCCAACTAGCTCGATTTCTAGTACTGTTGCCGAGCACTCTTGACAGTGGACATTGAAATATGCCACCCAGAGTACATTTCATGACTTTGCTATTCTCAGTGCGTCATCGAAGTTTTATTCAACATGAAGGAGTATGGATTCATCAGCAGAGGGAGGATAGTATGTGAAATTAAGCAGGAGGTTTCGTTGCCCTTGTTTAACCTGAAGCCATGAGACTTCATGCAGTCTGGAGTCCATGTTGAGGACTCGCAGGGCAACTCCTTCCCGACTGTACTTCACTGTGCCCCTACCTCTGCTAGGTCTGTCCTGCGGGACAGGCCATATCCAGGGATGGTGATGGCCGTGTCTGGGACGTTGTCAGGAAGGTATGATTTTGAGTATGACTATTTCAGATTGTTGTTTAACTACTCTGTCAAACATCTTTATCCTGTTTGGCCTACATGCAACCCCAGACTCACAGCAAAGTGGCTCACGCTGCCCTCTCAGATGGTATAGTGAGTATATTCCACTCACTGAGAATTAGGGATTCACAACAAATGCTGACCAGGAATACCCACATCCCAAGAACAAATGAAACAAGAAAGGGTGACAAAGCCAAGATTTTAAGCAGGACAGTCAGGAGCATGATGAGGAGAAGCTTCTTTTCTCCGAAATTTGTTAGGATTTGGAATGAACTGCCTGGAGAGTGATGGAAGCAGATTCTTGGAACACTGGATATGTATTTTTGAATGTAATTAATTTGGAGCGTTATGGGGATAGAACTGGAGAATGAGATTAGCTGGCTAGTTCTTCTGGGAGTCAGTACAAACATGATGGGCAGAAGGGGCTCTCTCTGTGCTGTAAAATTCTATGATTCTGTAAATTTACCATTGTATCTCTGAGTGATTGAATCCAATTCTTAAATTTAATGTTATATTTCCCAATATCTACCCCAGTAATCACATATCACTCTGGTGGTCCTCCTTCAGATGACAGTGCAATAGAGAGAATTGCCTTTAGAATGGCCAAGAGGGCCAATCAGAAAGAAGGCTTGGATATAGTTGACTACGGAGTTCAGTTGCCAAAGGATAGTTGCCAAATCTGGATTGAATCTCACTAACAATTCAATTGTCTACTTTGATCTGTCAAGGTGACTATTATTAATTATAACAAGTTTGCATCCATGTTCATAAATGGCAACCATATCATGGGTATCCATGTGGAAATCCTTGGATCAAACAGTTTCAGATACAAATACAATGCAGTTGCACCAGCAGACCCTTGTGTCAGTCAGAATTGAACACTGCATAACCAGTAATGAATGTCCCCTTGAAGCAGGCATGGAAGTGTAATGCTCATCATCAAAGCTCTCACAGGCTGATACAATGTTGACATTATCTGAGGGCTGCGAGGCACTGTGTACGCCTATAGTTCTAGACAACTGGAGTAGAGTTGATGCTGGTGTGTAACTCGTGGCTGTAATGATACCAAAGAAAAGTGGAGGTAAGGGAAACAAGAACGCAAATCAAGCCAGATGTTTTTTTCCTGGATGATGTCATGCTTCTTGAGTATTGTTGGAGTTGCATTCACCCAGAGAAATGGTTAAAATTTTCATTTCATTCTTGACATGTCCCTTGTTCATGGGAACAATCTTTGATGAGATAGTAAGTGAATTTTACCCTTCTATGTCCCAGCTTCTAACATGTTCTTAGCTAAAGTACATATGTATTAGAGTCATATAGATCAACAACACAGAAAACAGTCCTTCGGTGCATTTCACCCACATCAGATTAAAAACAAGCACCAAATATTCCAATCCTATTTTCTGGCATCTGCTCCATAGCCTTGTATGCCTTGGCATCACAACTGCACATCTAAATACTTATTAAATAATAGAAGCATTTCTGCCTCTACCACCCTTGAGGCAGTGAATTCCAGAATCTCACCACCCTCTGAATGAAGTTTTCTTTTCCTCATATCTTGACTGAACCTTTTACCCCTTACTTTGAATCTATGCTGCAGACATCCCAAGCCTGAAAATTAAGTAGGGTTTATTTGCTCGAGGCAATAACTGCTCCATTTCCTGTGTAGTTCCAAATGGGACTGAACACTGTGTGATCATTCCACCTCTGGTCTTCTGGTGATGAAATTTTAGTGTTAATGTGGCTGAACATTGTTGGACTGCAATCAGTGCTCTGTGAAGCTAATGCTACTATAGCATTCTCCCAAGAACTTTGTGCTAAGTATAGCTCTAGCCAATTGACAGTTTTTCCTTTTTTCCATTACATTTCGGTATCCTCAGGCTGTCCACCATCGAATGCTGCCTCATTCAAGGGGCAGCACTCTTAACTCATTTCTAGAATTCAGCTTTTCTGGCCATCATTGAACTAATGACCAACGAGAGCTGATGCTGACTCCAGACAGAACACAAAGTTAGGTGAAAATTTAATGGATTGAAAAACAATAGGAAGAAGAGCCATGAAAAGCAGAAGTTAGCCATTACAAGTAATTAAGTCACAGTTGGTTGTAAATCAGTTTCACGAGAGTAAGGAGATCAGAAGGATAGCAAACGTTGTCCCCTTGTTCAAGAAGGGGAGTAGAGACAACCCTGGTAATTATAGACCACTGAGCCTTACTTCGGTTACGGGTAAAGTGTTGGAAAGGATTATAAGAGATAGGATTTATAATCATCTAGAAAGGAATAATTTGATTAGGGATAGTCAACAGGGTTTTGTGAAGGGTAGGTTGTGCCTCACAAACCTTATTGAGTTCTTTGAGAAGGTGACTAAACAGGTGGATGAGGGTAAAGCGGTTGATGTGGTGTACATGGATTTCAGTAAAGCGTTTGATAAGGTTCCCCACGGTAGGCTATTGCAGAAAATTTGGAGGCATGGAATTGAGGGTGATTTAGCGGCTTGGATCAGAAATTGGCTAGCTGTAGGAAGACAGACGGTGGTGGTTGATGGGAAATGTTCATTCTGGAGTTCAGTTACTAGTGGTGTACCGCAAGGATCTGTTTTGGGGCCACTGCTGTTTGTCATTTTTATAAATGACCTGGATGAGGACTTAGAAGGATGGGTTAGTAAATTTGTGGATGACACTAAAGTTGGTGGAGTTGTGGATAGTGCGGAAGGATGTTGCAGGTTACAGAGGGACATAGATAAGCTGCAGAGCTGGGCTGAGAGGTGGCAAATGGAGTTTAATGCAGAAAAGTGTCAGGTGATTCACTTTGGAAGGAGTAACAGGAATACAGTGTACTGGGCTAATGGTAAGATTCTTGGTAGTGTGGACGAGCAGAGAGATATCGGTGTCCATGTGCATTGATCCCTGAAAGTTGCCACCCAGGTTGATGGGGTTGTTAAGAAGGAGTACGGTGTGTTAGGTTTTATTGGTAGAGGAATTGAGTTTCAGAGCCGTGAGGTCATGTTGCAGCTGTACAAAACTCTGGTGCGGCCGCACTTGGAGTCTTGCATACAGTTCTGGTCGCCGCATTATAGGAAGGATGTGGAAGCATTGGAAAGGGTGCAGAGGAGATTTACCAGAATGTTGCCTGGTATGGAGGGAAGGTCTTATGAGGAAAGGCTGAGGGACTTGAGGCTGTTTTCGTTAGAGAGAAGAAGGTTAAGAGGTGACTTAATAGAGACATACAAGATGATCAGAGGATTGGATAGGGTGGACTGTGAGAACCTTTTTCCTCGGATGGTGACGGCTAGCACAAGGGGGCGTAGCTTTAAATTGAGGGGTGATAGATATAGGACAGATGTCAGAGGTAGATTCTTTACTCAGAGAGTAGTGAGGGCATGGAATGCCTTGCCTGCAGCACTTGTAGACTCGCCAACTTTAAGGGCATTTAAATGGTCGTTGGATAAACATATGGATGATAATGGAATAGTGTAGGTTAGATGGGCTTCAGACTAGTTTCACAGGTCGGTGCAACATCGAGGGCTGAAGGGCCTGTACTGCGCTGTAATGCTCTATGTTCTATGTTCTATGTTCTAGAACTGTCGTCAGTACCCTCGACATTACTTTACAAATGTGCAGTATAGGTCTAGTAAAACTCCTGTACGTTTTTACTCCAATCTGATTACAGTAGAGATCAACATTTTGTTTGGATTATTAATTACTTATGATGAAACTATGCTATCTTTTGTGAGTCACATCAAAGTCCTCTTTATCACAGCATTCTGTAGGCATTCTCAATGAAATGATACGTCATTATTCATGACTTCTTACTAAAGTGATTCAGATTAAATTACACCAAAATAGAATCGATTTGACATGTTTTGTCCACTCAACTAACCTACTAATTGGCCTTGCAGATATTTTGATCAAACATTTCACTTGTCAAAAATGCTTTCCTGTCCTTTTATCATCAGCAAATTTCTCTGCGACCTACTATGTCCCTTCAAACAAGTTATTCAGAGATATTATATAGAGTTGTAGAACAATCACTGCTGCAACCTATCAGTTACAATTATCTAACCCGGAGTTGATCTATCTTGATTTCCTGTTAATTAGTAAATATCATGTTCATGTTAATCTATCACTCCAAATACAATCAGCTTATATCTTGTGCAGGAAACTTTCAAATGTCACTCTATTAAATGCTGCTCAAAAATGCACATACACAATATCAACTAGTTTCACTTTTACTACCCTGATATTGCATTCTTTATGAACTCTAACTATGATATGATTTATGGTGTTGGAAGGGTGTGGTAACTAAACTGCCCAGGAGGCAGAAAGAAACTGAAATATTGTAACAAAGTTTAGTCACTGCAATTTATTTGTCTATCGACGACAATCATGGGTTTTAGTATTTCTTCTGACGCTTAGAAAACTGACAGCTAAAACGAGGCAATGACTGCTACATGGAAGATGATTTTTTTTTCTTTGTTTATGGATCATAAGATGCAGGAGTACAGCCTCGCAGCAAAGTTACTATACCACAGCCTAGTCCCTAAGGAAAGATCTCTACATCCCTGGATTGGCAACGATCCAAGGACTGATGAACTCTCCTCCTGGATCATTCACCTTCCAGAGGATCTTGATATGAAACATGTCTACAAATGCCTTTCATCCAGGACTGTTGCCTTCTCCAACACAAAGAACTCAGTTCCTTTTGTTCCTCAGTTCCTTCCTCAGTTCAAACCAAGTTTGAGAAATATGATTTCCAAATCATACATCTTCATTTTCCCCCATGAAAGATTCTATTCCTGATGAGATATTTAATCATCTTGCGTTTAATAATGGTTTCTGGAATTTTGCCCAAGGTAAATACTAACACTTCTGCCACCTTTATTGAGAAAGAATGGCATTCAGATCCATGGAAATCTTGTTGTTGATATGCACGAATAATGGATAAATGTGTTGAAACACCAATTTCTAATCTTTATTGGTTTCAATGAAGGTAGAAAATTATGTGTGCAGTATGTCCTAAAACAAGACAATCATTTCAGGAATGAATTGGAAAATTAGGTGATTGAATTAACTTATATCTGTGAATTTCCACACCCCAGTGAGAAGATATACAATATATTTTAGCGGAAACATGTTACATATTAATTAAATAAGCACCTAAATCCTGCTGGCTAGGGATTACATGTGACAGAAATGTCATGAAAAAGGAAGAAAGAACAATTATTTGTGTGCTTCTACTGGAGATGAACATAAAACTAATTCTGAAACAACGAGGTGTGGAACTGGATGAACACAGCAGGCCAGGCAGCATCAGAGGAGCAGGAAAGCTGATGTTTCGGATCTGGACCCTTCTTCAGAAAATATTTCTTTTTATCTCACCCTGTTATCTCAGACTCCAGCATCGGCAGTTCTTACTATCTCTCATCCTGAAACAAGCCGTTTGATCTACTTTTCTACATTGCCTCCAAAACAGTGAACACGAAGATTCCAAGCCCTCCCCTTTTCCCACTACTATCATTACCCCACCTCCCTCCACGGAACCCCTCAATATCGAATCTGCATATTTTTATCAATGTATTTTGTGAAATCGATGTGAGGAATCGATTTTTAAAATTCCAGAATGCGAAGTTTCAGCACTGATTTCTTTTGATTGATAAAGCAAGGTTCAAAATGAAACCCCACGCAATTACAAATTCAAGGAACAGGAAGGAAATAAAGGTGACTTTGGTCCATATTTAAACAAATGGAACTAAATGGAAATCAGGGGAGATCATAAAATGCTCCAAATTAACAACCCAACTGCAAAATTGCTCTTCTTGTTGGTCATTGTGACTTCATTTGATTGTGTAAAATGGCTGCTGGAAAAAAAATTCGGTTTCACAGCTCTCCACGTGGAATTCCCATTCACTATCTGTAGGACTAAATAAATACCTATTAAAATATCAGCACCTCATTGATGAAAGTTTTCAAAGATTTATTTGGAAGTCAATGACTTCCGCAATGTTCCTCTTTGTATTGTTTTCTTTCATCAACAGAATAATATAACATTTTGGAGCAAAAATGCAAATAAGCAGACTAAAGCTGGAGGCCAAAATAGCAAATAATCGAACCGCTGGAGTGTATTTTCCTGGTGAATGTATGTAAGATAGAATGAAATTTATCCAAACTGCGCAAAAGATAAGCATATCAAACGTTAAGAGCTTAGTTTCATTGAAGTTATCTGGAAGTTGTTGAGGTAGAAAATCTACCACAACACACACGACAGAAATCCAATATAACCGAATACACAGTAAAGGCTAACGAAGATCCTACATTGCGTTCCAATGTGTTTATCTCATTTGAATGACTCGTGTTTTTCAAATGCTAAGGAGGAAGTAAAATTAACCACACAGTACATATTGCACATTGCACCAGCGGAAGGATGCAAACCATCAGCTGTTGTTGTCTTGGTCCAAAACACTTCATCGTATTATTGCAAGGAAATGCTGCTTTGAATGCCATCACCAGGACAATGGTTTTACTCAGTACACAAGATATACAAAGAACAAAACTGATACCAAATGTTACGTGACAGAGCATACAAAAACCAATCCAAGGTTCACTGGTGAACATATTTGAAGACAGAAAAAAAAGTGTTAGGGCAAAAAGAAGAAGGAAGCTTAATTCAGAGTTATTAGCTTTAACAATTGGAATTTGTCTGTAGGCATAGAATATTGCGATCACACCAACATTGGTGCAGGTTCCAAACAATGCTAATGTTATGAGAATATTTCCTGTTGTCTCAATAAACGAAACAAACTCGATTTCCTTTGAGACACACTAGTCCTGTATTTCATTAGACTTGAACTCCAATGGACATGTAATGCCAGGAACTGAATGTGAAAAAGCAACACAAGACTTATTCATGAAAAGAGGAATCCTGACCCTGTTCCTCCAATGCTGACGTCATTGTTATACAGCCATGCCTTTGGCATAGGTCATGATGTTTTCTTCCAGTCATTTTACTAATTTTACCTTGTGCACATTATATGCAATCAAAGTAACAAATGGATTGTCCTTTTATTCATGCTTTCCTCATTCTTTGATGGCAGCTTTCAGAATAAGCAGCTTTCGGAACCTGATTACGAAGGTGAATACAATGGTGGAGATTTGCTTGCAATTCCATGTGGCAAGTGTGTAATATTCAGTCTGGTGTACAGAGCAATAGCTATTTGTATTACATTGGTTAGAACAATCTTTCTAAAAATAACCCGACAGTTTGTTACCTCATCATATCCATTTTAAAGCTGCTTTAAAGTGCTTTGGATAGTTTGCATTGACAGAATCGAACGTTTTAGTGAATTCACGTTCACATAATAGCTTTCATGATAGAGCATAGAACATAGAACTGTACAGCACAGTACAGGCCCTTCGGCCCATGATGTTGTGCTGAACTTTTACCCTAAACCTAAGGACTATCTAATCTCCACTGCTACCTTATACTATCATCCATATGCCTATCTAATAGCTGCTTAAATGCCCCTAATGAGGCCGACTCCACTACCCTCTCCAGCAATGCATTCCACGCCCTGACCACTCTCTGAGTAAAGAACCTACCTCTGATGTCTCCCCTATATCTATCTCCACTCACTTTAAAGCAATGCCCCCTCATAATAGCTACCTCCACCCTAGGAAAAAGTCTCTGACTATCCACTCTATCTGTACCTCTGATCATTTTGTATACCTCTATCAAGTCACCTCTCATCCTTCGTCGTTCTAAAGAGAAAAGTCCTAGCTCTCTCAACCTTTCCTCATAAGACCTTCCCTCCATTCCAGGCAACATCCTGGTAAATCTTGTCTGCACCTTTCCCAACGCTTCCACATCTTTCCTGTAATGTGTCCTTTGAGTTGCTTCGCCTATTATTTAAAAAGGAAATTGATGACATAGTAAGTAAAATCAATTGTATTTTGTAGTTATACTGTTTAATGACTAAAATGAAAATGGGAGTCAGAAGTAACAATGATTTTATTAATTTGTTCACGCCACATGGGTCTCGCAACCAGGTCATCATTTATGCCCAGTTGCGTTTGTACTGCCATCTTGAATTGTTACAAACCATTTGCTGCAGTCGGGCCCATAATGTCATGAGGAAATAAGTCACAGGACTTTGATTGACCCAGTGTCACTGAAGGAACTGACACATGTTTTGAAGTCAGGATGTGGAATGGCTACTGTGGGAACATGCAGGTGGTGGTGTTCCTATGTATTTGCTTCCAATGTTCTTCTGGATGGATGTGCTCATGGGATTGGAAAGTGCAGTCGTCGGAGCATTGTTGAATTTCTGCACTCTATCTTTCAGATGCTGCTACTCAGCGTCACAGTCGGGGCAGTGAAAGTTTGTGGATGCGGTGCCAATTAAGTGGGTTGCTTTTTTCTCTGATGGTCTCAAACTTCTTGGAAGTTGTTGGTGATGCACCCATCCAAAAAATAATGAGTACACATTCAGGCATTTGAGAGTATTTCATCACATTCCTGGGCCCTGTAAGTGATAGTTAGGTTTTGGAGAGTTCAGAAGTGATTTATCTGCCGTAGATGCCCTAGCCTCTGACCTGTTCTTGTAGCCACAGGACTTATAGGACTAGTCCAGTTAAGTTTCTGGTCAATGGTAACCCCCTAGGTTCTTGATAGTAGAGAATTCATTGATTCTGATACCACTCAATATAATGTGGAAATAATAAATCGTGTCTCATTGGCGAAAGTCATTGCTTGGCATATGTGTAGCAGAAATGTGCTTGTAACCAAGCTGAATATGAACCATAATGTCCCTTGACATCAAACTGATGGGTCCATTGTCCTCTGAACATATTTTTTATTCAAACTTGTTCAATGAATTTTAAGTATGTTTAAATTTTTATGTGTTTGTTCATACATTCATTTGTTCACTCAGCTACATTCAAAATATCATGACATTTGTAACTCTTATTCTTAAACTGCACTTTCTCTCTTTTTATGACATTTTAAATGCATCAGTTATCTGAAAATGCATTCTGCTGTTGTAGTGGGGGCAAATAAATCCTTTCTCAGATCTTTCATTCTGGTTTGATCACATGAAGTGATTTTATACTCGGTGAATAGGAAATTTTCCATTTACAATGCCTGATATGTAGCAATTTTATTCCACATCAGGAAATGAGCCGCAGTGTTTGGGCCACCTATTTGATGCAACCACCAGTTTGCTTTTCCGTTTGAGAGAAATGAAGTTGACATTTAAAATCAGACCCTGCCTAGAAAGGAACTGTTCTCCACAAATCTTACCGGCGTCTGGCCGCCATTACAAACAGTTGTTGTTGAAAATTCTTCTCCAGAAAGAACTGACCTATCATAGTGCCCAATATTCGCAATCTCAATGGCACCGAGGGCATTTGGCTGCCAGTGTATATTGTCATATGTTGCAACAGGGTCTCCATTTTGGTCAAAATAACCCTTCTCTCCAATCTTGGTTAAAAAATTCAGTGTCCTCATGCAATATAATAACTTTGAATAAAACGGAATAGGACCATGTTTACATTATTTGTAAATATTCAACCGCGAATTCTGCCACAGCGGATATACATGTAAATGTGGTCATTAAACCACGTTAAATGTTCCTCACCTACCATGATTGAAAATTTGAACGATTTGCACAACTCCGATTGGAGAAAGGTCCTTCCCCAGTTTTACATGACACCATATTATGAAGTACATGAGCTATAGCATAAGTTACTTTGTCCACTTGTAATTGACTCTGCATTGCAACACATCAGTAAATTCGTTTCAGACATTCTGTAAATTTTCTCTCCCTGTGCATTCCTTTAGCTCCGACTCAATT
The DNA here is from genome assembly GCA_024137785.1 of Ginglymostoma cirratum. Lineage (NCBI taxonomy): Eukaryota > Metazoa > Chordata > Chondrichthyes > Orectolobiformes > Ginglymostomatidae > Ginglymostoma > Ginglymostoma cirratum. The sequence goes on from JAHRHZ010000288.1 coordinate 107,356, forward strand.
TTATTTTTTGAGGATCTGTTTTGATTTTACCACTTAGAGTGCGGGCAAGACAACTTTCCCAAAACTTTTTCACTAAGAAGTACCCTGGATACAATGATGACGGATGAACATTCATTAGGAACTCCCTCAATCCTGGGACAGTAACTTTTCGAATTGCATCTTCAATTGTGCCAGTATCAATCCTTTTACTTTCCTCCGGAGGAAGAAGTATCGTAGAAACCCACGATTCGCTTCCAATCCATTGTATGCCGCTGACATTTTGTCTTAGCATTTCTTTAAGAAGAACACCCATATTTGATTCTCCCAGAAAAAGCAATGTCAGCTTTTTAAGAAAACGTTTTAATGGTGTCATTAGTTTTTAGTATGTTTTACGCTTTATGAAACGACTCGGAAAAGCAATACAAACGCCTAATCTTATGACTTCCACTTCAAATGTTTGCATTCGAAAGTTTCCATAGCCACCGTCGCTCTTAACTGTCCGATCGACGTCCATCCGAAATGTTTCACCAACTGTGCTAATGCCTGACCGTAATCATTCGGTATTGTTCGAAAAATTGCTGGATGTTCCTTTCTATTGCTCAGGCATTCACAGGTAGAAAAATAGCGAAACTGTCAAAAATAAAGCAGAAACATATGGTTTTCCATTTAATGTATGGTGTTCATGATTTCAACACATAGATATCGGTTGAGAAGAGGAAATATTCTAACTCATGTCGTGATTGCAGGAGTGGCCCGTCTTTAATGCATAATACGCTACGTGTTTAATAATTTCAAAACACTCCATTCAAATATTTTCTCTCAGTTTTCATTCTCCACATTGCTCTTTCTTGCTTCACCTTGTCCGAGCTGCACCCACCTAAAATGTCCTGTTCTCATAGTTTAGCATGAGGAACGTCGCCCTCTCTCTCTTTCTGCAGGTTATTGGGGATAATTCAATCTTTGTGCACAATCTTATTGAGGGACCAAAGACGCCTTCGCCTTTTGGCCCTTCCCATTGAAGGGAAAGGAGGGAAACCCGAAGCAAAGAATAGGATATGTGACTAATTCTACATGATTGTCTTTACATCATTGCCCAAACTTAAATCCTCATTCACCCCTTATATTTTTCAACATTTTCACTATTATGTGATTTTTTAAAAATTGAAGTTTGGGATGTAGAACATTGCAGAATTTCATCCGGCTTCTGGAACCAACATTAAGCTCACTGTACCTCAGCCATGAATTACGCACGCCACAATGAGCCGATGCTGGAACATTTCATAGTTTAAATTGGACCTACTTCAATGGAGAACAGAATGTTTGAGTTGTATCGTGCAGTGCTCTATTTATCGTGTTGTTTGCTGCTGGGCAGGCTTTTCTACATGTGTCAATCATACAAAATGGTATTTACGTTTCAGTTTTACGACTCCTTAATTTCAAAACCCAGGGTATAGCTAAGTCGGTTCTCCCTTCGGTCTTTGGCGTTTTCAGGAGAGTTGATAACGCAAGAAGTTTATTTAACGAAATGTTAGTTACATTTTCTCCATTTCTGCCACTAAGGGAATGTTTTTTTCTGCCCTTCTACAGAGGAAAAGCTGTCTTGCGGAGTATGGCTTCACGGTGCTGAATTCAAGGTGACATTCGCTCATTTTTGAAGCTACTGAGGGCACCATCTGCGAAACTACTACAAGGTTGAATGTGACTGTTCCCAGAATCAGTTATCAACTTTAGGGATTGGCTCAAGTGGTATCTATTTCTTTTTCGTGGGCTGACATTGAATTTAATAATGGAAGGCTGTCGAGTTCAACCTTAAATATAGTTTCTCTCTCCGGAGATGTGCTTGACCTGCCCAGTATTTTCAATGTTACCTGCTCTTATTTAAATCGTCGTTCAACGTCGAGAGTACGCGATTTTAAAATAAAACCCCTTGACCACGGTGCTCATGTATCCGATGAGCTGTTTCCACTAAATGTGTTAAGGTCTCAGTGAAAATGTGACGCGACTAATATGTCATACCGCACAATCTTTTGAAAAGCGAGCGATTTTACATTTAAGAAAGTTTCGTCATGGCTGGATTGATCACTCACAAATAAAGATTGCATACTTCATGATAGGAACCCATCAACATATTGACAAGCAAGTGCACTAAAGTAAAACGCCGTCGGGCCCTTGTGGTAGAGAGGTTGCATCCCAACCTGTGGATCAAAATCCATCTCACCTTGCCCAGAGATTGAGATAGCATTACTGGACAGGTTGATTCAAAATCAAGTAAAACTCTGATAATGTCATTAGTTTAATTATTTAAGCAATGGTTCATTTAGCACGTGGGCAATCTCATTACAACGAAAGGATGAAGGTGGTGCAGTATTGATGACACCATGGCAAACAGTGGGAATTAAATTCAAGGAATACATCTGGATTATAAAGATAGTCCCAGTAATGGTGACTAAAAGCTGTGTTACTTCAGGCCTTCATGTAACTCCATACAATATGATTTACATTTGACCTCACTGACAGATGATCCAGGGAACCATTCACCTCCAGGGTTACTGGTGACGGGAAATAAATATTGACTTTTTTCCCCAGCACAGCCCGCATCTTTTGAAAGAATAAAAATAAACTAAATTTGCCAATAATTTGGAATCATGTTTGAAACTTTTCTTTGTTATATTTTACTTCTTTTGAAAACCAGGTTTCTGAAATGAGACTCTCAAAGAAATATCCTCGAGGAAAAATAAAAATAACCTTGTTATGAAGCTATAACTATGCGGAACCAAACAACAATCGACAGCGATTGTACTGGACAATCTGACCATCCTGAATGAATATTCAAATGGGAATGTCAATAAGGATTCTGGTCTGTTTCGGATCATCAAAAACGGGTTCCGAATTTTGCATCGATGGATTAAGTGACACATATGACATTACATCGCATACAGTTGATTCAAATTTGTTCACTCTGCAAAACCGAATTAATAAAAACCATACCTTACCGTAGAGATTCTGAAGGTACCGATGGAAAATGCTATTACTAAAGACTGTGTGGATTTAGAATCAGCAACAATGACAGAAACAATGGAGGAGTTTTTTTTTGTACAGTTGTCAGAGAACGCTTTTGCCTCCGGACTGATTAGAAACTCCAGATCTGCTTTTAACAACTGAGGCAAATTACACTAATTGCGTGTGTGGTTCCCCGGAGTGACCCCGGGAAACAGAGCTGTGTTGTTGTTTATTTCCTTCATTGCAAAAATTATCGCCAATGCAAAAACGGAAAGGATGGAATCTCAGAGAACACGGAGGAGCACGATTTTTTAAAGCACAGAAAGCAACGATACAATTATACCAAAGAGAACCTCAGCGTCGCTATTATGAGCAATACTTCAGTGGTACCACCGTCATCTCTAAGCTGAGAGCTGATGAATCTATGTCCCAAAGCAGAGCCTTGAGCACAAATATTAATTGACATTAACAAAGACCTGTCCACGTGCCCGATTTCAAATAAAACTTCAAGGGAGCCCCGACTTTCCTTAGAGCCAGTGGAAGTATTTCGAAGAAAATCAGGAGAGCTTTCACACAACTTTTACCTATAATTATTCTTGATTCCAAAATGGAGCATTTAATAGCACCCACCAGTCTCAGGTATTTTGCCGGCTCGGTTTGCTGAATGAGAGTTCTGGATGCTCGACATGATAATGCAATGGAATAACTCATCCCAGCATGACACCTCCATCCTTCGATACGCCCAGTAAATCAGACCTATTCCAATGTTTGCAAGCCTGCCCATTATGCCAAGGCAACAAAATAAATTACCACTAAAAGGAACCAATAATGCATCTTTGACAGGGTAAGTAACTGTCCTCGGCTGACAGTAGGGTGACTGTGTTTGAAAAGCTCGAGCTATTTCTGTGAAAATTGCGTTAATGTGTGTCAAATCGATTTGAATCTCCATTGAACATCAACATAATACTTGGCTGGTCCTTTGAGAAAACACATCACCAATTTAGTCGACATAACATTCTCGAAGGAAATAATTGAAAACATTGCCATTTGTCTGCCATCAATCCAATTGTAGTGAGAAAGCGTTCTAAACATACAGAAAACCAGGCAGCACCCGTGCATAAGAAGCACCGTTAATCTTTGAGGTCGATGGATCGTCAGAACTTCTGAAGTAGTATTCTAATAGGAAATTTAGAGTGGAGGTCCAGGGAACGGATTTGCTACCAACAAAATCGTATCATCATCCAAATTTAGGTGTTCCCATATTGTGTGGGACCTTGTTAATTCTGGTCAGATCATTGCTGTTGTGCACTACAAAAACTCACAAATGTGCCAAAGGCCGCCCTTCTGTGTTTGAAAAGTGTTCAAACATGCACACTATTCACCATCCCTCCTAACCTTCCACACTCCGAGGCTGAAGTTCTGTACTCAGTCAAGGTCTCAGTTTTATCTCTTTGCATCCCTACATTACTGATTTTCGGGCATGACATGTCAGCGAACTCTCCTTCCATTGTCATCACCTTTGTGCCCATTTCTTTGACAAGAGTCCTCTCCCCGTCCCACAGAGCCCTTCTCACAGCTCCAACAATCTCCCTCCACTTGAATTCCCGTTGTCTGGCATTTTACCTGCACGTGACCTGTTCATTGAGCAGTATCGAGGTGACAGTGGTCGCCTCAATTTCTTTGCCCTCTCACCCAATCCAACCTATCTTGCTCCAAACTGACTGGACTGCATGCAATTAGATCCAGCCCTGACTTTGTTATTATGCTTGTTAATAATGGTGGTACTGTTGTAGTCTGCCGTACTAACCTCTACTTTGCAAATGCTGAGCACCTGCTCTCAGGTACCTCTTCCTATCTTCTCTTGGACCATGACCCCACCATGGCACATCAGGCCATTATAACAACTGCAGTACTGAGCTCATTTCATCTGGCATTCTCCCCTCCTTCCCTTCCACCTCTTCCCGGATGATAGTCTCCCAGCCCTGCACAGCTCATTTCTATCTTCTTCTGAAAATCCAAAAACAGGGTTGTCTGCGCAGACCCATTGCCTCAGCTTACTCCTGCCCCACAGAACTGATCTTCACTCAGTAATTTATCCCCTGGTCAGTCCCTGCCCATGTACATCTGTGATTCCTCTGACAGTTTATGCCAGTTTTAGATTTTCCAGTTTGCAGCCTCAAACCACCTCCTCTTTACTATGAAAATGCAATCTCTTTATACATCCATCCCCACAAGTATGGTATCAGGGCTCTCCACTTCTTCCTGGAGCAAAAGCCTGAAATGTCCCCACGCAGCACCAACCTCCTCCGCCTGGCCAAGCTCGTCCTTACCCTCAACAACTTCTCTTTTAACTCCTTTTTTTTTCAGATCAGAGGGGTGGACATGGGTACTTACATGGGCCCCAGTTATGGCTGCCTCTTCATGGGTTACATGGAATATTCCTTGGTCCAGTCCTATTCTGGCCCCCACCCACAAATCTTTCTCTGATACATTGATGATGTCATCACTGCTGCTTCCTTCTCTCATCTGGAATTGGAAAAGTTAATCCAATTTGCTTCCAATTTCCATCCCATTCTCACTTTCACTTGATCTAACTCTGACTTCTCCCTTCCCTTCCTTGACATCTCTGTTTCCATTGCTGGGCAGAGACTGGCCAGTAATATCCGTTTTAAACTCACCAACTCGCACAGATACATGGAATATATATCCTTGCAACCTGTTTCCTCTAAAGTCCTTATTCCATTCCCACAGTTCATTTGTCTCCAAAGCATATGTTCAGATGATGCCAACTTTGACAACGGTGCCTCTGCAATGTACACCTGCTTCCTCAACTGAAGGTTCCCCGGCATTGTTGTTGGCAGGGACCTCAACCATGTCTGACACACCTCCTGCACGTCCACCCTCACTCCCTATATTCCCTCCCACAACAACAATAGTGTTACCCTGTCCTCATCTAGCATCCCACCCGCATCCACATCCAGAAGCTCATCAACTGCGATTTCTGCCACCTCCAACAAGATGCCACTACCAGACACATATTCCCCTCACCTCCCTTTTCTGCTTTCTGCAGGGTCCTTTTCCTCTGGGACTACCTGGTCAACTCTTCCTTCATGTTGCCACAGCCCTACATCACCTTCCCCTGCAAGCACCAAAGGTGTAACACGTGCCCTTTTACATCTTCCATCCTCAGTATCTAAAGGTCCAAATATACCTTCGAGGTGAAGGAGCAATTTATTTCTACTTTTCACAATCTAGTCCACTGCATCCGCTGATCAAAATGTGATCACCTCTACACTGGGGAAACGAAGCATAGGCTGAGTGCCACTTTCCAACAGCATCTATGTCCTGCCTGCAAAGAAGACCCTGAGCTTCCTGTTTCCTGCCACTTTAACACACCCTGTTCCCTGGCCAACATCTCTGTCTCAGGACTGCTTTAGTGCGCCATTGAAGCTGGAAGAACAACACCTCATTTTCCGCTTGCGGACCCTGCAGGAGTCTGGACTCAATATCAAATTCAATAATTGTAGCACCTGAATTCCCCCATGTCCTAGCCCTCTACCACACGCACCGGGTCTTGTGGTCACATAGTCTGCCAACACACACTACTTATTGTTAACCACTAATGGTCTCCATTAACGACTATGCAACCTCCCAGCCAGATTGTTATGGACTCGTTTGTCTGCCCAACTATTCTTCTCTGCTTTTGCGCTCTATCTCTAACTATCGTTTGCTCCTTACCCCCTTCCCCACCCTATTTTCTGCATATAAACCAACATTTTCCTGGCTACCATCAATCCTAAGTGCACACTAATAACTAATATAAGATCATCAGTTGGGCTGCTTCGATATTTTCTTACCAACCTATTGAAAGATGTTGCAACAGTCCTCCAGGGTAGGTGGGAATTGAACACAGGCCTTCTGGCTCAGAGGTAGGGACATGCCAATATACCACAAGAGCCATTTATTGCTGCTCGCCTCAACCTTCATATGACCATATGAGGGGCTGTAAGCAACGGAAACAAATTTGTGCCTTGCACCGCTCTTCAATTGAAAAACCATAGTTCCCATTTTGCTGGCAAACCATCAGTCAGAAATGATTGGCCAACTAACCAGCACTGAAGAAGGGAAACTTGTAGGTATTTCAATGCCTCTGCTGTCCTTGCCCTCCTCAGACTGTTGACATTGTGAGATGCTGTCGAAAGGGCAATGACATTACTGTGCATGTTGTAAATTGTGCTGTCTAGTGCTACTCTGCATTAGGGCTACTGAACCATGGTCAGGGCTGAGTCGATGAGGTGCTGAATGAGGAATCATTTGGGATGTCCCTGCTGAGATTCAAATCCTGCTGTCTTCAGTTCTAATATTTTCTCCTTTTGCTCAGTTTCTATTGTTATGTATCAGATCAGATCAGACCCCTTCAAAGTATCTTAAGAAAGTAGCCTAGACCCTAACCTTTTCTTATTTCAAAGACTTGTTCTCCAGATGCGATTCGATAGATCAAACTACTCGATATTAAGCCAAACAATTTATTCAAGCACAATAGTTAAAATACAACAAAAGGAGAGAAATTTGGATTAAGTTAATGCAATTGGAAAACTTAACAGAATGTTAGATTTTTTACAACTAAAGATAATCTATTCCAGTATGGTAACATCACACAAACACACCCTTGGTAAATAGGTGAATTCAGAAACAAGTTGTCTGATATGTATTTCTCCAATCCAGGAGGAAAGAACATCAAAAGACAAATCTGGGAGAGATTCACTGCCTTCCAACCCTGCAGAGACCCTAGCAATAACTCAGAAAGCCAATAAAAAAACCTGGATCTGTGAGAGCTTGACCACACTCACTCAGGCTGCTTGTATAATTCCAACTTTAAATAAAAGACCTCGTAGGCTGTTTATCTTCTCACACTGCTCACCGCCTGTCCATCCATGTCTTTCTAAAAGATAACAGGGCAAAACACACCCCTTAAAGTTACAGTATCATTGCATTATAAAAGTGAGCAATGTTTAGCTGTTAACCGAAGTATTACTGCATCAAAAACATAACAGGGTGTAAATCTTCATTGTTTCTAACCCATAGTAATTCATTGCAACTCTGCTTCTAACTTGTAAGTAAGTACTTCGGCTGCAGAAAATATCCCCAAATGCTTCCAGCTCTATTCTTATCAACTCAGTTCAAGCAGGCTGCTTTGTCCTGGATAGAGTAAAAGCTTTTCAGTGTTCCAAGGGAGCTGCAATCATCCAGGGAAGTGGAGAAAACAACATTACACTCCTGGTTTGTGATTTTTACATAGCAGACAGCTTTTTTACAGAGGAGATGAGTTACGTAGTGCAGAATTCCTAGCCTCTGACCTGCTCATGTGGTCACAGTACTTACATGCCAGCCTCATTTCAGTTTCTGGTCGATGATGTGCCTCAGGAAAATGGTAGTAGAGGGTATATTCAGCAAAGGTAAAGCCATTAAATATGAATGAGTCTAATTAGATTATTTCAAGTTCGAGACAGATGTTGTCACACAAATATTACTGAGACTTATCAGTCCAAGCTTTTATGCTGTCCATGTCTTGCTGAATTTCAGCTTGAGCTGTTTCAATGTATAACAAGTTGTAAATGATGCATGCATTGTTCACTCAGGAGAAAACACTGACATTTCTGGACTTCTGATGGAAGTAAAGTAGATGAAGATGGTTGGGCTTAGGACTGATTTCTGCAGTGATATCCTGGCCTTGTGATTATTAATTCCAACATTGCAATCATCTTCCTTTGTATGGCATAAGACTTCCAACATGAAGACTTTTCCTCCCATTAATTCTAATTTGGTTAGTTTTCCTGGATGCCACATGTGATCAGCTGCTGCCTTGACATCAAGAGTAGTCACATTCACCCCACCTCTGGAGTTCAGCTCTTGTGCCTGTGTTTGGATCAAGGTTTTAACAAAGTCAGGAGTTGGGTGGCTGTGATAAAATCGAAACTGAGTATCCATGAGGAGACTATTGCTGAGTAAAGTCAGTTGATAACACTATCAACAACACTTTTCACCCCTTTGCTGATGAGAAAGCCACTAATGGAATGACAATTGAACATTGATGCATTGGATTCTTTCATCATTGTGGATGGAATATTTGTAGAGTCTTCTCCAACCTTTAATTGTTAATTGTCCACTGATTACGTGGCACGACTAAATATCTTTTTTATCTGATCCAGTGGTTGTAGCTCACTTAGCTCTTTCAATTGCATGCTACTGTAAGGCATGCAAATACGAGCATTTAGGTTGACACCTAATTTTTAGACATACCTGGTTGCTGCTTCTGACATGACACAGTACATTTATCTTTGTATTTGGCTGGTACTTTACTTTGTGGCAGTGGTAGAATGGAGATATGCCAGGCCATGAGATTACAAACTGTGGCGAACTATAATTCTACTTTTGCTCATAATCCACGGTGCCTCATGCATGCATGGCTTTTAAATGTAAGATCTTTTTGAAATCTATGCCAATTCGTATGACATGATGAAGAACATCCTCAATGTGTAAACTTGTACTTGTCTCCACAAGGACCCTACAGCTTTCACTCTTTCTGATACTGTCATGTGAATTCATGGATTTTTAACACCACAACAACAATGACTTCGCTTCAAAGGCACATATTTGGAACTACAGCAGATTGGATTTCCCAGAATTTCAAACTGCTGTTTCAACTCAACAGGAAAGTTTCAGAATTTGTTCATTAACTTCTAGAAAACTTTTATGGAATTGGATTGTGAGGAAAACAGCTGTGTTGCCAGTTTAAAACAGAGAGAATGCTGAAGAAACAGAAGTTCTAAAATGTGAGGTGATGCATTTTGGAGCATTAAATTTAGGTGTAAATTGTACTGTAGATGGAAGAACCCTAAGGAACGCTAGCATTCAGATGGATCTGGGCGTGCCTGAAGTGGTAGTGGTAGCAGTTTCAACACTCAATTTCACAATAGAGTTGGACAAGTACTTAAAGTGGAGAAAATTTCATGGTTATCAGAGAAGAGCATGGAAATGGGCTTAAAAAGACCGGTAGGGTGCATTCATTCAAATTGCCTTCTCCTGTGTTGTATTATTGTACGATTAAATGGAAATGCAATAATATAATTGGTGCAGTGCTTGAATCTATCATTTATTGATGTTTGGCATGTGGGAATCATTGGCAAGGCCATCGTTACTTCACCATCCCAAATTATATGTTAGAAGTCGTTAGTGAATCATTGTTTTAAAGTACTGTGCTCCTTATCCACTGTGAGACAAATGTCTAAGTTTTTGAACTATCAACGGTAAAAGAACAATAACATATTTCCAAAATACTGAATGGTGCATCAGGAAAGTCTATGTCTTATGCAAGAGAGTGGTTAGCATCTGGAATGTACTAGTTAATATGGTAATGGTGGAAAATATATTTATGGCTACCAAAGAAAATTAAATAAGCACTTCAAGATTAATGTGTGTTTGGATAGGGGGAAACGGTGAAGAAGTAAGGAAGTTAATTTGCTCCTGGAATGTGCTGGTTCAGATTCAGCAGGCTGAATGGCCTCCTTCTTTGCGGTTACCATTTTCTGTTAAGATGCTTTGAAGCTGGGAGGGCTGCTTTCAGCCAGTGGTATTCACAAGCATTTGATGTCATTACTTTAGTAGATGTTACAGGTCCTGCATTTGGAAGGATGCAACTTTGCAAGTTGCTCTAGAGCATCTTGTAGACAGCACACACTGCTGCCACAGTGTGCCACTGAAATTGAATTTCTGGTTAAACGTGATTCACGTTTTGATCAAGTCAGCTGCTTTGGTCCTAGATGTTGCTGAGCTGCTGTTGTACTGCCCAGAAAAGTGAGCATATCTCATCAGCCTTCTGAATTTGCCCCACAGCTGGTGAAAAAGATGCAGGGAAACCAGGAAGTGAGTTCTTCCAATATTATTCAGCATCTTAATTAACATAATTAAAAGGTGAGCGTGATGATTGAGTTCTGTTTTGTCGAAGGGGGTCATTGTTTGGTACTGGTGTGATCTGCCTGTTAATTTCTGCTTAACTATCCCAAGTCTAAAACTAGTCATGGCTTTTCTGCATATGGGTATGAACTGCTCCATTATCAAAGTAGTTGAAAATGGGACTGAACACAGTGCCGCTGTTCCACTTCTGATTTTCTGATGAAGAAATTTCATTGTTCAGCAGCTGAAGATTATGTACTGAGATCAGTGCTCCGAGCAACTAATGATAATATGTTTCGCCTCAAGAACTTTTTGTCAAGTATCACTGTAGCCAACGGACAGGTTTTCCATGGTTTCAATTTTATTTGGATTCCTTAAGGCCTCTATAAAATGCTGCCTCCCTCAAGGGGTGGCAATTTTAACTCATTTCTAGAATTCAAGTTGTTGGCCATCTTTGGACTAAAGTAGCGATGAGGGCTTGTGTCAATTTCAGCCAGAACACAAGGATACGTTGCATTTCGCTGGATCCAATAATGGCAAGGGGAGACATGAAAAAGGGAGGCTAGCCATTATAGGTTGTTAAGTAGCAGTTGGTCATACATCAGTTTCACAAGAACACCAACACACATAAATCACCTCCGCTCAACAAAATAAGGATGTCCTCTGTAAACCTTGCTGTCAAAGTCCATATGAAATTCAATGTGAGTGCTATGGATGACCAATTTGAAAACAACTGCTGTGGCATAGTTTTCCCATGATCTTCAAACCAGGTACTGAACTGGAAGTGCAAGGTACAATACTCATCTGCAGACTCTTCAGCCTAGCCTCCATTTCAGGAAGTTCCAAGCCACTCGTTGCTGACTATCTTCCCTTCAACTCTATTGACAGCACTATTGACTTCCCTTCAACTAGACCACCTTGACCCTACTTCATCATTCAGTAAGATAGTAGGTGATCTGACTGTAACCTCTACAGCACTTCCCTCTTTCTGCTCTTAATCCTTGACTCATTCACATATTGAAAATCATTTGAATTTGCACTTGAAAACATTTGATGAGCCAATTTCTGCTGCTTTCTGGGAAAGAGAATTCTAAAAATAGCCAGCCCTCTGAGAGAAGAAATTCTTCCTCAACTCCTCCTAAAGTCGGAACCATATTATTTTTGCAATGAATTGTTACTTTCTATTTATCATACTAAAGCGATTGATATTAAACTACTGCAGAACAGACTCTATTTGACACTATTGGCCATTCACTTAACCTACATATATCCCTTTGTACATATTTTGTCAAAACATTTGACACCTCAGAAACATTTTCCCATTTTCTATCATTAGCAGATATGTCTGCAACACACTCTATCCCTCCAAATAAACTATTAATATATATTAAAGATAGCTGTAGGTCCTTCACTGGTGCATTGTACTAGTTACCACTTTCTGACCAGGAGATGACAAAAGTATCATTTTCTGATGAAGGGTCTAGGCCCGAAATGTCAAGCTTTCCTGCTCCTATGATGCTGCTTGGCCTGCTGTGTTCATCCAGCTCCACACCTTGTTATCATCACTCCTGTTGATAGCCAATCCTATATTCATGTTAATATCTCACTCCAAACATAATGAGCTCACATCTTATGCAATAATATTTATATATATAATCACCCTACGTAGTGCTTTCTTTGGAAATCCACAGGCAACTCATCATATAGTTCCACTTGTTATTGCCTGCTTGTTTCATTCTTAAAGGCATCTAATAAATTATCAAATATAATTTAGTGTTGCAAAGGTCTGACCACCAAACTGTCCTGGAGGTGGACTGAAATTCAAATATTATAATTAGGTTTAGTCACTAAAGTTTATCTGCCTACTAACTCCAGCAATGGCTGGGAGGCCTTCCACTGCTGCTGAGAAAACTGACAGATAAAGGGAGGCAATGACTGCTACATGGAAGAGATAAATTTATTTCTATGCTGATGGAGCATAAGATGCAGGACCATCTCCGCAGCAACATTACTATCCCACAGCCCAATTCCCAAAGAGACATGCCTCCACCTCAGGACAGGCAATCTTCCAAGCACCATTCAACTGTCTTCCTGGACCACTCACATCCCTCATGAACATGATGTAAAAAAAGTCTACAGGTATCTCCTCATCCAGGATTGTTGACTTTTCTCACACTCAGAATTCAGTTCAAAGGAACTGAGTAGGTTAAATAAGTATGACTTCCAAATAAAGCGCCTCCCTTCACCATTAAAGATATTATTCCTCATTACACATTTAATTATCTTGTGTTTAATAATAGTTCCTGTAATTTTGCCCATGCTGAACATGAACATTTCTGACATCTTTATTTAGAAAGAAAATGATTTCTGTCCATGGACATATTGTAGCTAATGTGCACAAACAGTGGATGAATGTGCCGAAAATACCAATTTGTAATCTCTGTTGATTTCAATCAAGGTAGAAAACTATCAGTGCAGTACATGATAGCCTACACACACAAAAAAAACACATATGTTTCAGAAATGAGTTGTCAAATTAGGTGTTGAATGTGCCTAATCTACAATACAGCAATGAATTATAGTATCTCCGTGAGAAAATACATAAATATGTCAGGTAAAACATGTGGTTCATTTAATTAAATAAGCATAACTAGCCTGGTGTTTAGCGAGTGCATATTACAGATATGTCACCACGAAAATTATTCATGAACTAATTTGGAATATAAATATAAAACTATTTCTGAAACAAGCTGAACATAGAGTTTTCTACATTACCACCAAAATAGCGATCTCAAAGATTCCAAAACTTTCCCTCTTCCCACAGCCACCAATAGCCCACCCTCCTGCGAGCGACTACTTAATGCCAACGTAGCAGATGGCATTTTTATTAATGTGTTTTGTGAAAGCAATGTGAGCAATCCAGTTTGAACACTTGAATAGGTCAAGTTTCAGAAGTGCATTTTTATTGATAGAAAAAACTAGTTTCAAGTCAAAACTCCACATAATGAAGAAATTCAAGGCAAGACGAGGAAACTAAAAGGGACTTTGATCTTCATTGAAATAAATACAGGTCAGACATGATGTTCAATTCTCATTCGATGAAATTCTGGGAGATGTCAATATTATGAGCCCAACTTCAAAATTTAACTTACTGCAAGTCACTGCGGTTTTGTTCGATTGTGTCAAATCGGTGCTGGTAAAACAGTTTACAGCTCTCCACATGGAATTATGATTTGTTATCCTTATGACAAAATAATTACCTATTATAATGTCTGGGCCTCATTTATGGACGTGTTTAAAGCAATTTTAGAAGCCACTGAACCCATCATGTTCCTCTTTGTATTGTTTTCTTTCTGCAGAAGAATAATATAAAATTTTGGAGCAAAAATACAAATAATCAGACCAAAGCTTGAGGCCAAAATAGCAAATACTTCAACCTCCACAGCATATTTCCCTGGCGAACTTATGTGAACTGGAATGAAAGTAATCCAAACTGTGCAAAAGATAAGCATGTTAAACGTTATGTGTTTAGCTTCATTGAAGTTACCTGGAGTTGTTAAGCTAAAAAAGTTACCACAAAACACATGCAGGACAAAAATCCAATATAACCGAGGACAGAGTAGAAGACAAACGAAGATCTGACATTGCATTCAAACACAATTATCTCATCAGAATGATTAATGTTTCTCAAAGGACAAGATGGAAATACAATTAACCAGGTAGTACATATTGCATTCAGAGACAGTAGGAACTGCCGATGCTGGAGTCTGAGATAACAAGGTGTGGATCTGGAGGAAGACAGCAGGCCAGATAGCACCAGAGGAGCAGGAAAGCTGACGTTTCAGATCTGGACCCTTCTTCAGAAATGGGGGAGGGGAAGGGGGCTCTGAAATAAATAGAGAGGGGGTCAGTGATAGAAGGTGGATAGTAGAGCGGATAGGTGGGAGAGAAGATGGAGGGGTCAAGGAGGTGGGGATGAAACTAGTAAAGGTGAATGTAGTTAGGAAGTTGGAATGGGGGTTGGTCAGTGAGGTGGAAGGGGCAGATAAGTGGGAGAGAAGACAGACAGGTCCAGGAGGCAGGGATGAATCTAGTAAAGGTGAGTGTAGGTAGGAAGTGGGGGTCGGAGTTGGTCAGTGAGGGGGAAGGAGTGGATAGGTCAGAGAGAAGGCGGATAGGTCAAGGAGGCAGGGATGAGAGGGGGCTGGTCTTGGGATGAGGTCGGGGGCGGGGAGATTTGGAAGCTAGTAAAGAATACATTGAGGCCATTGGGTTGTAGGCTTCCAAGGCGGAATAGAAGGTGCTGTTTCTCCTGTTTCTGGGTGACAGCATTGTGACACTGGAGGAGGACCAGCATGGACACGTCATCCAGGGAGTGGGAGAGGTAGTTGAAGTGGTTTGCAACTGGGAGGTGTTGTCGTTTGTTGCGAACCAAGCGTAGGTGCTCCACAAAGCGGCCTCCGAGCCTCCACTTGGTCTCCCCACTGTTGAGGAGGCCACATTGGGAACAGTGGACACAATAGACCACATTAGCAGATGTGCAGGTGAACATCTGTTTAATGTGGAAGATTTTTCTGTGGCCTGGAATGCAGGTGAGAGGGGAGGTGTAGCGTCTCCCCTCTAGCCCCACCACCCTCAACACCTTGCCCTGCAGCCGCAGGAGCGGCTACACATGCCTCCCCACTAGCCCCACCACCCCCACCACCTTTCCCTGAAACGGTAGGAGGTGCTACACCTGCCCCTATGCCTACCCCCTCACCTCTATCCCAGACCCCTAAAAAACCTTCACAAGGTGAACCTTGTTCACCTGCACATCTGCTAATGTGGCAAGGTCACTGTACATCAGGCAAGTGGCCAAAGAGCTGTACAGCAGTAGCATTGGTGTCTAAAGGAAAAAAAAAGTCCCTGTTTCTTTTCCCTTTTTATCTGCCTTACAGCCGTAGTGCTTCTTTCTACCCCACAGCACGCATCTGTTGTGTAACTGCTGGAGTCAGTAAAACTGCAAAGAGCAAGATGACTTTATGTGACACTTGCATCACTGGGAGAAACACCCATGTGGCCAGTGAACCAGTAACAAGCAAAGCTCTAAATGAGCAATGCTTATGTGAAGAAATGACGGGGAGGGTAGGGATCAAGTCAAAATAGACTTGGAGGGGGAAATAAAGCACTCCACTCCCCGTAGTGCCCACCTCTCCCAAAAGACATTCAGAATGCTGGTGGACACCACGCGCTCCTTTTCCAGGGACACCTGTGCTCAAATGTAACCGTGGAATGGGGGAGGCAGTCGGCCATAACGACACTCTCTCCTGCTTATATTTTTTTCTTTTTTTAAATATCTTGTACACTACTGACATACCGTAATAGTATTTGTTCTCCCCAGCACCCATGTCATGTATGTGTAGGTGCAGGGCATAGTGAAAAATACCAATTATGTAAATAATTTTATTAATACTCCACCACCAGGAAAGCATTCATGTAGGCAAGGAACAAGTGACAACAAGCCCTGGTTGGGGCAATGCTTAAATGAAAGAAAAATTGAGGGGGTGGGTATGGACTAAATCAAAGTAGAATTGGAAGGTGAAATAAAGCACTCTAACCCTTGCAGTGCCTACCTCTCCTTAAGTACATCGAGAGTGTTGGTGGACACCGCATGTTCCTTTTCCAGGAACACCAAGACTCGAACATAGACATGGAAGAGAGATAGTAATGAGCCCCTCTCCTAGTTATATTATTTAACCAGGGTTTTCCTGATTTGGAGCGGAAAAAAAAAACAAAAGAACTGTGGTTGCTATAAATGAGGAACTAAAACACAAGTTGCTGGAAAGCTTAGCAGATCTGGCAGCATCTGTGTTGAAAAATCAGAGTTAACATTTCAGGTCTGGTGACCCTTCCTCAGAGCTGATGGTAGCTAGGAAAATATCACTTTATATGCAGAAGATAGGGTGAACGGAGTAAGAAGAAAATGATAGGTGGGGCTAGGACCCAAAGAGAGAGAACAGCATTTGGACAGGCAATAGAGTTGATAATGATCTGGCTAGGAGAGTGAATACCTGTTAATGGGGACTGTTAGTGACTAACAATAGATAGTGTGTAATGGCAGACTATGTGATAACGAGACCAAAAACAAATTTGCTGGAAAAGCTCAGCAGATCTGGTGGCATCTGTGAAGAACTCCTGAGGAAGGGTCACCGGACCCGAAACGTTAACTCCGTTTTCTCCTTCACAGATGCTGCCAGATCTGCTGAGCTTTTCCAGCAACTTTTTTTTTCCTGATTTACAGCATCTGCAGTTCTTTTGGTTTCTATGTGATAACAAGGCCTGGTGTGTGGGATAGGGTGCTAGGACATGGGAAACTTCAGGCCCCAAAATTATTGAACTTGATATTGAGTCTAGAGGGCTGCAGGATCCCCAAATGGAAACTGAGGTGTTGTTCTTCCAGCTTGCGCTGAGCTTCACTGGAACGCTGCAGCAAGCCTGAGACAGAGATAATAGGAACTGCAAATGCTGGAGAATCCGAGATAACAAGGTGTGGAGCTGGATGAACCCAGCAGGCCAAGCAGCATTGTAGGAGCAGGAAATCTTGATATTTCGGGCCTAGACCCTTCATCAGAAATGGGGGAGGGGAAGAGGGTTCTGAAATAAATAGGGAGAGAGGGGGAAGCAGATAGAAGATGGTTAGAGGAGAGGATAGGTGGAGAGGAGACAGTCAAGTCAAAGAGGCGGGGATGGAGCCAGTAAAGGTGAGTGGAGGTGGGGAGGGAGGGAGGAGATAGATCAGTCCAGGGAGGATGGACAGGTCAAGGGAGCAGGATGAGGTTAGTAGGTAGGAGATGGGGGTGCTGCTTGAGGTGGACAGGATGAGTGAATTCTCTGGAATATGGAATGTAATGTGAATAAGTGTGAATTTATTTACTTTCTCAGATGTCCTCATTCTTCAAGGACCGCAACTTCCCCGCCTCCGCCCCCCCACCCCCCCCCACCCCCCGCAGTGGTCGAGAACGCCCTCGATCATGTCTCCCGCATTTCCCACAACTCATCCCTCACACCCGTCCCCGCAATAACAACCAAAAATGAATCCCCCTCGTCCTCACGTACCACCCCACCAACCTCCGGATCCAACGCATCATCCTCCGACACTTCCGCCATCTGCAATCTGACCCCACCCTCCCCACCCTTTTCTGCTTTCCGGAGGGACCACTCCGTGACTCCCTTGTCCGCTCCACACTCCCCTCCAGCCCCACCACACCCGGCACCTTTCCCTGCAACCGCAGGAAGTGCTACACCTCCTCCCTCAACCCCATCCCAGGCTCCAAGAAGACTTTCCACATCAAGCAGATGTTTACCTGCACATCTGCCAATGTGGTATGCTGCATCCGCTGTACCCGTTGTGGCCTCCTCTACATCGCGGAGGCTTGGGGTCTGCTTTGCAGAACACCTGTGCTCGGTTCGCAACAAACAATTGCACCTCCCAGTCGCGAACCATTTCACCTCCCCCTCCCATTCCTCAGACGGCATATCCATCCTGGGCCTCCTGCAGTGCCACAATGGTGCCACCCAAAGGCTGCAGGAACAGCAACTCATATTTAGCCTGAGAACTCTGCAGCCCAATGGTATCAATGTGGATTCACAAGCTTCAAAATCTCCCCTCCCCCTACCGCATCCAAAACCAGCCCAGCTCATCCCCGCCTCCCTAACTTATCCCCTCCTCCCACCTCAAGCCGCACCCCCATCTCCTACCTACTAACCTCATCCTGCCCCCTTGACCTGTCTGTCCTCCCTAAACTGACCGATCTCCTCCCTACCTCACCACCTACACTCACCTTTACTGGCTCCATCTCCGCCTCTTTGACTTGTCTGTCTTCTCTCCACCTATCCTCTCCTCTATCCATCTTCTATCCGCCTCCCCCTCTCTCCCTATTTATTTCAGAACCTTCTTCCCCTCCCCCATTTCTGATGAAGGGTCTCGGCTCGAAATGTCAAGTTTTCCTGCTCCTATGATGCTGCTTGGCCTGCTGTGTTCATCCAGCT
Organism: Ginglymostoma cirratum; assembly: GCA_024137785.1. NCBI lineage: Eukaryota > Metazoa > Chordata > Chondrichthyes > Orectolobiformes > Ginglymostomatidae > Ginglymostoma > Ginglymostoma cirratum. The sequence goes on from JAHRHZ010000288.1 coordinate 126,316, forward strand.
CCACACGTTATCTCTGAGACAGAGATGTTGGCCAGGGAACAGGGCAGTGGGTTGAAGTTGCAAGCAGTGGGAAGTTCAGGGTCTTTCTTGCACACAGAACATAGATGCTCTGCAAAATGTTCACCCAGTCTACGTTTTGCTTCCTCAATGTAGAAGGGACCACATTGTGAGCTGTGAATGCTAAATTGTGTGATGTGCTGTTTCACCTGGAATGCATGTTTGAGCCCTTGGATACTGGGGTGTGAGAACATAAATAGGCAGTTGTTACACATTCGTCAGCTGCAGGGGAAAGCGCCATTGGGCTGTGGGGTGGTGTGGGGAGTGAATCAAGAGTCGATCAGGGTGTCTCGGAGGCCACAGTCCCTGCAGCAGGTGGACAAAGAGGGAGGGGAATATGTTTCTGGAGGTGGCGGAAGTGGTGCCTAATGATCTTCTTGATGTGGATGCTGGTGGGATGGTAAGTAAGGACAAGGGAAACCCTATCATTGTGGGAGGGAAGAGAGGGGGTGATGGTGGAAATGCGAGAGATGGGTCAGACCCGGTTGAGGGCTCTGTCAACAACGGTGCTGAGGAATCCTCAGTTGTGGAAGAAGATGGACATTTCGGAGGGTCCCTTGTCGAAGTTGGCCTCATCTAAACATATGTGATGGAGGAACTGAGAGAATGGGATAGTGTCTTTACAGGAAGTGGGTTGTGAGGATGTATAGTCCAGGTAGCTGTGGGAGTCAGTGGGTTTATAGTAGACATTAGCGGACAGTCTATCCCCAGAGATGGAAGCAGATGTCTCAGGAGGGAAAGGAGGAGTCAGAGATAGACCAGGTAAAAGTGAGGGCAGGGTCAAAATTGGAAGTGAAATCAATGAGCTTTTCCAGCAACTTCTGTTTTCCTTCCTGATTTTCAGCATCAGTTTTTATTTAGTATTTAACTGACTGCCACATCTCTTCTAGGCATGCCCACCTTGAAGAGGCTCTGCTCCTCTCTCTGATGGATTTTCTGCTCGAATCTTTCTTCTTGAACACTGACATTAATTTCACTGTCAATCCTGATGTTTGACAAGGTACTTGCTAAAACTCCATAGCCATATCATATTCTTCAGTGAATGCCTCTGGCTCAGACTCAAGCCAATTGGATTCCAACTGAAGTTTCAGCCCACTTGCTTTGAATCCACCCAGGATAACAGGTATCTCCTTGATGTTCAACATTCCATGGACAGCTGCTCTCATCGCAACCTGCGATCCTCACTCAGTGCCATGCAGCATTTCATGCACTCTCTCGACCTCTGTCTCCAACAGCATTGCATCACGCTGGCTTAGGGCTGCACTACTCCACAGTTCCATTTCATCCTCTGGTTCATTCACCAGGCTGACCAGAAATTTTTTGTTTTCCTTTCAATCGTCAAAGCACACATGATGCAACAACTCAGATACCAATGGCCCCCTGGAACCTTCCTCCCCTCCACTTCCCTCTGAATCCATCCCCTCCCTGAACCCCACCTCCTGTCGGATAATCACCATCCAACCTAAGCTTCTGCTCACTGAAGCTTAACGTCTTTTGTATTCAGCAGAGGTCTCAGCTTTATCCCTCTCCGTCCCCACCTTAACAAATTTTGGGCATGACATGCCATTGAACGCTTCTTCCACTGTCTTTGCCTCTGTGCCCATTTCTTTGGACAAGCATCCTCTCCCCGTCCCATGGACTTTTTCACCCAGCTCCAACACTGTCCCTCCACCTGGTCCCCTCCCTCTGGCCTTTTACCTGCACTCAATCTGTTCATTGAGAACTGCCAACATGACATTGGTTGCCTCAATTTCTATGCCCCCTCACCCAATCCAATCTATCTCTCTTTGAACTGACTACACTCTGTGCGCTTAGATCCAACCTTAACTTTTTTATTAAGTCTACAGATAAGGGTGGTGCTGCTGTAGTCTGGTGTACTGACCTGTACTTTTCAAAGGCTGAGCGCCAGCTCTCAGACACCTCATCTTATCTTGCCCTGGACCATGGCCCCACCATGACACATCAGACTATTGTATCAACTATGGTAACTGACCTCATTTCATATGGGCATCTTCCCCCACCACCCCGCCCCTTCAACTGCCTCTAAGCCGATAGTCCTCCAGCACTGCACGGATCACTTCTACCGCCATCTAAATATCCTCAAACAGGCCTGCCCAAGCAGACCCATTGTTTCATCCTGCTCCTGCCCACAAACTCGTCTCTTCCTGCCTTGACTCAGTTTTTTCTCCCCTGGTCCAGTCTCTGCCCATATAGATCCATGATTCCTCTGATGTTTTACATCAGTTTCAGAATCTTCAGTTTGCAGGCTCCAGCCGCCTCTTCTTTACCATGGACATGCTATCCCTTTACATGTCCATACGCCACCAGGACATTCACAGGGCTTTCTGCTTCTTGCTGGAGAAAAGGTTTGAACTTTCCCCACCCACCAGCATCCTCCTCTGTTTGGCTGAGCTTGTCCACATGTTCAACATTTCTTTTTATGCTTCTCAATTTCTTCAGGTCAGAGGGGTGGCCATAGGTACCCATCTGGGCCCCAGTTATGCTTGTCTCTTCGTGGGATACCTGGGACATTCCTTGTTCCAGTCCAATTTTGATCTTCACCTTTCTCTGAAATATCGATGATTATCATTGGTGCTGCTTCCTTGTCTTGTCCAGAATTGGAAAAGTTCACCAATTTTGATTCCAATTTCCGCCCTGCACTCACTTTCACCTGGTCTATCTCTGACTCCTCCCTTCCCCCATTCCAAACTCTCAGTTCCCCCATCTCTGTCACATATGTTCAAAGGTGGCCAACTTTGACAATGGAGCCTCCAAAATGTCCAACTTCTTCCTCAAACGAAGATTCCCAGCACCATTGTCGACAGGGCCCTCAACCGGGTCCAACCCACCTCCTGCACTTCTGCCATCACCCCCACTCTTCCCTCCTGCAACAGCGATAGGATTTCTGTCGTCCTTAGCTACCATTCCACCAGAATTCAGGTCCAGAAGATCATCAGATGCCATTTCCTCTAGTGAGATGCCACCACCAGAAACACATTCCCCGCCTCTCCTTTCACCGCCTTTCACAGGGACTTTTGCTTCTGGGACACCCTGCTCAACACTTACTTCACTCCCAACACCATGTCATGGCCCCGTGGCATCTTTGCCTGTAAGTGCTGAAGATGTAACATCTGCCCATTTATCTCCTCCCTCCCCAGTATCCAAGGGCCCAAATATATCTTCCAGGTGAAACAACACATTAACTGCATTTCACACAATTTGGTCTACTCCATTCGCTGCTCACAGTGTGGTCTCCGCTATACTGAGGAAATGAAGCATAGATTGGGTGACCGCTTTGCAAAACACCTGTGTTCTGTCTGAAATAAAGACCCAGAGTTTCCCATTATATGACCGTTCAACAGGCCGACCTGTTCCCTGGCCAACATTTCTGTCTCAGGCTTGCTGCAGCATTCCAGAGAAGCTCAGCATAAGCTGGAAGAACAACACCTCATGTTCCATTTTGGGATCCTGCAGCCCTCTTGACTCAATACCAAATTCAATAATTATGAGGAACGAAAACAAAGTTGCTGGAAAAGCTCAGCAGGTCGGGCAGCATCTGTGAAGGAGAAAACAGAGTTAACGTTTCGGGTCCAGTGACCCTTCCTCAGAACTCAATAATTATGAGGCCTGAAGTCTTCCAAGTCCAAGCATCCTACACTACACACCAGGCCTTGTTATCACACAGTCTGTCATTTCACACTATCTATTGTTAGTCACCAGAAGTCCCCCTTAGCAGCTAACACAGTGTGGAGCTGGAGGAACACAGCAGGCCAGGCAGCATCAGAGGAGCAGGAAAGCTGACGTTTCGGGATGGGACCCTTCTTCAGAAATGGGGGAGGGGAAGGGGGTTTGGAAATGAAAAGGGGGGGAGGCAGTGATAGGAGGTAGATAGTGGAGCGGATAGGTTGGAGAGAAGATGGGCAGGTCAAGAAGGCGGGGGTGAAGCTAGTAAAGGTGAGTGTAGGTAGGTAGTAGTGGGGATTGGTCAGTGAAGTGGGAGGAGCGGATAGGTGGGAGAGAAGATGGACAGGTTAATGAGGCGGGGATGAGAGGGGAGGTTGGTCTTTGGACAAGGTCGGGGGTGGGAAATTTTGAAGCTAGTAAAGCCCACATTGAGACCATTGGGTTGTAGGCTTCCAAGGTGGAATATGAGGTGCTGTTCCTCCAGTAGCATCGGCAGTTCTTACTATCACTGAGTGAATTATAACCCCATGAACAGCTATTCACTCTCCTAGCCAGATTGTTATCAACCCCTTTGTCTGTCCAACTGCTCTCCTCTTTCTTTGGGCTGTATCCCCACCTATCGTTTTATCCTTATCACCTCCCCCCACTGTATCTTCTGCATATACACTGATATTTTCCGAGCTTTCATGACTTCTGAGGGCGGGTCACCGGACTCAAAATGTTAACACTCTTTTTGCTTCACAGATGCAGCTGGGTCTGCTAAGCTTTTCCAGCAACTTCTGCTTTCCTGATTGGCCCAGGTGAACAACTCAAATCAAGAACCTTGTAGTTTGTGAGGTCAACCAGATTCCAATCACTAACAAAACATTTAACCCTGAGACCAGAGGGATTGCTATCAAAATCGTTTGAGCTGTCAAACACCCCTGTCAAATGCTTTAATATACAATAAAATACAAATGTTTCTCCAACTCTGGTAACACATTAAATTGAATTCAAATTTAAAAAGATCTTGAATTAAATGCCTGTACGCTGTTTATCGTTAAACTATTGCTGATCATTGTACGTACTCAGCTGGTTCAGTAATGTTCTTTAGGGAAGGGAATTTACATCATTACCCTTTATGGCATATATGCAACTCCAGATCGTCAGCAAAGTGGTTCCCAGCTGCCCTCTGAGAAGGTTTAGCAAGTACATTCCACTCAGAGGGAATTAGAGATTGGCAACAAATACTGGCCAGGAATGCCCACATCCCAAGAAGAAATAAAATAAGAAAGTGTCATAACTTCACGATTGCAAGTAAGACAGTTAGGGGTGCGATCAGGAGAAGCTTCCTTCCTCAGACAGTTTTTAGGATTTGGAATGCACTGCCTGGGACAGGGGAGGATGCAGATTCCCAGAAAACTAGACATATATATTTGAAAGAGGTGAATTTCAAGTGTTACAAAGATGGAAGTGGAGAATGGGACTGGCTGGCTAGAATCCTGGGTATCTGTACAGACAAAATGGGCGGAATCGCCTTCCTCTGTGCTGTAAAATTCTATGATTATATCTTTCTGTAATTTTACCATTGAATTCAAAGTATCACATAGTAACAAATTGCTAAATTTTATGTTCTCTAATATCCAGCCCAGTAGTCACAACATCACCGTAGATGTCCTCCTTCAGGTAGCGATGCAATAGACAGAGTTATCGTAATAATGGACAAGAGGAGCCAGCCAGAAAGAAGGCTTAGATGGAGTTGGCCCTGGTGGTCGGTAGCCATAGGATTGTTGCTGAACCTGGAATGGAGGTTGCAAGCAAATCAAAACCAAAAGAACTGTGGGTGCTGTAAATCAGGAACTAAAACAAAGTTGCTGGAATAGCTCAACAGGTCTGGCAGCATCTGCGGAGGAGAAAACAGAGTTAACGTTTCGGGTCCGGTGACCCTTCCTCAGAACTGGGGTCAATCGGACTGGGGGGCATAGTT
>JAHRHZ010000288.1:132422-144006 GCA_024137785.1 Ginglymostoma cirratum
AACTATGCCCCCCAGTCCGATTGACCCCAGTTCTGAGGAAGGGTCACCGGACCCGAAACGTTAACTCTGTTTTCTCCTCCGCAGATGCTGCCAGACCTGTTGAGCTTTTCCGGCAACTTTGTTTTTGTCACAAGCAAATCAATTGCCTACTTAGATCTGTAAGGATAACTCATTAACAATAACAGATTTGCATAGTTGTAGTTCACAAATGGCAACCCACATGGATACCCATGATATGGAATAGATACAGTTGCAAAGCAGTTGTGTCAGCAGACAACATGACAGTCAGAATTTAGTTTGAAGGAAATGAGTAAGATAGATAAGTAAGACTTCCAAATCAAGCACCTCCAACCACTCCATGAAAGATTTTATTTCAGACCATTAAGAAATTAACTTTAACAATGCAATCTATAATTTTGCCCACAATGCACACCAACACTTCTGTCACCTTTATTTAAAAAGAAAGGTATTCATATCCATGGACATTTTGTAGCTAATGTGCATGGACAATGGATAAATGTGTTGAAACACCAATTTATAATATCGACTCATTTCAATCAAGGTAGCAGATTTTACTAGAACTTTAGGAATGACTTGCTAAATTATGTCTTCAAAATGTCCAACCTATGACATGTCTGTGAATTACAGCACTGCGATAAGCAGAGACACAACATATTTTAGCTAAAACATATGGTTCGTATTAATTAAATAAGTACGCAATGCCTGTAGGTTTGCAAATACGTATTGCAGAGATGTCACGATCAAGAAAGGAATAAATAAATTATTCTTATCCTCGCTTAGTAGATGAATAAAAATTCTGAAACAGGCTGAATATCCACTTTTCCGTTGTGCTGCTAAATGGTTAACTCGAAGATTCCAACCTATTCAACCAACACAACCTATTCCCAACAACGTCACCCCATCCTTCCACCACTGACCCCCTCAATGTCAAATTAGAACAGTGACAACATTTTTATTAATGTGTTTTGTGAAATCGATGTGAGTGATCTTTGTTGCACACTTGAACAGGTAAAGTTTCAGAACTGATTTTTTTTAAAAAAAAAATCAATAAAGCAAGTTCCAAATCAAAAAAAAACACACAAGACGAAATTCAAGGTACGGTGAGGAAAATAAAAGTAATTGCGATCCATATTTATTCATACATAATTTTCAATTCCGATTAAGTGAAAATCAGGGAAAATGTATAAAAAATGTTCCAAAATACCAGGTCAAGTTCAAAATCGCTCTTCCTGCTGATCATTGTGACTTTGTTCAATTGTGTAAAATGGGTGCTGATAAAACATTCGGATTTAGGGCACTCCATGTGGAATTGCCTTTCGCTACCTTTACGAAAAATGATTACCTCCTAAAAAAATCAGTATCGCTTTTATGAATGTTTTCAGTTTTTCTTTGGAAGCCACCGAACCCATCATGATATTCTTTGTAGAGATATTAAGAACTGCCAATGCTGGAGTCAGAGATAACACACTGTGGAGCTGGAAGAACACAGCAGGTCAGGCAGCAGAGGAGCAGGAAAGCTGACGTTTTGGGTCGGGACCCTTCTTCAGAAATGGGGGAGGGGGAAGGGAGTTTTAAAATAAATAGAGAGGAGGGGTGGGGCTGGGGAAGGTAGGTGGGATGGTGATAGGTGAGTGCAGGTAGGCAGTGGTGGGGATTGATCAGTGAGGTTGGAGGAGCAGGTAGATGGGAGAGAAGACGGATAGGTCAAGGAAGTAGCGATGAGAGGGAGTGTTGGTCATGGGCCGAGGCCGGGAGTGGGGAGATATTAAAACTAGTAAAGTCCACACTGTGACCATGGGGTTGTAGGCTCCCAAGGTGGAATATGAAGTGCTGCTCTTTCAGTTTTTGGATGGCGTCGTTGTGACACTGGAGGAATCCAGGATGTACATGTTATCCAGGGAGTGGGAGGGGAAGTTGAAGTGGTTTGCAACTGGAAGGTGTTGTCATTTGTCATGCAGGTGCTCTACAAAGTGGTCTCCAAGTCTCCACTTAGTCTCACTGATGTAGAGGAGGCCACACCGGGAACAGCGGATACAATAGACCACATTGATGGATGTGCAGGTAAACATTTGTCTGATGTGGAAGGTTTTTTGGGTCCTTGGATGGAGGTGAGGGGGGAGGTGTAGCACTTCCTGCAGTTGCAGGAAAAGGTGCCAGGGGTGGTGGGGCTAGTGCAGAGTGTGGAGCAGACAAGGGAGTCGTGGAGCGAGCGATCCCTATGGAAGGCGGATAGGGGTGGGGAGGTCTGTCTTATTATATTACCTTTATAAATGGAGCAAAACAGTTCACTTGTTGTCCACCAGATGTGATGAAAGTAATTGATGGCAACTGGAACAATTTATTGATTTGCTGCTGAGGAAAAAAGAATGGTGTCATTGGTGGAAGGAGGTTAGATAGAAAGGTGGGTCTCAAGTTAACAAAGGGTTCCTGAGCTCAATGTCACAACACAGACTTTATTCTATGTATATGGAGTAAAGGGTTCTGGGTTTATCTTTAATTTCCCTTCCTGTTTGTAATGACCTGATGCCAGTGGAATAAATCAACCCACTTTTTGATCTTTGGGCCATCAATGTGCTCAAATCTCCTGTGACACTTTAGTTGTACCTCATATCCACCCCTTTTATGGTCTTATTATTTTGGCTCAGTTGGCTGAACCGTTGATTTGGCATTGCAGTGCTTTGCAACAAGAGTGGTTTCAATTCCCATCATCATTTGAGGTTATCATGATGGACTCTCCTTCTCAAACTCTTTCATTGCTTGAGGTATGGTGGCCCTCAGGTTAAATCGCCACAAATTGTCTCTCTCTAATGAGAGAGCAGCCCTATTGTCTGGTAGGACTATGGTAATGCAATTAAAAAATGTAAATAAAATAATAAGATGTAAACAACATAAAATAATATTCATAGAATCCTTACAGTGTGGAAGTAGGTCATGTGGTTCTTTGAATCAACAAAGGCCCCTTTAAGAGCATCCTAAACCCACCCTTCCATGTAATCTTGCATTTCCCATGTCTAACCCACCTAGCTTGCACATTCCTGGGCGTGGCGGGCAATTTAGCATGACCACTGCGGGAGAAAATCATGGGGAGAATATGTAAACTCCACACAGATAACTGTGCGAGGACGGAGTCAAGCCTGGGGCACTGGTGCTGTGAGGCACCAGTGCTAACCGCTGAGCCACCATGCCACAGAAATTGTTAAAACATCCAAGTTAGCAAAGTTACACATTGCATTTTCTGCTTTTATTTCCAACTCCCTATTTATCTTTTGGATCCATATCTCTGGTTTCTATTTGTGGTGTCCCACGTCATTACATTACATTTTACATTAATGATAACTTTTTAAATCCCTCTGTCATTTCACATTAAACATAAAAATCATAATAATGATCAGATATTCTCATTTTTCTTATATCTTTCCGCAGCGTTGTATGACAATGAGAAAATTAAACACTGAATGTGATGGAAAATTATAATTCTAAAAAAGGCAAATTAACTTTTTACAATCAAAGACCTGTAAGATGTGGAGCATGGGGTGGATTTCATTGATCAACTACGGGCAATGTTGAACTTTACCAAATATTTTTCCACAGACAGAGAAGACAGGTAATTTCAATTGCAATCAAATTAATGTCTTAGTAATAAAGAAATTTGATTGAAGCACATGAAGCATTTGTAAAATAAGATCCTCCAGAAAATTGACAGACAAGGTCTTGGTTCAAATTTGATTTTTCATAAGTATATTCTTATGAATGTTAGTGTATATAAGATCTGCAGTAGCTGAAAAGTTAGATTAATGCAATGCTAATACACTGGCGCACATGATTCAAGTCATGCAATGGATATTCACATTTTTAAGTGACTAACCATGTAGGACTTCTTGAATGCTTTTTGTTCAAATACTGTATGTTCATAATATTCAAAGAAAGCCAAAGAAAATGAAGTCGTATTTTGTGCAATCATAAATTTAATATTGAAAACAATCACAGAAGAACACAGGTACAGGACTAAGTCATTCACCCCATTGAGTCTGTGTCTCATTCAGTTAGATTATTCTTAACCCGTACCTTCGGTCAAGTTCTTGCCTTTTTAATGTGACCTCACAACATTGATCAATCACAGATTTTACGTATCGGTTTCAATGTCTTTTGGATGAGAAATTTGCAGATTTCTCTCAATTTTTGCATGGAAAAATGCCTCCAGCCTTGATACCTGCATTGCTTTGTCCTCATTTTAAAGCTATGTCCAATCCTGGATGTTTCCACTGGAGGAAATTGTTACCCTATATATGTACATTCACCTCCTTTTCATCATTTTAAACATCTCAGTTAGATCACTTCTTATGCGATGGGTTACAGGAGGGCAGTGCACATAGGAAAACAGGGTTACAACCAGAACCAGATCATCAACGATAATGTTCAATGATGGAGCATGCTAGAAAGGTCGAATAGCGTAATCCTGCTCCTAAATCCTATGCTGCAAGTCAATTTTCTGTAATATTTGAATTACAAGTCAATGACATGAAACCAGATATCACAAATTAATCATTTTAACTGTTACTGCTCTGATAAAATGGTGAAACTATCACACAGCTGTAACATAGAGGAAAAATAAGAAGTATCTTTTATTTCAAGTGACTTTGCACATCAAATGTTTCTTTGTATTTTTCTCTGGTCGCAGTAGGATAATGTAACATTTAGGAACAAAAATGCAGAAAAGTAGGCCAAAGCTGGATGCCAAAATGGCAAACACTTCTGTAGCCACCATGTATTTGCCAGGGGAACTCACATAAGCAGGAATGAATGTTATCCAAACTGCACAGAATACAAGCATGCTAAAAGTAATAAATTTCGCTTCGTTGAAATTATCTGGCAGTCTACGGGCTAAAAAGGCAACCACAAAACAAACACAAGACAAAAATCCAATATAACCAAGCACCAAATAAAAAGTGGTTACAGACCCAACACCACATTCCAAAATAATAATATCTTTAAAATAATTAATATTTTTCAACGGATAAGGTGGTGATATAATTACCCAGGTTGCACATATTACACATTGTATAGATGTAAGGATGAAAATGGCCAAGCGTTGTTGTACTGGCCCAAACCACTTCACCATCTTATTGTTAGGAAAGGTTGCCTTAAAGGCCACCATTACAACCAAGGTTTTGCCCAAAACACAAGAAATGCAGAGCACAAAACTTATACCAAACACTGTATGGCGTAGCATGCAAGACCAGTTTGAAGGCTTTCCAATGAACATTATTGAGCAGAGAAAGCACAACGCTAAAGCAAAAAGAAGCAGAAAGCTTAATTCTGAGTTATTGGCTTTAACAAGAGGAGTGGTGATGTGAATACAGAAAATTACAATTACAGTCACTGTGAAGGTGGTTCCAATTAATGCCAGTGTCACTAAAGCAATTCCTGTGAACTCCTCAACAGAAAGAAATTCAATTATCTTCGGAATGCATTGGTTCCGCTGTTCATTTGGCCAATAATCCCAAGAACATTTCAGGCATGTAATTGAATCTATTTTTTAAAAAGTTAAAATATGTGAAAAAAATTGTAGAAATTAAAACAAATATAAATAGGTTAGATTATATGAATAGTTAATTATGTATATGTGTGTGTATATGCTTACATACCTGTAATATTACTGATCTCACCTTCAGCACACTCGACACAATCAAAGCAGCAAATAGGTTGCCCTTTTCTGGCAGCTTTCCTTGTTCCAGCAGTACAACTTTCAGAGCAAATTGCCTGTGGTACCTTATGTAAATGAGATGAATACATATTTAGAACTTTGCAAGATCCCAAGCTTGGTCTAGCAATGAGAAGGGCAAGCTAATGTCACAAAAGTCACAAATTTCTGTGGGATCAAAGTTTGATTTAGATTTGTGGTGTATAAACCAAAAAGCTGGATGGGAATATATAGTTTAATGATATATCAATGGACCATGTAAGGGAACTACCAGGTGACCTATATTGGAAACAAATATAGAAAATGCTGGAAAAACACAGTAGGTCTGGCAGATTCTGTGGAGAGAGAAACAAGTGCTGACGTTTCTTCTGAAGACGACTCACATCAACTCAATTCCTCTCTCTAGAGATGTTGAGTTTTCCAGCAATGTATGGGTTTATTTCAGATTTACAACATCCACAGTATTCTGCTTTGATTTGACCTACATTAGGAAGATTCTTGTGTGAATTGAAAAAAGTCTTTGGTATTTGTTCATTCACAGAGTGTAGGTATTGCTGGCAAACACCGTATTTATCTTTGCAAAGTTACTGGTGGCAACTGAATGGCTATCCAGGCCATTTCATAGAATAGTCATGACTCAGACACATTTCTGTAGATCTGGAGTCAAGCCAGGCAGCATGTTTTCTCCCCTACAGAACAGTATGGAATCAGTTTAATTTTTTTTTACAAAGAATATAGTCGAAATTTCATTCTAGACTTAGTTAACTAACTGAAATTAAATTTTCCAACAGCCTTAGTGCTATTTAAAAACATCACAAGATTGGTATTTCAGGGCTCTTCATGATCAGCATGAGCATTTTAATCATGTTCCTCACACGAATGGCTGATGTCTTACTCAATTCTAGCCTTCCCTCCCATAATAACCATTGTAATCAGTGTGTACATGAATAGTAATTGGACAAGGAGCTGCATTTACATGGTCTTCCCTGCCTCATCAATAGTATTTTTTAAAGAACTTGTTTATCTATCTGAACATTCTGAAAGAAAGATATCAAGACAATAAATTTTCGACTACCTTTCTTCGTCCTTCACTCCAAATAACTGCTTCTTCGTTAATGGTGAATTCTTGGCCAGGAGGCGCAGATCCATCATAATATCCCACCGTAACTATATCAGTACCACCCCCTGCACTTTGCCAATTTACAATGTCGTACTTTGCAATGGGATCCCCATTTTCGTTGAAGTGCACAGTTTCTCCAGTCTTCGTGGTGAAGTTGACCGCTTTCAAATAGTGCAATAGCTTTAAGAGAAAACAAAAGAAACCAAATGTGTACAGTTTTTTTGTTATCTTTTTGTCCTGCCGTAAATATTATTGGAAAACCGTCAGATTTGTTTTTTTTTCAACTGCAATGTAATTTCAGTACCTGTTGTGATTGAAAGTCGAACGGATTGTCACATGTGTTCTTCCGGGACGCTTTTTCCAAAGTGTCACATCTGAGCATATTGTGCAGAGCGTGCGCTATAGCGTACGTTGCCTTGTACACGTTATATGTAACTCTCAACTGAGATGCGTCAGTATAGGTATTTTTAATGGTTTGCAAATTCTCTCTGCCTGTACATTCAGAAGTTTCTTCTGTTCCATTTGCCTGATTCTTTGCAGAGCTTAGACGACAATCGAAAGTTGTTTCCCAAAATTCTTTGAGTAAACTATTTCCTTCGTCTGAAGAAGGGTGCGCTTCAAACAAAAATGCCTGAAAACCGGGGATATTTGCTTGAGGGATTGAGATTCCTAGTGCTCCAGTAAGAAACCTTCGGCTTTCTTCCGATGGAAGGACTGGTGTGGAAATCCAGGCTTCACTTCCTATCCATTGAATGCCTGTGATGTTTTGTCTTGCAATCTCCTTCAGCAAAATTTCCATATCACGTTCAGCAACAAACGCCACAATAACTTTTGTCCTTGCTTCCTTCACGACTCTAACAGTTTTGAGTAATTTTTCTCTTGGATACGTTCTATAAAAGGACTCAGAAAAGGCAATGCAAACTCTCAACTGCTGCACGGCTTCTGTGAATGCTTGCATTCCAAAATTACCATAGTCATTGTCACTCTTGATTGTTCCAATCCAATTCCATCCAAAATGATTCACTAATTGTGCCAATGCCTTTGCCTGAAAGTAATCACTGGGTATTGTTCTGAAAAATGACGGATGCTCTTTTTTGTTGCTCAAACAATCACATGTGGAAAAATAACTGACCTGTTTAAAATCAGAATTGTAAAGACAATTATTGCAAAACAAAAATATGATGAGCCAGTTATCAAATACATTGGTCTGTTCATGCTATCTAGGGGATCGCTGTAGTCAACTTTATTCCTGAACTGTGCTTTTTGCGGTTATTTCAGCTGATAATATAGCCAGGCCAAGGAATCTGGGCCATGAATGTTACTCAGGGACCCATGCTGGAAAGTGAGTGTGTATGCACATGGAATGAGAGCAAGTTTCAACGAATCTGACATAGTGTCACCACAAAAAAATCACAACTAAGGTGCAAATGCTGAGTATGTTCACTTGCGGGTATCAACAAATACCCATGTTATTATTAGTCCTTTCTGCATGTGCTAATGTTTAAAGTCGCTCTGATCTTAAAAGATTGTCGAGAGTTGGAATATTTTTACATTTGAATAGAAGAGCGAGTATGTAATTTAGAAACAAAGAAAATAGGTGCAAGAATAAACCGTTCGATCCTTCAAGCCTGCTCCATTGTTCAATAAAATCATGCTGATCATTCAAATCAGTGCCCTGTTTCCCCCTTTCTCCTCTGAGTCTTTGATTCCTTTAGCCCTAAGAACTATACTTAGCTCTTGGAAACATTCAATATCTATTTCTTGGAAACATTCAATACTTTGCCCTCGACTGCTTTCTGTGGCAAAGAATTCCACAGGCTCACCACCCTGTAGGTGGAGAAAGTTTTCCTTATCTCTGACATAAATGACCTACATTGTCTCAGCAATGATTCCGGACCCCCCAGTCATTGGAAACAACATTCCTGCATTTTTCCTGTCTATTCCTGCTCGAATTTTTGCAGTTTCTCCGAGATATCCCTCATTCTTTGAAATTTCAGTCAGAATCCTGCTCCTATGATGCTGCTTGACCTGCTATGTTCATCCAGCCCCATGCTTGTTATCTTGGATTCTCCAGCATCTGCAGTACCTTTTGTCTCTGATAGAATTTTCATAGCCAATCCAATTGCCATTCAAATGCCTCTTCTGCCACCCCAGAAATCAATTCATTTACAACACAATTAAATCTCAGACAATGGGACAGGTAATTAATCTTGATAACAATCAATTGGAGTGTACATTTGCTACATAGCTTGTCCTTCACAAAATCAAAGATTGTGGTTGGTGGCATGTGTGTGTGGTGTTGGGCTATCAACATGGGCTGTAATCATAAGAATCCATGGCATGATTGAAGCAATTCTATAGCATTTCAGACAAAATTTGTTGACAGTGAAGATTTATGACAAAGATGAAACTAACCAAAACATTAACAATAAATAATAAACTGTGAATACACACTGAGACCCTTCACAGTATCAAATGGACACAAGTACTAAATTGTACAAACAAAATTTGGAAGCAATTATTATAGAGTATTTGATAACTAGAACAGCCCAGAGCAGTTTCAAAACCCTAGGATACAAACTTAATAAGATGGCTAAACAATAACATATTCCTATCTTTAACCTTTCATGCTTATTCAAAAACACATTGTTTTCAAATAACTGGTCGAGGGCCAATGGTTAAAGATAACCAATAGTGATGAAAGTAGATGTTCATTTTATTATGTACTGTAAAAATGGCGAAAGTGTGAATGAAATTGTAATGCCAACCACCCATTCTTTTCTGTGATGTAGTTACGTTTTATTTCTCATCTTCACTGTTTTCTGGGTTGATTTTGGTGTGAATTTCCAATCAGATTAATGTAAGATTAAGCAACTTCATTACAGTTTATTAGTCAAACCATAGAAAACCAAAAAAAAACGGATTTGTATATAGAGCTGTATAATGATAGACCACAGCTGCAATATTGTATGTAGTATTGTTCACTGTAACATAACAAGGATGCAAATGCATTCGAAAGCGTGCAGAAGAAACTCACTAGCATGACGACTGGGGAAGAATGATAGAGCTATGAAGAGAGTTTAATTCAGATAGGGTTGTTTTCCATAGAGCAGAAAAGGCTGAGAGAGGATCTGATTGAGCTGTGCAAAGTTCTGAGGGGCCAAAGTTGTGCAGATAGGGAGAAACGTTTCCCCTGAGTAGAGGGCTTATTAACCAGGGTTCATAATTTTAAGGTAAGGAGCAGGAGGGTTAGAGGAAAATTGAGGATTTTATTTTCTGGTATCAGGAACTCACTGCCTAAACGGGTGGTACAGGCAGGAACCCTTGAGACATTTAAGAACTATTTGGAAGGACACTTGAAAAACTATGCTATGTAAGACTAGGGGCCAGCTGTTGAAAAATGGGATTAGAATAGATGGATATTTGATAACAGGTGAGAACACGAGGAACTGAAAGATATCTTTACGGTAAAAACCTCACGACCCTATGCTATAGGAATTTCCTGATTTCCTGATGTCGTAATATTCGATGTAGTTTACTTACCATGGGAATTCCGAAAGGGCTTAGTAACCTTGAAACTGCGGTGGACTGTGAGGATTCAGAATCAGCAACAATAGCATTTACATTCCTACAGTTATCCTCTGAAACAGCATCCCTTTGCCCATCCAAAATCTCTAAGGCTGCTTTAATAGACAAGGACGGCGTGCCACAAGAATCGTAAATCTGGTAACCCAGCGTAAGGTTCGGGAGCAGTGTAGGGTTCCTGTTTATTTCTTCAATTGCGAACATCATAGCTTGCACAAAGCGAAATTCTCTGAAATCAAATCTACAAAAAAATACAATGACAATAGAACAGGAATGAAATCACATTAGCGTTTGACCATTAATGATTTAGACAGATGCAGCTGTACGATTATTTGAGTTCTACAATATTTCCTAACAAAATACGAAAGAGACAAAAGCAAAAGCAATAGTCTTCAGCCGGCGCACAAAAAAAACTCCTCTTTCGACTCATCAAACCCATATTTACATAATGGTCATTACAGCTGTAGGGACAATGTTTTTGACTGCAATTTAAGATATAATTCCATGTACAAACAGATTCAGATGTGCATCCACCATAAAAAGCATAACATCATATAAATATTTGGGGAGATTTTGTTCACTGCAAAATCGAACTAACCTTTTACATTCTACCGCTTCGGGTTCGGTTGCAAACGATAGTTCTCGATATTCTACGTTTGAATGCAGGCTGAAAATTCCACCCAAAATAATGTCTCCAGATTTGAATAAACTGAGTAAGTCGAACTTCTCCCACTGTTTACAGGCTGGCATTTGGTCCGCGCATAAAGGTGCTAACAGAGTTAACAGGGCCCAAAGGAAAAACATCGTTTATCGGCAAGAGTCACTGCGATTGGAATTTCCCACTAAATGCCTTTAAATACTGTTTCATCTCACGTTTTTTTCCCAGTTTCTTTCAATTGGAATTGATTCTACGTGAAGGAAATGTTGAGCAATCGTCTCAAAACCCACAAAGGAAATATCGCACGGGCAAGTCTTGACATATCCTAAGCTCTAGAGAAACATGGAGATCAAATGGAATCTTATTCAGAGGGAATTCCTCACGTACTTAGGGGAAAAAAGAAACAGCCATATGGTGTGGATGAAGGGTCTAGGCCCGAAACGTCAAGTTTTCCTGCTCCTATGATGCTGCTTGGCCTGCTGTGTTCATCCAGCCCCAC
>JAHRHZ010000288.1:149006-273915 GCA_024137785.1 Ginglymostoma cirratum
TCACTGGAGTCGTAACGTGAATTCTCTTTTCTCTTCAAAGATGGTGCTGGATCTCTCGAGTTTCACTAGCACTTTCTGTTTTAATTCATTTCTGATGAAGGGTCGAGGCCCGAAACGTCAAGTTTTCCTGCTCCTATGATGCTGCTTGACCTGCTGTGTTCATCCAGCCCCACGCTTGTGATCTCGGATTCTCCAGCATTTGCATTACCTTTTATCAACTGAAAGCCTGCATGGGTTTCACCTTCCCGAGTTGCCATGCACACTGCACTATCAATTTAGCCCTTAGGCAAAAAAAGGAAGGCTATTTAGCAAGAAACCTTGGTAAACAGTTGAGTACAAATATGTGCCTGCAATTGAGGAGATAATAGAGAAACTGATTCGTTTAATATAGATGAAAAAAAGGACAGTAAAAGTTGTCAGCACTGGAAAGAAAACTGCTGTAAATAGTTTAATAATCATATTCCAAAGGAATTCACGAATAATTTGCTTCCCCTGCTTGTAACGGTGAGGTACCTGTAATATGCGCTCGCTAACCAGCTGACGTTTTATGCTTATTTAATTCATATGAACCATATGTCTCACCTAAACATATTTGTGTACATTCTTACTGAGATGCTGTAATTCACTGTTGCATTGTAAGCTAGGCATACTCAACACCGAATTTACCAAGTCATTGCTGAAATAGTTATTCTTTACATAGAAAATCATGTACCGCATGTTTAGTTTTCTACCACGATTGAAACCAAAAGAGATTACAAATTGGTGGTTCTAACACATTTATCTATTATTCCTGCACATTATCGTCAATATGTCCATGGATATGAATTCTTTTTGTTCAAAATAAAGATCTCAGAATTGTCGGGGTTCGCTGTGGTCAAAATCAAAGAAACCAATATTAAACGTAAGATGATTAAATATTTGACGAGGAATAAAATCTTTAATGACAAATCAAGGTGCTTAATTTGGAAGTCGTACTTTTCTAACTCACGCAGTTCCTTAGAATTCTGAGTCTGTGAGAAGTCCACAATCCTGGTTGAGAAGATATCTGTAGACCTGTTTCATGTCACGATCTTGGGGGAGGTGATTAGTCCAGGAGGAGAGTTGACCAGTGCTTGGAGGATCGCGTCTCCTGGGATGGAGGGATGTTACTTTTGGAACTGGACTGTGGGATGGTCATGTTGCTGCCGTGGTTGCTCCTGCATCTGATGATCCATGGCATACTGGTTCGGTGGTCAGCGCTGCTGCCTCAGTGCTGGACACCCCAGTTTGATTCCAACTTCGGGCAACTCCGCGTGGAGTTTGTACATTCTTCACATGTCTGTGTGGGTTTCCTCTGGGTGCTCTAATTTCCTCCCACAGTCCAAACCTACGGTGGTTGGGTGAATTGGCCATGGGAGATGCAGAGTCACAGGAATAGGCAGATTAATTGGTCTGGTTGGAATGTTCTTTGGAGGGTCAATGTGGACTCAGTGGGCTGAATGGCCTGCTTCCATACTCTATGGATTCCACACATGCACCACCATTTACATTAAAAAAATTGTCCCTTAGGTCACTTTTATATCTTTCCCCTGTCACCTTAAACCTGTACCCTCTAGTTTTGGACTCCTCACTAGCGGGAAAAGACCTTGCCTATTTACCCTATCCTTGCCCCTCATGATTTTGAAAACCTCTATAAGATCACCTCTCAGCCTCCAACACTCCAATGAAAATAACCCCAGGCTATTCTGCCTCTCACTATAGCTCAAATCCTCCAACCCTGGAAACATCATTGTAAATATTTTCTGAACCCAGTCAAGTTTCACAACATTCTTCCTATAGCAGGGTGACCAGAATTACAAGCAGTATTCCAAAAGTGACATAATCAATGTTCTGCACAGCTGCAACATGACCTCCCAACTCCTATACTCAATGCACTGCCCAGTAAAGGAAAGCACTTCACTATCCTTCCTACTTAGGATTCCACTTTCAAGGAAATATGAACCTGCACTCCAAGGTCTCTTTGTTTAGTAGAATTCCCCAGGATCTTACCATTAATTGTATAAGTCTTGCCCTGATTTGCCTTTCCAAAATACAACACCTTACATTTATCTGAATTAAACTCCATCTGCCATTGCTCGGCCCATTGGCCCATCTGATCAAGATCCCACCATACGCTGAGGTAACCTTCTTTGCTGTCTACTGAACCACAAATTTTGGTTTCATCTGCAAGCTCACTAACTATGCCTATGTTCACATTCTAAATCATTTATATAAATGACAAAAAACAGTAGACCCAGCACTGATCCTTGTGTCACACATTGGTCACAGTTCTCCAGTCTGAAAAGCAACCCTCTACCAACACCCTCTGTCTTAGTGATCTCACCCTGTTAACTAGTCTACGATGAGGAACCTCGTTGAATGCCTTACTGACGTCTATATAGATCATATCCACCACCCTGACCTCGTCAATCCTCTTTGTTACTTATTCAAAAAAAAACTCAATCAAGTTCGTGAGACACAATTCCCCACACACAAAGCCATGTTGACTACTCCTAATCTGTCTTTGCCTTCCCAAATGCATGTAAATCCTGTCTATCATGATTTTCTCCAAGGATTAGCCCACTTCCGATGTCAGGCTCACTGGTCCTCAGTTCATTGGCTTTACCTTATCGCTTTTCTTTAACAATCGCACCACACGAGTCAACCTGCAGTCTTCCAGCACCTCAACTGTGGTTATCGATGATACAAATATCTCAGCAAGAAGTGCAGCAATTACTTCCCTAGCTTCTCACAGCGTTCTAGAGTACACTTGATCAGGCCTTGTGGGTTAACCCACCTTTATGCATTTTAAGATATCTAGCACTGCTTCCTCTGCAATACAGACAGGGTTAAAAATGGTGCTGTTATTTCCCCATGTTCTTTATCTTCCATATCCTTCTCCATAGTAAACACTGATGCTAAGCACTCATTTAGTATTTCCCCCATCTCCTGTGGTTCCATCCATAGGTGGTTTTGCTGACCTATAAGAGGCCCTATTCTCTCTCTAGTTCCCAATTTGTCCTTAATGTATTTATAAAATCCTTGGATTCTCCTTAACTCTATTTGCCAAAACTATCTCCACGTTCCCTTTTTGTCCTCCTGATTTCCCTCTTAAGTATACTCCTACTGCATTTATAGTCTTCTAAGGATTCACTCGATCTTTGCTGCCTATACCTGACATATGCTTCCATCTTCTCCTTGATTAAAACCTCAATTTCTCTAATCATCCAGCATTCCCTGCCACCACCAAGCTTGCTTTTCACTCTAACAGGAACATACTGCAACAGAACTGTCATTATCTCATTTTTGAATGCTTCCCATTTTCCAGCCATCCCTTTACCTGCAAACATCTGTCCCCAGTTAACTTTTGAAGGTTCTTGTCTAACACTGTCAAAATTGGCCTTCCTCCAATTAAGAACTTTCTTTTAGATCTGGTCAATTCTTTTCCATCACTATTTTAAAACTAATAGAATTATGGTCACTGGCCCCCAAAGTGCTCCCCCACTGACACTGCAGTCACATGCCTGGCCTTATTTCCCAAGAGTAGGCCAAGTTTAGCTCATTCTTTAGTAGGTACACCAATATACTGAATTAGAAGTTTTTCTTGAACGCACTTAACAAATTCATCTCCATCCAAGCCCTTAACATTATGGTAACCCCTGTCTATGGAAAGTTAAAATCCCCTAACATAACTACTCTATTATTTTTACTGATAACTGAGGTCTCCTTACCAATTTGTTTCTCAATTTCCATCTAACTACTGGCTTGTGGATCCCAGTAAGTTGATTATCTCTTCCTTTTTACTCAGTTCCACAGAAATAACTTCCCTCAACATATTCCGAGGAATATCCTCCCTAAATACAGCCATAATGTTATCCCCAATCAAAAACACCACTCCCATCCTCTCTTGACATCCCCTCTCCGTCCCCCACCATTCTATCCTTCCTATAGCATCCGTACGCTGGAACATTAAGCTGCCAGTCCTATTCCAACTGTTTCTGGCTTCTCACTCAGTCTCCAACATGTGTCATCCAGCGACCTTCCTGAAATTACATTTAATTACCTCACTGGTATAACTGGAATGTACAGCTCTCCCTTTCTCACATTTGCTGACCTTCCGTTCATGTCTTTCTGCTATGAACGGTTTTTCAGTAACTTCTGAACAATCCCACATTACCTTTTAAACCCTATCACATTCACTGAGCAGAATTAAAGTTTTCCACAAAGCAACTCTGACTCTGAGTGTACTCTAAACATTATATTTCAAAGAGAATGTTGACTTGCACAATATTTTTTTTGAAAAGTGGTGTTAACTAGAAAAAAAATCACACATTCAAGTGTATCTTCCAGCCTTAATATGAATGCAGAGGAAATTTGCTTCAGCAAGAATGTTAGACTTAACAATGCGGAGACAAGACTGAATATGGAGATTCCTCTCTTTAGCAGAAAAGGCTAGGTCAGATTTATGGCAGGAAATCAAAATAAAGAGATTTGACTACATACATCGGGAGAAAATATTTCCAGTGACAGAAGATTCAATATTTAGAGGACATAACCCAAGACAGACATTAAAACAACTAGAATGTTTATTTTGAAGAAAGGGACTGGATGATCTGGAAAGCAATGCCTGAAGTGGTAGTTGAAGCAGTTCCAACAATAAAGCACACAGTAGAATTGATTAAGTACCTGAAGTGAAGTAAAATTTCATGGTTATCAGAAAGAAGCACAGAAATGTGTTTAAAAATTTCATCCAAATATCCTCCATGTACAATGTATTATTCTAAGATTAATTTGAAATGCAATAATATAATTGGTGCAGTATTTGGATATATAGTTTATTAATTTATGCTACATGGGCATCATTGGCAATGCTATTATTGGTTTGCCATCCCAAAATATACTTGAGAAGTGGGTAGTGAATCACTCTCTTAAAGTATTGTGTTCGTTATATTGTAGCCACAGATGTCCTGCACTATGAGATAAACTTCAAAGCTTGTGAACTATCAACAATAAAGGAACAACACTGTGTTTCCAAAATACTGAATGGTGCAACAGGAAAGTATTTGTTTTATGCAGTGAATGGGTAGAATCTGGAATGTTTGAGCTAATATCGTCATGTTGGCATTTACACTTGTGGCTTGCAGCCGGATTAGATAAGAACTTGAAGATTAATGTGTGCATAGTTAGGCGGAAAGAGTGAAGGAGTAGAAAAGTTAATTGGTCCTGAAACAAGCTGGTGCAGATTCAGCAGGCTTAATGGCCTCCTTGTTTGTGATAACCATTCTGTTAAGGTGGTTTGAAGATTGGAGGGGAGCTTAAAACATTGGAAGTTAATAAGCACCTGCTGTCATTATTCTTCTAGATAGCAAAGGTCCTGGGTTTGAGAGGAGGCACCTTTAAAAGTTGATCCAAACTATCTTCTAGATGCTACACACTGCTGTCATTGTGCACAACTGACATTGAAGTTCAGGTTTAATGAGATTCACGTTTTAATCAAGTCAGCGGCTTCCTAGATGTTGTTGAGGTGCGGTTGGAAGTTGTACCGCCTAGCAAAGCAAGCATAGTTCATCAGCCTCCTGAATTGTGTCCCACAGCTGGTGAAAAGATTTGGAGAAACCAGAATATGAGTTCTTCTGCTGAGAACATCCAACCTCTGCAAGTGTAATGTTTCTATGGCTTCTCCAGGCCAAAGGTATCATGTAGGATGATGAAAGTGGAGAATTTAGTAACAGTAACAATAAATTAAAGGTAAGGGGTGATGATTGAGTTCTGTTTTGTTGAAAATGGTCATTGTTGGATACTTGTGTGAATTACATGTTAATTGCCACTTAACCATCACAAGCCTGAAAACTATTTATGGCATTTCTGCACTTGAGCATTAACTGCTCCATAACCTAAATAGTTGATAATGGGGCTGATCATTGTGCTATCATTCCACTTCTGATCATCTGTTGAAGAAATTTCATTGTTAATGTTGCTGAAGAGTGTTAGATTGAGATCAGTGCTCTGAGGAAAGAGTGATAATATATTTTGCTTCCACCAACTTTGTGCCAAGTATAGTATGCGCCAATGGACAGGTTTTCAATGGTTTCAATTTTATTTGGGGTTCTTAAGGCCGCCTCTATTAAATGCTGTCTCCCTAAAGGGGTGGCACTCAACTCATTTCTAGAATTCAAATGGTTGGCCTTGTTTTGACTAAGGTAGCAATGAGGGTTTATGTTGAGTCCAGACAGAACACAAAGATACATTAAAATTTACTGGATCCAATAGTAGGAAGGAGAGCCATAAAAAAGAAGCTAGCTCTTATAAATTGTTAAGCAGCAGTCGGTTGCATATCAGGTTCACACTATCACACTAGTCTCCACTGCTCAACAAAATGCAGGATGTCATTCATAAATCTTACTGTCAAAATCCGCATGAAATTCGATGTTAATGCTATTGATAGTCAATCTGAAGACATCTGCTGTGGCATAATTTTCCTACCATCAAATTTGCCAGTAACACTGTATCCCTTCAAACTAACTATTAATACATATTATAAATCAATGTGGGAACAACACTGCTGCATCCTCTTCAATACAATTTTCTAAACTGGAGATGATCTATCTGTCATGGTTCCTGTTGATCAGGCAATCTTATATTCATGTTAATATTTCACTCCAACCACAATGAGCTCATAACTTGTGCAGTAATCTTTTATAGATCACCGTATTTAAGGTATTTTATAAATCCATATGCACCACATCAACTAGTTCCCCCTTTTATAGCCTGATTGTTCCATTCTTGAAGACATCTAATCAATTAGTCAAACATATTTGGGTGTTGAAAATGTCTGACAATCAAACTGCCCTGAAGGTGAATTGAAATTCAAATATTGCAATAAAGTTCAGTCGCTACAATTTATCTGTCTACCAACTGCAGACATTGATGGCAGGCTTTCCTCAGCTGCCTAGAAGACTGACAGCTAAACAGAAGCAATGACTGCTACATGGACTGCTGCATGGAAGAGGTAAATGTATTTCCATGCTGATGGATCATAAGGCACAAGAACATCTCCCAAAGTATCATTACCATCCCATAGCCCAGTTCCCAAGGCAACATCCCTCCATCCCAGCATTGGTAATCCTCGAGGCACTGTTGAACTCTCCTGCTGGACCATTCACCACACCCAAAGTGGTGAGATGTCACCTCATCCATGTCTGGTGACTTCTCCCAAGTTCACATTTCAGCTCAAAGGAACTGAGTAAGATTTCCAAATTAAGCACCTATATTCTCCGTTAAAGATTTCATTCCTAATCAAATATTTAATCATCTT
The DNA here is from genome assembly GCA_024137785.1 of Ginglymostoma cirratum. NCBI lineage: Eukaryota > Metazoa > Chordata > Chondrichthyes > Orectolobiformes > Ginglymostomatidae > Ginglymostoma > Ginglymostoma cirratum. Next base: position 156,340 of record JAHRHZ010000288.1, read on the forward strand.
GTTTATTTACTTTTGCCCACGATGAACACCAACACTTCGGGCATCTTTATTTAGAAAGAAAAGTATTCATATTCATGGACATATTGCAGCTATTGCACACAAATAATGGCTAAATGTGTAAAAACTACCAATTTTTAATCTCGCTTGGTTTCGATCAAGGTAGAAAACTATATGTGCAATTTGTGATAGTCAATGTAAAGAACAACCATTTTAGAAATGACTTGGTGGATATGCCTAAGTTACAATACAGCAGTGAATTACAGCAGCTCAGTGAGGAAAATGCCCACACATATTCAGGTAAAACAAGTGGTTCATAGTAGTTAAATGAGGATAAAATGCCTGCTGTTAGTGAGTATGTGATACAAACATGTCTCCACTAAGAAGCAAATTATTCATGGAATAATTCTGAATCAAACCGAATATTCACTCTTCCATATTATCTCCAGCGTGGTGATCTCAATTATTCCAACACCTTTCCTCTTCCCACCACCACCATCACCCGACCCTTCCACCAGCGACCCCCTCAATTTCAACTTAGCACACAGAGACAGCATTTTTATTAATGTGTTCTGTGAAATCGATGTGAGCAATCCATTTTGGACACTTGAATAGGTCAAGTTTCAGTACTGACATTTTATTAATAGATAAAACAAGTTTCAAATCGAAACTCCACGCACTATAGAAATTTCAGTCATGGTGAGGAAACTCAAAGCGACTTTGGTCCATTTTTAGATAATACACGATTTTCAATTCTGATTAAATGAAAATCAGCAAAGATGTATAAGATGGTCAAAGTTATCAATGCATCTTCAAAATTGCAATTCCTGCCAGTTTTTGTGACTTAGTTTGATTGTGTAAATAGGATGCTGGTAAGTCATTCGGCTTTATGGCTGGTCACATGGAATTCCCAATCACTATCTTTATGACAAAATAAATACCTACTAAAATATCTGGGCCTTATTTATGAATGACTTTTAGGCTGATTTTGAAAAACACTGAGCCCATCATGTTGCTATTTGTGTTGTTTTCTTTCTTCAGAAGAATAATATAACATTTGGGGCAAAAATTGCAAATAAGCAGATGAAAGGTGGAGGCCAAAATAACAAATACTTCAAACCCCACTGCATATTTCCCTGGCAAACTTATGTAAACTGGAATGAAAGTTATCCAAGCTAAGCAAAAGATAAGCATGCTAAACATTATGTGTTTTGCTTCATTGAAGTTATCTGGAAGGTAAGAAATGGCAAGAACTGCAGATGCTGCAATCAGAAGTCAACAGTGTAGAGCTGGTGGAACGCAGCAGGTCAGGCAGCGTCAGAGGAACAAGAGAGTCAACGTTTCCATTCAGGATCCTTCATCAGGACGTCATATAGATGTTGTTGTGGGAGAAAACCTACCACAAAACATGCAGGACAGAAATCCAATATAACCGAGTACACAATAGAATGTGAATGAAGATCCAACATTGAATTCAAAATGATTATCTCATTAAAGTGACTAGTATTTTTTTCAAAGGATATGGTGCAAGTACAATTACCCAGGTAGTACGTATTGCACATTAGACCAGCTTAAGGATGCAAACCATCAGCCACAGTTGTCTTGTTCTAAACCACTCCATCATATTATTGCGAGGAAGCATTGCTTTGGATGCCATCACCATGACCATAGTTTTACTCAATACACAAGATATGTAAAGAACAAAATTAATTCCAAACACTACATGCAGAGCATACAAGACCAAACTAAAGGTTCACTGATGAGTGTGACTGAAGACAGAAAACAAAGTTTTAGGGCAAAATGAAGATGGAAGCTTAATTCAGAGTTATTAGTTTTAACTGTCTAAGTGTGTCCATGGACGTAGAATAGTCAAGAGGAAGAAGCAAGCTTACTTAAGGTTGAGGAAGCAAGGATAGGACAGGGTTCTAGAGTGTTACAAGGTAGCCAGGAAGGATCTGAAGAATGGACTTTGGAGAGCCAGAAAGGGGTTTGAAAAAGCCTTGGCGGGTAGGGTTAAGGAAAACCCCAAGAATTCTATACTTAGGTGAAGAACAAGAGGATGGCTAGAGTAAGGGTAGGGCCAATTAGGGATAGTGGAGGGAACTTTTGCATGGAGTCAGAGGAGGTAGGGAAGGTCCTTAATCAATACTTGGCTTCAGTAATCACCAGTGAGAGTGACCATGTAGGTTGTCAGGACAGTGTGAAACAGGCTGATAAATTCTAAACAGGTTGATGTTAGGAAGGAAGATGTGCTAGAAATTTGGAAAAACATGAGGATAGATGAGTCCCCTGGGCCAGATGGGATAGACTCCAATGTTTCTATGGGAAGTGAGGAAACAGATAGCTGTGCCTTTGGCAATGATCCTTGCATCCTCACTGTCCACTGAAGTCATAACAGATGATCGGAGGATGGCAAATGTTATTGGTTTGTTCAAGAAAGGGAATAGGGTTAATCCTGGAAATTACAGACCAGTCAGCCTTACTTCTGGGATGGGCAAATTATTGGAGAGGATTCAGAGAGATAGTATTTATGATTGTTTGGAAAAGCACAGTTTGATTAGAAATAGTCATCTTGGTCTTGTGAGGGGCAGGTCATGCCTCACAAGCCTTATCGAATTCTTTGAGGATGTGACAAAACACACTGAAGAATGTAGACCAGTGGATGTGGTGTATATGGATTTTAGCAAGCCATTTAACAAGGTTCCCCATGGTAGGGTCATTTGGAAGTAAGGAGGCATGGGATCCAGGAAATCTGGCTGTCTAGATACATAATTGGTTGTCCAATAGAAGGCAGAGGGTGGTTGTAGATGGAAAGTATTCAGCCTGGAGTTCAGTGACCATTGGTGTTCTTCAGGGATCTGTTCTGGGACCTGTGCTCTTTGTGATCTTCATAAATGACTTGGATGAGGAAATGGAAGGCTGGGTTCATAAGTTTGCCAATCACACAAAGGTTGGTGGAGTTGTGGATAATGTGGACGGCTGTTGTAGGTTGCAACATGACATTGACAGGATGCAGAGCTGGGCAAATAAGTGGCAGATGGTATTCAGGCTGATAAAGTGTGCAGTGATTCATTCTGGAAGGTGGAATATGAATGTAGAATACAGGGTTAATGGCAGGATTCTCGGAGTGTGGAGGAACAGGGGGATCTTGGGGTTTACGTCCATAGATCCCTCAAAGTTGCTACCCAAGTTAACAGGGTTGTTAAGGTGTATGGTGTGTTGTTCTTTCATTAGCAGGGGAGTTGAGTTTAAGAGCTGTGAGGTTATTCTGGAGCTCTATGAAACCCTGGTTAGATCACACTTGGAATGTTGCGCTCAGTTCTGGTTGCCTCATGGGAGAAAGGATGTGAAAACTTTAGAGAGGTTACAGAGGAGATTTACCACGATGCTGCCTGGACTGGAGGGCAGGACTTATGAGGAAAGTTTGAGAGACCTAGGGCTTTTCTCATTGGAGTGAAGAAGGATGAGAGGTGACTTGATAGAGGTGTGCAAGATGATGAGAGGCGTAGATAGAGTGGGCAGCGGGAGACATTTTCCCAGGGTAGAAATGACTATTACAAGGGGGCATAATTTTCAGGTGATTCAAGATAGATATAGGGGAGATGTCAGAGGTCGGTTCTTTACACAGAGAGTGGTGGGTGCATGGAATACGCTGCCAGTGGTGTTAGTGGAGTCAGATACATGAGGGTCATTTAAGCTACCCTTGGATAAACTCATGGACGACAGTAAAATGTAAGGTATGCATTTTGATTTTAGAGTAGGATAATAAGTCGGCACAACATCATGCCTTCGGCCCACAATGCTGTACTGTTATACGTTCTATGTTCTATTTTCTAAAACAAAGTCAGAGTTGGTGTTTTGGTCCTGGTGACCCTTCCTCACAACTGTTACGGAGTTCTGAGGAAGGGTCACCAGAGACGAAACATATAAACTTTGATTTTTTTTCTCTTTACAAATGCTGCCAGACATGCTGAGCTTTTCCAGAAAGTTAAATTTTTGTTCCCGATTTACAGCAACCGCAGTTCTTTTGGTTTTTAATCAGCTAAAGTTATTAGGAGAGAAATGAGCTAGCCACAATTGGCATGTGATGCTCATGCTAATGACGTTTTGAGTTCCAAGGTCAGAGAGAGCAAGAACAGGGCCAGTTACAGATATCTGAACAGATAACTGGAATGTGACCTGATATTGTCCATCCGTGTATGAAGGATAGCCAAGGAAAATGACAAAAGAAAAGGGGTAGAGGAAGAAATTGGGTCAGATGAAACAGATGGTTAGAATCCGAAAAACATTGGGAACAGGGGACAGACAATCTGGCTCAGAGAATGGAGATGTAAGGTTTATAGTAGTGATAATAAAGAAACTGTAAAGAAGAGCAGAAATTACACTTGTATGCTGCAGGTCTAACCTAGGATGAGGGGAGTAATACATTTTATCGCTGTTGAGCTGATCATGCTTGAAACTGTGTTTTGAGCTGGCATCGGAGACATCACGACAAATGAATGTGCCTCGAGCAGCATCAATGCTGGAAGAATATCCCGGGATGAAGAATGACTCTACTCTGCAGCGCAAGATAATGTGAGCTAATAAAGGAAGCAGAGGGGACTCAATCAATATTATACGGGATCGGATGGGTTGGCAAGCATGGGAAAGATATTGGGTATACCAGAAGGAACAGGGACACAATTCTCATGCAACAGAGTTCTGGAGGTGACACTGGTGGTAATACCAGAAGGACAAATTACTAGTCAATTTATTCAGCAACCACTGGGGAATGATGCTGGAAGTAAAATTATGGTTCACTCGGATCGCACCTATGTGAATATAGGCTGGGGTCGTGACACATACAAAAGATATATTAACTGGGGCGGCTAAACAAGGCAATTCAAGAAAATTGGTTGGATCAACATCAATTGCACAAAGAATGACATCATCTGGGATGGGGACAGAGAAAAATGGGCTTTGAGAAATGTAGACAGGGGCATTTGTTGGGATCCGGACCTTTCATAATTTTCAGGACCCATAAGAAGCTCATTACCCCATGTCCCCCAGTGATTAAAACCACACCAGAACATCGGTGTGGAGAAGCTTAGCACAGGATAGAAGATGTGGATGATAGATGAGGGAAGGGCTGTAGGTGTCATATATATGAATTTCAGTAAGGTGTTTGATATGGTTCCCCATGGTAGGCTGATGGAGAAAGTGAAGTCGCTTGAGGTCCAGGGTGTACTAGCTAGATGGATAGAGAACTGGATGGACAACAGGAAACAGAGTGTTGTAGTGGAAGGGAGTTTCTCAAAGTAGAGAACTGTGACCAATGGTGTTCCACAGGGCTCCGTGTTGGGACCACTGTTGTTTGTGATATACATAAGTGATCTGGAGGAAGGTATAGATGGTCTGATTAGCAAGTTTTCAGATGACACTAAGATTGGTGGAGGAGCAGGTAGTGAAGGGGACCGTCGGAGAATGCAGCAGAATATAGATAGTTGGGCGGAGAAATGGCAGATGGAGTTCAATCCAGGCAAATGCGAGGTGACGCATTTTGGAATTCAAGAGTGAACTATATGGTAAATAGAAAAGCCCTGGGGAAAATTGATGCACAGGGAGATCTGCGTGTTCAGGTCCATTGTACCTTGAAGGTGGCAATGCGGGTCGATAGAGTGGTCAAGAAGGCATATGGCATGCTTTCATTCATCGGACGGGGTATTGACTGCAAGAGTTGGCAGGTCATGTTACAGTTGTATAGGAGTTTGGTTCGACCACATTTGGAATACTGCGTACAGTTCTGGTCGCCACATTACCAAAAGATGTAGATGCTTTGGAGAGGGTGCAGAGGAAGTTCACCAGGATGTTGCCTGGTATGGAGGGCGCTAGCTATGAAGAGAAGTTGAGTAGATTAGGATTATTTACATTAGAAAGACAAAGGTTGAGGGGGGACCTGATTGAGGTCTACAAAATCATGAGATATAGACAGGGTGGATAGCAAGAAGCTTTTTCCTCCCAGAATGGGGGACTCAATTACAAGAGGTCATGATTTCAAGGTGAGGGGGGTAAAAGTTGAAGGGAGATATATGTGGAAAGTTCTTTACGCAGAGGGTGGCGGGTGCCTGGAACACGTTGCCAGCAGAAGTGTTAGAGGCAGGCACGATAGTGTCATTTAGATATATCTAGACAGATACATGAATGGGTAGGGAGCAGAGGGATACAGATCCTTGGAAAATAGGTGACGGGTTTAGATCGAGGATCTGGATAGGCGCAGGCTTAGTGGGCCAAAGGGCCTGTCCCTGTACTGTAATTTTCTTTGTTCTTTGTGTGGGTCTGGTGCTAGAGGACACAGGAGAATCTGTCACTTTGGCACCAGGATATCAGCATGTCTAGGAAGTCATTAATTTAACTAGAATGACTGTTCCAGTATGGTACCTGTCTGCCACAAAACAATTATTTGTCCACCTCGTGGACAAACAATTTAGGAGGACTGAGCTTAATTCCAATAAGAATAGAAAGAAAAGAGGACTATTGGAGTTGGCAGGGGGAGGATATGCATGAAGAGTGACAACTGTCAACACCTTGGATATAGCAGAATTAGAAATTCAGATATGATCCCTTCAGCAGAAAATGCAGGTTTTTACAGGGAAAGGTTACTTAGACAAGATACATACCAACCAGATGGACCAGGATGCGTCATAAGTGACCTTGGATGCAGTTAAATTTATAAACCCTTTACAGGATATAACAAATTTAATCATTGATCTTATGGCCAATACTTCTGAACAGACCCATAAAGCTGAAGTGTGTGCCATATACACTAATTAGATGTTGACTATGATCAGGACTAATTTGTTAGAGCTGCATGCTCACCAAGTCACAGACTGGCTGTCAGATAAAAAATTGATTAAGTGGGTTGGAGAAAAGGGACCTCTGTGTCTCTCAGAAATTTGACCTTAACTAATAGGGCATTGGGTACTTGTGACAATGATAAAGGGAAATATTATGTTGAGACAGTGTTTCATATTCCCCAACATGGAACTAATTTGACCTAACTTTTAAAAAGAGTTCACAATGTACTTCATGGTACTTGGATATATATTTAAGTAACCCACTAGGTCATGCTATTGTAATGGATGGTGCTGAGAAAGGGGTAGATTTGTCAAAATGTCATCAAGGAGGGGATCACTGGGCCTGTCCTGGCGAGAAAACAAGATAGACACTAACAGACTGCGATTGCAGTAGCTATGAATACTGTTCATTATCCATTGTGCCTGTTCATAACCAGTCTTTTCTGCAACATGCCCTTGTGGGGGGAAAATTATTACATAGTCACAGCAGCCATGAACGATACCAAGGTATGGAGACAATGCCACCCGGAAGACACAATGTAGCTAATGATAATGAGACCTCTGATTTGAAGATTGGTAGACAAGTGTTGCCCCAGCCAGTAACCAGGGTGGTGATGAGAGAAAACCCCACGATCCAATGTACCGACACAGACCAAGGTACGGAGGTTTGCTCCCGTTGAACCACCAGTCATCCTGCACCTGACAGCAGATTTGGACATGTATAGTGGGAGAGACAAAAGAAATGATTCATCAATGGACACCGTGGGGCGGCACGATGGCTCAGTAGTTAGCGCTGCTGCCTCACAGCTCCAGGGACCCGGGTTTGATTCCAGCCTCGGGTGTCTGTCTGTGTGGAGTTTGCACATTCTCCCGGTTTCCTCCCACAATCCAAAAGATGTGCAGGTTAGGTGGATTGGCCATGATAAATTGCCCGTAGTGTTCAGGGAGGTGTGGGTTAGGTGGGTTGGTTCTGTGTGGGATGCTCTGAGGTTCGGTGTGGATTTGTTAGGCTGAAGGGCCTGTTTCCACACTGTAGGGATTCTAAAATGCACCAACTTAATTAGAACTCATGCTGAAAAAGCAAAGATGTTGTTGCGGGATTTGGGTTGTGGGATTAGTTCTCACCTTGGGGAACCAATGTTCAAATACATGCATGTGGACAGAAATCTATTACTTGCTGTTATGGTAGTGATTCTATGTGCGTTAGTAATTGTCATCGTTAACGTATGTCACTTTAGAAGGTGGAAAAGTGAAATTGTGCGATGATTGTAATTGGAGGTGATAATGAAACAGACGGAACGTTAGGGAAACAGTGTGTACTTTAAGTTATGTACACGTTTTTCATATACTTTTTCCCCACCCACACCATGTGCACGTTTATATACACACACACATTTTTATACATATTATAATGATATAACACTGTAAATGTGTTACACCTATTGAGGAAAACTGACAATTCTTAGAGTGGGCCATAGAAAAAAAAACAGAATGATCCTAAGTATCTTCGGATCAAAAAGGGCAAGATGTTAGCCAGAGGCTGTGGAGACGTATACAGAGGAGATACAAGCTGCTGCCTTAGGGATGCCAGCATGAAGTTGCAGAGAGAGAGAGTGAGTGGGTACCAACCTATTAATGCTGCTGGGAATGCTCAGTGTGAAACTGCTAACACAAAAACAGCTCGTGAACTGAGAATGGCCTGAGCCTTCAGAACCACTTACTACCAACCAAGCTCTGCAAACAATAAGAAAGATGAGGTAACGCAAAAGCCTTACTTAGGCAAGGAGCGATGGAGGTGATGCTCCCGAACGCTTTGGGCCAGGGCCAATGAGGTAAAGATATGCGGTTGTGAATCATCCTGAGCCAAAGGGAAGAAGCCAGCAGACTTGAAAGAGTAAGAATAAAAAGACGACCCTCGGGCTAAACAGCCGGCCAAAACTCCCGAGACCAACAATCGCAGAAGCATAGCCTCGGTAAAAGACGTGGTGACGACGAGTGAAGCGCCCCGCCGGTGTCAGCCCTCGTCAGCAGCAACAGCCATCCTAATCGGGCATTAGCTGTTGCATCACTAATGTCCTTTAGGGAAGGAAACTGCTATCCTTACCTGATCTGACGTACATGTGACTCCAGATCTACATGGTTGACTCTGAACTGCCCTCTCGGCAAACAGGGCTGGACAATAAATACTGCCTAGCCAGCGACGTCCTCATCCCGTTAACGAATAGACCAAAAAAAAAATCTTGGGACTACTGGGAGAGTGTCAGAGGACTCTAGTGGGTGTATAAATAGGTCCTAGTTCAGTTTGTGGGAAAATATAGAAACTCAGTTCTGAGGAAGTGTCACCGGACCCGAAACGTTAACTTTTTTCCCTGCACAGACGCTGCCCTTTTCCAGCAACTTTGTTTTGTTCCTGATTTACAGCGTCCACAATTCTTACGGTTTTTGTTTAATAATTTGTGGGGTTGCCAGAATTGACCCTTCTCCTCTCTGTACGAGTTGATAACTGGAGCCGGTGTTCTCGGGCTCTGGACAACAGGTCAGTAGACTCGAAATTTTAAGTCTGATTTCTATCCACAAATACTACCAGCACTGGCAGACGATCCAGCAATTTCTGTTTCTTGTTCTCTGTAATGTGATTCAGTCTTAACCTCGGTCGCAGATGATCTAAGAAACCATTAAGCTGAAGTGTAACTGGACACTGAAAACAAATATTGAATTTGCCAGCCCTGGCAGCATCTTCGAAGAGAATAAGAGGAGATAAAATCACTAATTTTTTAAAAATAGTTTTTGAACATTTTGTTTCTCTTGTCGCCTTGCGTTCATCATGTATCCGAAATGAGCCTTTCGACGCAGTATCATCGAAGAGGATGAATAAGAGCCTCGTTATAAAGCGTTGGCTACACCAAGCCAACGAGCAATCAACAGTAATTATATCGGACCTTCCCAACATCCTGAATGCTGTCTTACCAATGTTACAACAATGACTAGTATCTGAATTGTTGTTAAGCTCTTTGGCGCGACTGCATAAAGTTACTGGGGGTGTAACTGAAAGCTTTGGTTCTTTTCGAACAAAAAGGCTCTAAATTTTGAATAGACAATGGTTAAATGACAACGTCATATACTGTCGATCCAAATCACGCTGCACAACCGAGTTATTTAATGCCATCTCTTATCAGGGATTCTGAAGGTACTGATGGAAGATGCTATTGCTAAAGACTTCATGGATCCGAAAAAACAACAATCGCAGAAATAATGGAGGAACTTCTACAGTTAGAGGACGCTTTTGCCTCAGATTTGTTGAGAAACGCCATAGCAGTTTTTAACGACAAAAAAAATGCAAATTACAAGCATCGTATATGCGGTGCCCCAATGTGACGCCGGGAAGCAGAGCTGTATCGTTGTTCATTTTCCCGATGGCAAAAATCATCGCCAACGCAAAACGGAAAGGTCTGAACTGAAAGCTGCAGTGAAAAGGGTAAAAACAAGATCTTTAAAAAGGACACAGAAAATAACGATCACAATTATGTCAGCGGGGGCCACCGCATAGCTAGTATTGACGAGAATTCAGTGACACCACTGTCTCTAAACTGGAAGTTGATAGATCTATGCCCCAACGCAGAGCCTTGAGCACAAAGACATAAACGTCATTAAACAAAGACATAACAACACGCCCAATCTCAAATACGACGTAAGGGTATTCCCGGCCTTCCTTCTTTGATGCAATAGAAGTATTTCGATGATGATGAGGAAAGGTCTCACAGATATAAGAGATAAAAGGTACTGCAGATGCTGGAGAATCCGAGATAACAAGCATGGGGCTGGATGAACACAGCAGGTCAAGCAGCATCATAGGAGCAGGAAAACTTGACGTTTCGGGCCTAAACCCTTCATCAGAATTGGGGGAGGGGAAGAGGGTTCTGAAATAAATAGGGAGAGAGGGGGAGGCGGATAGAGGATGGATAGAAGAGAGGATAGGTGGAGAGGAGGCAGACAAGTCGAAGAGGCGGGGATGGAGCCAGTAAAGGTGAGCGTAGGTAGGGGGGTAGGGAGGAGATAGGTCGAAAGCTCTCACAACGCCTTGACAAATAATTATCCCTCATTCGAAAATGCTAAAAGCGATTTCTGAGTTTTGGCACCGAGAGATTGTGGGAACGTGTGGTGACTACAACGATAGCTGTCTTACTAATATTACAACGATGACTACATTTCAATAGTACCTGATTTGTTATTAAGTCCTTTAGCGCAAGACTGCATAAATAAAGTTAACGAACATTTTTCTTCTTAGCTTCACAAATTAATTCATAATGTGATCGTATAAACATCAGCAGCAACAGAAGGCTAAAAGTTTTCCAAATTACTGAACAAAATGGAGCAACAACCCTGAGGCATTTTGCCGGCGCCGGATGGTTGCTGAATGAAAGCTGCCGATGCTCAAAGTGATAAGAATGTAGCAGAAAAAAAAACACCCACGTGATACCTCCATCCTTCGAAAAGCCCAGTAAGTCAAACTGAGCCCAACGTTTGCAAGACTGCTCATTACAGGGCCATGTCAGGGCAACAGCCGAATTTACCACTAATACCTCTTTGACAGAGTAAGTAACTGTACTCGCCTAGTAGTAGGGTGACTGATTTTTATAAGTTTTTGCCATTTTCGTGAATATTCCGTTCATGTGTGTCCAATCGATTTCAGTCTCTGTTGAACATTAACAAATTAACACCACCATTTCAGTCAACGTGAGACAGATGAAGGAAATAATTGCAAACGTAACCACCTGTGTACCATCAATCCAATTACAGCATGAAAGCGCTGGAAACCTGTGGAATACCAGTGAGTATGTATGGGCAGAGGAACATCTTTCAGGTCAATGCATTGTTAGAAATTCTGAAATGGTCTTCCAGTATAAACTTTGAAGAAGCACCGCAATATCTGGAGCAGAGGCCCAGCACATGCAATTCCGAGCAAGAATTTTATGATCTAATTTTAGGTGTCCCCATATTGCACGGGACAATGTTAATTCTGGTCAGATCATCGTTCATTGTGCATCACGCAAATTCACAAGTGTGCCAAAGCTGCCATTTCTGGATTTGACTACAGTTTGCTGTATTTCAAATTATTTAGAAGGACAAAATATCTGAAACATTAATTCTGCTACAAGGTAGTGGCTTTGTAAGTGCCATGTTTCACTGACAGTATGAACTTTCAGCATTTAAATATTTCCTTGACACTGCTCAATATCATGTTTTAGTTTCAGTGACCAATGACGTGCTCCTCTGATGCTGCTTGGCCTGTTGTGTTCATCCAGCTCTACACCTTGTTATCTCAGATTCTCCAGCATCTGCAGTTCCTACTATCTCTAAGATAATTTGTGATTTGGTTATCAGTCAGCAATTGATGACGAACCCTGAGTGTACCCTAATAACCAAATAATAACCTAACAACCAAATCAAGATCATTAGTTAACTGATAAAGTGCTCATTTAGCTCTCTAGTCATCTGGAGATGTTATTATAAACCTGCGGAGTAGATGAAACTTGAAATAAGGCCCTTGTATTAGATGTTGGGACACTACCAATGCACGACAAAAAGAACACATTTAAACATTGCTAAAGGCTCCAGATCTTAGGCAGGGGCTGCATGCTAAGGAAATATGTTAAATCCAGCTGTAGTTCCTTTTATGCTCACAAAACATCTGATCATCAGAACTGATTGGCCAACCAGTCAGCACTAGTGAAAGGAAATATGTGTGTGCTGGTATTTCCATGCATCTGCCATTCTTGCCCTTCTAGAGTGTAGAGACGAGGAGATGTTGTCAAAGGAGCAATGATGCCAAGGTGTATCTTGGGGAGGGTGTTTTCTGTGGCTATTGTGCATCATTGGTGAACAAAGTGCATGTTGAAAGTGGTGGGTTGGGTACCAGTCAGGTTGGCTGCTGATCTGTGGTCTGGGCGGAGTGGTGAAGATGATAGATGAGAAATTATTTGGTATGTTCCTACATAGAATCAACCTCTGCTGACTGCAGTTCTCACCCTTCCTGCTTTTACTGTCTCTCTCTCTATTTTAAAAGAAGTCAGCAATGTTGTTTCAAAAACAGCCAGGGCTGAAATCTTCCCGTCATCGAACCCACTATAATGCATTGCAACGCTGTTCCCACTTGCAAATTGGTACTTTAGTTGCCAGAAAATACCCTATATGGTTCCTGCTCTATTCTTGTCAATTGAGTTCAAGCAGGCTGCTTTGTCCTGGATAGTGTTAAGAAGTGGAGTGTTCTTGGACTTATAAATATCCAGGAAAGTGGAGAATATGATGTCAAAGAAATGATTTGTGACTTGTAGATAGTGGACAGCTGTCTTACAGAGGAGGTGAGTTAGTTCCAGCTGAATTCAAAGGCTCTGACCTGTTCATGTTATCACAATACTTACATGTCTGGCAAATTCCGGTTTCTGGTCAATGTTTTGAATCAGGATTTTCTGCACAGAGAGCTAATTGGATTATTTCCTCTTGGAGACTGTTGTTTTCTTCCACTTATATGGCCCCAATGTTACTTGAGATTTATCAGCACAGACTTCATGTGGTTCAGGACTTGATGCATTTGGACTTCAATTGTTTGAGTATCCGATGAGTTGGTGATCTGCATTACACAATGATCAGAGAAAACTCCCACTTCTGATGGAGAGAAGGTCAATCATAAAGTAGATGAAGATGGTTGGGCCTCAGACACTATTTCATATGTTTCCTGCAGTGATCACCAGTGATATTTTTCTCCACAACGACTGTGCTCTTGTCACTTGTTGTCATGCTGTCATGGGCATTCATGGGTATTCATCACCATAGCAGGAATAACTTCATTTCAGAAGTACATAGTGGGAACTACAGCAGTTTGGATTTTGCAAAACTTTTGTTTCGCCTTAACAGTGAAGCTTATCACAGTTTCATTAAGCTTTGAAAATCTTTCATCTCTCTCTCTCTGTCTCTCTCTGTCTCTCTCTTTCCATAGTGAGAAAAGCAATTGTATTGATAATTTCAAACAGAGAGAATGCTGGAAAAACTGGAGTTCAAAACGAGTGGTCATGCACTTTAAAAATTGACTCTATTTCTTCTTGACTGATGCTGCTGAATTTCTCCAGCACTTGATTTTTATTTCAGTGGTACACGTATGCAGTATTTTACTCTTATTTGTGTCCCCAAGTTAGCTATCACTTTAGAACCAGATTTCTGCACATAAGAAGAACTCCTTTATATTAGAAATAAATGGATAAACTTGGGAAGTTAACATCAGTTTTTCCAATTTAATGGAAAACAAGCAATCTCCATTAGAACAATAAAATAAACTAGTACACCCTGACAGAAAAAAAGCATAATTAGTTTTGTTATTTTTAGGTACTTTTCCAAACAATTGTAAAAATACCAAATGTAAGTGAATATTTCAAAATGAAACAAAATTTTCAACACTTACAGCAGAAGAATCAGAGGGATCTGCTCACCAAATCTTGAGATCTGTGAAACACTCCTGTCATTCTCTATTATATATAATACAATACAAACGTTTCTCCAACTCTAGAAACATGATCTTAAATTGACACATTGAACAACTATACTCACACTTCCCTATTTGTATACATCTTAGAAGTCAGACTAGTGTTCCAAGGCAATGGCTCGAATTCCACAAACTCTGGAATTAAAAACCAGCTGAAAAGTCCCTGTTAAACCATTGCTGATCATCATAAATACTCATTTGTTCCAGTAATGCCCTTAAAGAGAGTAAATCTACCATTTTTACCTTGTGTGGCCTACATGCAGACCCACAGCAAAGTGGTTCACACCTGCCCTCTGAGGTAACATCACAGGTATATTTAGCTCACAGGAATTAAGGATACAAATATTGGTCAATAATGCCCTCATCCCAAGCACAAATAAAAGAAGGAAGGGTAACAATTTCAAGATTGTCAGAAAAAGACTGAGGGGTGACCTTATGGAACATTATAAAATCATGAGGAGCATGGATAGGATGAATAGTCAAGGAACATTCCCCATGTTAGGGAAATCCAGAAATAGTGTGCATAGGTTTAAGGTGAGAGGGTAAAGATTCAAAAGAGACCTAAGGGACAACCTTTTTATGCAGAGTGTGTACATGCATGGAATGAGCTGCTGGAGGAAGTAGTAGAGGCAGGTATAGTTACAACATTTGTAAGGCATCTGGGTGGGTCTATGAATATAAAGGACTTGGAGAGTTGCGGGCCAAGTGCGAGCAAATGGGACTAGATTAATTTAGGTTATCTAGGCTTATGGACAGATTGGACCAAAGGTTTGTTTTTTCTCTGCTGTACATCTCCATGACTCTATAACTGTAAGAGAACAGGAGTGTGATGAGGGAAAACTTGTTTACTAAGAGCATCGTTGGGCTCAGGAATACACTGCCCAGGGGAGTAAGGGAGGAAGATTCTTGAAAACTGGATATGTATTTGTTTTCCTGCTCCTATGATGCTGCTTGACCTGCTGTGTTCATCCAGCCCCATGCTTGTTACCATGTATTTGAAAGGGGTGAAATTTGAGGTCTACAGAGACTGGAGTATGGGACTAGCTATGTACCTCTTTTGGGAGTTGGTACAGACACAATGGGCCAAATGGCCTCTTTCCATCCTGTAAAATTCTGTCATTTTATGATTCTCTAGTTATACCTGTAAGAAGCTGTGAACTCAAATTGCCAAACTGCAAATTATGTTCTCATATATCTAGCCCAGTAATCAAATTATCAGAGCATTTATAAATGTGTCATATGATCAAGCAGAGTCAATGTGGCTTCATGAAGTTGAAATCATGCCTGATAACTTGACAAAAAATATCTGAAGAGATAATAAGAAGGATTCATAAAGAGAAGCAGTGAATGTAATACATTTGGATTTTCAGAAGGTATTTGCTGAGGTACCATACATTAGACTATTTAATGAAATAAGAGCCCATAATACTGGTGATATCAGCAAGGATAGAGGATTTGAGAGCAAATTAAAAAGGGATTCTGAAAAAGTGGGCCTTTTCAGGATGGCAACCTGTGGCTCTTGGTGTGTAAAAGGGATCATTACTCAGGCCAGAATTGTTTGCAATGTATTAATGATTTGTATGAGGAAAGTGAATTACTAAAGCCAAGTTTGTGGATGACAGAAAAATATAAGTGGAACAGCAAATGGTGAAGATGGCACAGAGTGTGCAGAGGGATATGGACAGGTGAAGTGATTGGGCAAAAATTTTGCAGATGAATATAATATAGGGAAATGTGGCTATACGTTGATTGGCAGGAAGAATTTGGGAGCTGTCTATTTTTAAATGGGACAAGATTGCAGAAGACTACAAAACAGAAGCAGTGGGAGTTCTTGCTCATGAATCACAAAAAGCTAGAATCCAAGTTCATTGGGTAGTACAGCTGGCAAAGGGAATGTTGACTTTTATTTCAAAGGGAATGGAAAACAAATGTAGAGAGAATTTAACAAAATATATACAAAACATTAACCAGATGACAGCTGGAATTCTGCGAATAGTTTTCTGCCCCTTTTCGTAGGAAACGTGGCGTAACATTGTAGGTATTCCAGAGAAGGCTCATCAGGTGATATGAGGTATGAAAGGCTTTCATCTGAGTACAAGTTCAACAGATTAGGGCGATAGAGGGGATGGCCTAATGGTATAATTATAAGCTATTCATCCAGAATCTCAGCTAAGTTTCTGGGGAAACCAAAAGAACTGCGGATGCTGTAAATCAGGAATAAAAATAGAAATTGCTGGAAAAGCTCAGCAGGTCTAGCAGCATCTGTGAAATAAAAATCAGAGTTAATGTTTCGGGTCCAGTGACACTTCATCAGAACTGGAAGATTGTGGAAATACAGATGCAATTCTTTATAAGTCTGGAATTAAACAATCAACTGTTGACTATCGAACTATCATTGATCATCAGAAAAGGCCATCTTGCTCAATCATGTTCTTCCTTCAGAAAAGGAAATCTGCCTTCCTCACCTGGTCTAGCCCATGTGAATGCAGATCCACAGCAATATGGTTGATTCACAACTGCTCTCTGAAATGGCCTAGCGCGCCATTCAGTTCAAGGCGACTAGGGGTGGTCAATAAATACCGACTGGCCAGCCAGCGAAGCCCACATTCCGCAAGTCAACAATAATAAAAACAAAACTCATTGGGATTTAGGAGAAGAACAAGAAGCATTAATGAAACATATAAGATTCTTAGAGATTTAACAGATTGCTGCAGAAGGTTGCTTCCCTTTGTGGGACATTTTAGGCCCAAAGGAAATATTCTCAAAATAAGAGATCACACATTTAAGACAGCCAAGAGGATAAATTTCTTCTCAGAATGTTTTGAATATGTGGATTTTTCATTTTTTTTAACCACAGAAGGCTGTTGAGGCTGGTTCATTCATCATATTCAAGACTAAGATAAATATATTTCTCAACAATGAGGGAATCAAAGGCTTTGGAGGAAAGGCAGAAAAGTGAGTTGAGGATTATAAAATCAGCCATGATCTGTTGAATGGGAGCGCAGACTCAATGGGCTGAATGGCCTACTTCTGTTCCTATGTCATATATTATAGACTTAATTTCAGATGGCTCACAGCCAAAAGCATGTTTTCCAACAAAAAACAAACATATAAACAGTGAACAAACACAAAGTAATAATAAAAAACTGACCAATGCGTTAAATCAATCAGCGGACAACACTGAAAGCAAACATGATAGGTTTTATCAAGACGGTATTTTATCCACATGTCAGGAAGACTACTCCACAGCTAGGGCTGTATTTCACGGACGCAGTGGTGCTTTTAACCTGACGGCTACAAAGATGCTGGAGATTGGTTCATTTCGGGAAAGACTGCACATTAACTTGCAGTCACCAAAATGACCTCTCCCATGACAAAGGCATAACAGGAAACAGATCCCTCCCTCCAGCAGAGAGCTGTCGGCGAAACAGAGGTAGGTGGGTAGTTCTTCATCAAACAGAAGCCCACCAGGGCTGAATGGCTGATGCCAGTATTACACCCAGTACAGAGCCAGGATTGCCATGTGTTTAAATATATGAGTGATGGTCTGGAATGTAGAGATAGTGGGGGAGAGAAGAGGTAAGGTCAACACCAGGTGTGAAGGAAGAGGAAGGGGTGGGAGAGTGGAGGGGTATGCATCTCTGTAGACTCCTTGTTCCTGATATTCAGTCCATCAATTGCTTTTTGAGTGCACGAAAATTAACTCCCCCCAGAAACCTGCAAGACACCCCGACAGGGTGAGTACCAGATCAGATTGATGAGACCTTGAAAAGGCATTATCCCACATCAGAATTTGAAGGAGGCCATGGGGTTTTCACACTGGCCCATCATATTTTCTGCAACTTAGACACTTAACCGGATGGCTGGGAGGCTTCAGTGGAATCATAGTATCAAGGTCCAGTGTCAGGGGATCGCAGTGTGGACAGTTGGGAGTTCCTACCAGCAACAGTTGATGCATAGGAGACTGACAGCGCCTCCCACTGAAACTACCCCACATCCCTACACATTTCTTCAAGGGCTACAATAGGACCTTGTAGTTTAATTGGTGAAACAACAGTGTTTCATTGGAAATATGGTGCACTGAAATTGCAGTCTGAAAAAGTGTTAAATAATCTGGACTTGAACGTAAACTCTCAAGCTTTTGAGTCACAACTGACAGCGTAAAGTCCAGAAAACCTGTTGCATCATTCTTGCATGATCATTTCATAATAGAGCCATAAAGTGATATTGTTGTAATGAAATCATTCAGCCCGTTGTGACTGTGTGTGTGCCAGATGTCATTGAGTCATAGATTTATAGAGATTTACAGCAGGGAAACAAACCCTTCAGTCCAATTCATGCGACTAGACATCCTCAATTAATCTAGTCCCATTTGCGAGCATTTGGCCCGTATCCCTCTAAACCCCTCCTATTCATATATCCATCCAGATGCCTTTCAAATGTAATTGCACCAGACCTATGTCTGGCAGTTCATTCCATGCATGTATCACCATCTGTGTGAAAAATTTGTCCCTTAATTCCCTTTGAAATCTTTCCCCTCCCACCTTAAAGCTATGCCCTCTAGCTTTGGATGCCCTACCCTGGGAAAAGTACGTTGGCTGTTCACACTATCCATGCTGCTCATGATTTTATAAACTCTAACAACATCACCCCTCAGCCTCTAATGCTCCGTGGAAAATAGCCACAGCCTATGCAGTGTCTCCCTAGAATTCAAACCCTCCAACTCTGGCAACATCTTTGTAATTTTTTTCTGAACCCTTTCACATTTTACAACATCTTTCCTATAGCAGGGCGACAATTTGCTTTTAAATGAGCCTTGGTGAACTTATGCAGTACAGCTTGAAGATCGTACATAGTGCTGTTTCTGTCCATTCATGGAGGAGGGAATGAATGTTTGTGGAAGCAGTGTGAATGCCTCATTCAAGGGGTAGCGCTCTTAACACATTTCCAGAATTCAAGCTGTTGGCTATCTTTGGGTGAAAGTGGCAATGAGGATTGGTGCCGAGTCCAGATAGAACACAAAGATACACTAAAATTTGCTGGATGAAAAAAACGTGAAGAACAGTCTTAAAAAAGAAGAGGATAGCCATTATATGTTGTTAAGTTGCAGTAGATTGCAAATCAGTTTCACAGGAATAAGGAGCTCAGAACTGTCTCAGCACTAGTTGACTAATGCGCTGTATAGATGCACCCACCTACCTTCCCCAGCCCCTCTCATCCCCGCCCCCTTGACCTGTCCATCTTCTCTCCTACCTATCTCCCTCTCATCTCTACCTCCTTGACCTGTCCATCTTCTCTCCCATCTATCCGCTCCTCCCACCTCACTCCAGTCCCCACCACCATCCAACTGTACTCACGTATCACCATCCTCCCTACCTTCCCCAGCCTCACTCCTCCTCTCTCCATTTATTTCAGATCTCCCTTCCCCATCCCCATTTCTAAAGAAGGGCCCTGACCCAAAACATCAGCTTTCCTACTCCTCTGATGCTTTCTGGCCTGCTGTGTTCCTCCAGCTCCACACTGTGTTATCTCTGACTCAAGCATTGGCAGTTCTTACTATCCCTGTTATAAAATTCCTGTACTTTTTTACTCCATTCCAATTGCAACAAAAACCAGCATTTTATTTTGATTACTAATGGCTTGCTACGACAGCATGCTATCTTTTGTGAGTCATTATAAGTCATAACCAAGTTCTCTATACCATAAAATTTAGTAGACATTCTCAATGAAATGATGCTTTGTTTTTCTAGCCTTCTTACTGAAATTATTGAGATTAAATTATTCCACAACAGACTCCATTTGTCATTTTGACAATCTCATCTGACCTAATTAGATTCCTTTGCAGATATTTTGCCCAGACACGTTACCCCTCAAATAATGCTTTCCTGTCCTGCTATCATCAGCAAATTTGCTTGCAGCACACTCCATCCCATCAAACAAGTTAGGTAGAAATACTGTAAATAGATATATCATGTTCACTGCTGCATCCCTTTAGGTACAATTTTCTAAGCTGGAGGTGACCTGTCTGTTATGACTCTTGGTTTCCCGTGAATTAGCCAATCTTATATTCAGGTTACCATCACTCCAAACAAAATGATCTCATATCTTGTGCAGTAACATATGATATGTCCCCGTAATCAATGCTGTTTGGAAATTCACACACATCACATCCAATAACTTCCCTTTATCTGTCCTGATATTTCATTCTAAATGAATTCTGGTAAATTCATCAAACAAAATTTGGTGTTGGAAATGTGTGGCAACTGAACTGCCCAGGAGGTGAGTTGAAACTCAAATATTGTGATAAAGCTTATTCCCTGCAATTTATCTGCGTACCATTGGTTTCAGGGTTTCCTCTGCTGCCTCGAAAACTGACAGCTGAAAGGAGACAATGACTGCTACATGGAAGACGTAAATTTATTCCTTTGCTTATGGATCGTATGAAAGAGGAGTATGCCCTTGCAGCAAAAATTATCATCCCTCAGTCGCATCACAAAGGTAACATCCCTCGATCCCAGGTTTGGAAATCATTAAGGACTGTTGAACTCTTCTCCTGGGCCATTCACCTCCTCCAAGATTGTGATATAAAATAGTCTATAAATGTCTTCTCATCCAGGATTGTTGACTTCTCCCACTCAGAATTCAGATCAAAGGAACTAAGTTTAATAAATAAGGCTTCTAAATCAAGCACTTTCATTTACTCCATGGAAGATCTTTATTCCTGGTGAAATGCTTAATCATCTTGTGTTGAATAATGCTTTCTGTAATTTTGCCTCAATAAATACCAACACTTCTATCACCTTTATTTAGGAATGAAAGAATGCAGATTTATGGACATATTGTTGCAAAAGTGCAGGAATAATTTTTAAAAATTTGTTGAAACACAAACTTCTAATCTCTAGTGGTTTCAATCAAGGTAGAAAAACGTACGTGCAGTATATAACATAAAACTATATAGAAAGTAATAATTTCAGGAATGACTTGGTAAATTAGATGATGGAAATGTGGAACTTACGACTGTAAATTACAGCAAATCATTGAGAGAAGACATGCAATATATTTTTAGCGAAAGCATATTTTATATTAATTAAATAAGCATGCAAGGCCTGCTGTTTAAGCAAGTTTATATGAAAACAATGTCACCACAAAAAAAAAGGAAAAATACAATTAATTGTATGCTCCCTTGGAAGAAGAATATAAAACCAATTTTGAAACAGGCCAATAATCTATTTTCCATACTGCCACCAAAACGATGAACTCGAAGATTCCAAGCACTGTCATCACCTCACCCTCTATCCACAAATCCCCTCAATGTCCAAGTAGCACATTGTTTGACATGTGTTTTGAGAAATTGATATGAGTAATCGATTTTGTTCATACCATGATGCTAAGTTTCAGCACTGATTCTTTTGATACGTTATGCAATTTTCAAATCGAAACTCCACACAATGAAGGAAGCCAAGGAACGAGAAAGGAACTAACGATAACTTTGATTTAAATAAATATGGAGCACTTATGATTTTTAATTCCCACGAAATGAAAGTCAAGGGAGATGTATAAAATGGTCCAAAACATCAAATATAAAATTCCTCTTCCTGCTGATTATTGTGACTTGATTTGATTGTGTAAAATAGGTGCTGGTAAAACTTTTGTTTTTACAGCTCTCCGCATGTATTTGCCATTCACTATCATTAGCAGAAAGTAGTACGTACTAAAATAACTGGTCCTTACTGACGTAAGTTTTCAAGGTTTTTTTTGAAGTCACTGGGCCCATCATATTCCTCTTTGTATTATTTTCTTTCTTTAGAAGAATAATATAACATTTTGGGGCAAAAATGCAAATAAGTAGACCAAAACTGGAGGCCAAAATAGCAAATACTTCAACTGCCACAGCGTATTTTCCTGGTGAACTTATGTAAGCTGGAATGAAAGTTATCCAAACTGCACAAAAGATAAGCATACTAAACGTTATGTGTTTAGCTTCATTGAAGTTATCTGGAAGTTGTCGAGCTAAAAAAGCTACCACAAAACACACGCAAGACAGAAGTCCAATGTAACCAAGTACACAATAGAAGGCGAACGGCGATCCTACATTGCATTCAAAAACGATGATCTCATTAAAGTGGCTAGTGTTTTTCAAAGGATAAGGTGGAAATACAATTAACCAGGCAGTACATATTGCACATTGTACCAGGGTAAGGATGTAAATCATCAGCCGTTGTTGTCTTGGTCCAAACCACTTCATCATATTATTGTTAGGAAACGTTGCTTTGAATGCCATCACCACCACTATTGTTTTACTCAATACACAAGATATGCAAAGAACAAAACTAATACCAAACACTACGTGGCAGAGCATACATGACCAAACTAAAGGTTCACCGATGAACGTAATTGCACACAGAAAGCAAAGTGTCAAGGCAAAAAGAAGAAGGAAGCTTAACTCAGAGTTATTAGCTTTAACTATCGGAGTTTGTCTATAGGCGTAGAATATTGTGAACACACCAACAGTGGTGCAAGCTCCCAACAACGCCAGGGCCACGAGAATGATTCCCATTGCCTCAAAAAAGGAAAGAAACTCGATTTCCTTTGGGATGCACTGATCCCGTCTTTCATTAGATTTGAATTCCAATGGACATTTTATACAATGAATGGAATCTGAAAAAGAAGGACTTGGTCATTATAGGAAGAATCGTAAAACCCTCGCTGCAATTCAGAAATCAAACTTATGCTGTCATGCCTTTGGTACAGGTATTGATGCTTTCTTACCAGTTGTGTTACTAATTTCACCTTGTGCACATTGTATGCAATCAAAACAGCAAATAGGTTGTCCTTTTCTTCCTGCTTTCCTTGTTCCTCGATGGCAGCTTTCAGAGCAAACAGCTTTAGGAACCTGATTAGGAAGGTGCATAGAATGGAGGAGAAATATTAATAATCCCACATAGCAAAAGTACAGCATTCAGTCTGGTTTACAGGGCGAATACTATTCGTATTACATTTATTAGGACAGTACTTTTAAAAGCAATTTTACAGTTTGTGACCACTTCATATCCAGTTTAAAGGCACTTGAAAGTGCTTGGAATAGGTTTGCTGTTTACAGAAGCAGAACATTTTCAGCAAATTCAGATTCACATTATAGCGTTCATGATTTGTCCATGGAGTTGCCTCATTTATTACTGAAAAAGAAATAGGTACTGTCAGAAATAAAATCAAATAGTTCGTAGTCACACAGACATACAGCATGGGAACAGACCCTTCGGTCCACCTTGTCCGTACCAACCAGATAGCCTATATAAGTTTAGAAAAAAATTGCCAGTATTTGAGGAGGCAATAGCCTGGTAGTATTATTGCAGGACTGCTAATCCAGTAGACCCAAATAATGTTCTGGCGACCCGAGCCAGAATTCCCGCATTTGAATGCAATAAAAATATCTGGAATTCAGAATCTACTGATGTCAATGGAAAAACAAAACCATCTGGTTCACATGTGTCCTTTAGTGAAGGAAGCTGCCATCCTCACCTGGTCTGGCCTACATATGACTCCAGACCCATAGCAATGTGGTTGACTCTGAACTGCCTTCTGCGCAATTAGGGACACGTAGTAAATGTTGCCTAGCCAGTGATGCCACGATCCCATTAATGAATAATAAAAAAAGCTCAGATCCCTCTGAATCCTCCCTATTCATATACCTATCCAGCTGTCTTTTAAATGTTGAAATCATACCCGATTCTATCATTTCCTCTGGCAGCTCATTCCATACACACACTGTCTAAAAAAGTTGCCCCTTAGGTCCCTATTATAGCTTTCTTCTCTCATGTTAAGCCTATGCTTTTTAGCTTTGGATTCCCCCAGCCCAGGAAAACCACATTGCCTATTTACCCTATCATGCCCCTCATGATTTTATAAACTTCTATAAGGTCACCCCTCAGCCTCCAATATTCCAGGGAAAATAGCCCAGCTCATTCAGCCTCTCCCTACAGATCAAACCCACCAACCCTGGCAACATCCTCATAAATCTTTGCTGAACCCTTTCTAGTTTCACAACCTGCTTCACCTAGGAGGGGGATAAGAATTGCACTCAATGCATCAAAAGTGGCCAAGCC
Organism: Ginglymostoma cirratum; assembly: GCA_024137785.1. NCBI lineage: Eukaryota > Metazoa > Chordata > Chondrichthyes > Orectolobiformes > Ginglymostomatidae > Ginglymostoma > Ginglymostoma cirratum. Next base: position 180,807 of record JAHRHZ010000288.1, read on the forward strand.
AATGCACTGTCCAGCAGCAACATGACCTCCAAACTCCTGTAGTCAATGAGCTGACCAATAAAGGCAAGCACACCAAAAGCCTTCCTCAGTATCGTGTCTACCTGCAACTCCACTTTCAAGGAACTATCAATCTGCACTCCAAGGTCTCTTTGTTCAGCAGGATATTTTGTAGTAATTCTGTTAATTGACTAAAATGAAACCCAGATTCAGAAGTAAAAATGATTTTCTTAATTCAGTCAGGTAATGGGGGCATTGCAACCCAGGCCAACATTTGATTTGTCCTCTTGAATTATTACAAACCTTTTGATTGTATTTAGACCTACTACAGTATAATGGAAGAAATTCCGGGATTTTGCTTCACTCAGTGGCACTGAAGGAACAGGCTCGTATGCCTAACTCAGGCATGGGGAGTGGCCGCCAGGGGAACTTGCAGTTTGTTGTGTTCCGGTTTACTTGCCCCCAGTGTTCTTCCGAATGTAAGTGGTGGTGGGATAGAAAAGTGCAGTCTGACAAGCATTGTTAAATTTTTGCACTGTATCGTATCGATGCTGCTCCTGAGTTTTTCTTGTGAGGGAAAGTAAATGTTTGTGAGAGTGGCGCCAAACAACTGGGCTGTTTTTTTTTTAAACTGATGTTTTCAAGCTTCCTGAGAATTGTTGGAGCTATACCCATTCAGGCAAGTTGGAGTATTCCATCACATTACTGTATCCTGTAGGTGGTGTTTAGGTTTTGGAAAGTCCACAGGTGAGTTACCTGCTGCAGGTTTCCTAGTCTCTGACCTGTTCTTCTAGCCGTATAACTTATATGACTTGTCCAGTTCAGTTTCTGCTCAATGATATCAGCTCCCATATTGATAGCGGGGAAATTAGTGATGCTGATGCCATTGAACATCATGTGGAAATTATTAGCTCCTTCATTGTTGGTGACAGTTATTGCTTGTGTGGCACAAATGTATTTGCAACCAAGATGGATGTAACCACAATGTCCCTTGGCATCGACATAATGAATCCAATGCTGTTTGAACATGATTTTCAAACCCGCTTTTCAGTATGGTTAGAATTTTATTTCTTCATTCATAGATTCATTTGTTCATTCATTTAAAATATAGTGGCAATTAGAACTCATGTTCTTAACTGAAATGCCTTACATTTTGTCATTTTTAACTACATCAGTTATGTATAACATCTGCTGTTGAAGTGGTGCATATATAACATTTCTCAGATCTTTCATTCTGGATTGATCAAACTAAGCGATTATTGAATTGGTGAGCATACCTTTTCCGCATAAAAATGCCTGATAGGTTGAAATCATACTCAACATCAGGAAATGGGCAGTAGTGGTTGGGTGTTCCAATCCCAAACATCCCAGATGTCCCCTTATTTCATGGACTACAACATCCCCTCTTCGGTTGTCAAAAATGCTCTCAACCGCATCTCTTGCATTTCCCACATCTTTGCCCTCACATCCCCTCCTCCCAACAAAAACAAAGGCAGAATCCCCCTTGTGCTCAAATATCACCCCACTAACCTCCATATCCAATGTGTCATTCTCCGCCACTTCTGCCACCTACAATCTGACACCACAACCAAAGACATATTTCCCTCCCCACCCATATCTGCCTTTCGTCAGGACCGCTGTCTCTGCAAATCCCTTGTCTGCTCCACACTCCCCTCTCACCCCACTACCCCCGACACTTTTCTCTAAAACTGCAGGAAATGCTACACCTGCCACTATACCTAATCCCTCACCTCCATTCAAGGCACCAAACAAACCTTCCACATCAGACAGAAGTTCACCTGCATATCCGTCAATTTGGTCTGTTGCATCTGCTGCTACCGATGTGGACTCCTCTATATTAGTAAGACCAAGCGGAAGTTCGGAGATGGCTTTGTAGACCACCTGCGCTCTGTTCGTGACAAACGACAACACCTTCCGGTCACAAACCATTTCAATTACCCCTTCCACTCCCTGGGTGACATGCCCATCCTGGGCCTCCTCCAGTGTCACAATGATGCCACCTGGAAACTGGAGGAGCTGCACCTCATATATTCCACCTTGGAAGCCGACAGCCCAATGGCCTAAATGTTACCAGTTTCAAAATCTTCCCACTCCCCGCCTCATCCCATGACGAACCTTCCCTCTCAACCCTGCCTCCTTGGCCTGACACAACCTGTCACATCTTCTCTCCCACCTCATTGACCAATCCCCACCACTGCCTACCTGCACTTACCTATCACCATCCCAACTACCTTCCCCAGCCCCACCCTGCCTCTCTATTTATTTCAGTGCTCCCTTCCCCCCTCCCCATTTCTGAAGAAGGGTCCCAACCTGAAACGTCAACTTTCCTGCTCCTCTGATGCTGCCTGGCCTTTTGTGTTCCTCCAGGTCCACACTATGTTTCTCTGACTCCAGCATTGGCAGTTCTTACCATCTCCCAGTAGTGAGTGGGAGCCTGTTTGATGAAACCGCCAGCTTGCTTTTACGTCTCTGAGAACCTACATGGAAGTGAAAAGTCAGGTAGTGCTTAAAATGGAATATACTGCACAAATCTTACCAACTTCTGACCGCCACTCCAAACAATTGCCTCTTCTGTTAAGGAAAATTCTTCTCCAAAACGAGCTGATCCATCATAGTGCCCAACATTTACAATGTCAACTGTACCAAGGGCATTTGGTTGCCAGTTTACAATGTCATATGTTGCAACAGGGTCTCCATTTTCATCAAAATAAACCTTTTCGCCAATCTTGGTTATGAAATTCACCATTCTCATGTAATATAATAACTTTAAATGAAATAAAATGAGAAAATATTTATGTTAATTGCAAATATTCAACACTGAATTCTGTGATCAAACCACATTAAATATTCCTCACCTGCCATGGTTGAAAATTTGAAATGTTTGCACAACTCCCATTGAAGAACGGTCCTTCCCCAGTTTTACATGATGCCATATTATGAAGTGCATGAGCTATAGCATAAGTTGCTTTGTACACATTGTAAGTCACTCTGTACTGCAACACATCAGTAAAATCATTTTGGACATTCTGCAAATGTTCTCTCCCCGTGCATTCCTTAAGCTCCGACTCAGTTTGTCGAGTATCTGTTTTGATTCCACCACTTAGACTGCAGCTGAAACAACTTTCCCAAAACTTTTTCACCAAGAGGTTTCCGGGATACAAGGATGGGTGAACTTTCATCAGGAAGTCCCTCAACCCTGGTATACTGACTTTGCGAATTGCAACCCCAATTGCACCAGATGCAATCATTTTACTTTCTTCCGGAGGAAGAAGCAACGTGGAAACCCACGATTCACTTCCAATCCATTGTATGCCGCTGACATTTTGTCTAATCATTTCTTTTAGAAGAACACCCATATTTGATTCTCCAACAAAAGCAACGACAACTTTTGTAGTAGAGGTTTTTATGGTGTCAATTGTTTTCAGCAACTTGTCTCGAGTGAATGTTTTATGAAATGACTCGGAAAAAGCAATGCAAATGCCTAATTGTTGTACCGCCTCTTCAAATGCTTGCATTCCAAAGTTCCCATAGTCATCGTCACTCTTAACAGTTCCAATCCAGGTCCATCCGAAATGTTTCACGAGCTGGGCTAATGCTTTAGCCTGATAGTAATCACTCGGTATTGTTCGAAAAAATGATGGATACTCCTTTCTATTGCTAAGGCACGCACAGGTAGAAAAGTAGCTAACCTGCTCAAAATAAAGCAGAAACGTTTGCGTTTTGATTATGATGTGCGGTAATTCCTGATATCAAGGCATAGAAATTGGTTGAGAAGAGCAAATCTTCCAATTTGCATCATGCTTACGAGAGAGGCCCATCTTAAATGCATACTGTGCTACTTATTTCATAATTTCAAAACGTCTCATTTATACATTTTCTCCCAATGCTTATTTCAAGCTTTGCTCTTTCTTGATTCATCTTGTCCTAGATGCAGGCATGCACATTGTTCTATTCTCGCAATTTAATATGAAGAACATCGTCAAATATTCTCTACTCTTTCTACAGTTACTTGGGGATAATTCAAAGTTCACGAAGCATCATATCGACGGTCCACTGCTGATTCCATGTTTCATCCCTTCGCATTGAAGGCAATGGATGGAAAAGCCAAGCAATGTTTAGGATATGTGACTAATTATACATGACCTGCTTTACAGCATTGCCCAAATGTTAAAAAAAATTTCTATCCAACCCCTAATATCTTTAACAACATGTTCAATATTATCTGTCTTCTTTTTAAATTGAAAGTTGCAAAGTAGAAGTTTGAAGAATTTAATGTGGCTTCTGGAACCAATATTGAGCTCACTGTCTCTCAGGCACGAATCATGTTGGTGTTCTATTGTTCAACATTTTACTTATTGTGTTGTTTGCTGCAAGGCAAGCTGTATACGTTCAAGATTTTTGCAAAGGTTTGTAGCTCAGGTTGTTGACTTGCTTGTGGACCTGGCTTGTTTTCATTCAGATGTTTCATTACCATATTAGGTAACATCATCGGCGCGGCCTCCGATGAAGCGATGTTGGAATTTGTACTGTCAGATCTGTTACAGAGAGTTGTGTCATTTCTGGTTTTGTTCTGTATGGGGTTGTATAGGGGGTTTAATTCTATATGTTTGTTGACCACATAATGGGTTGAGAAACAAAAAATGGCATAATTTCCACAGCAACCACCCCAACGTCCACAAACAAAACTGTGTTAGGACACCATATAAACAGACCAACACTCACTGCAACATGCCAGAACTATGCAGGAAGGAGGAAGAACACCTACAAAATTTTCACTATGAATGGATATCCCCGCAGCTTCATCCGCAGGTGCCTGCTAGACAGATAACAACAAGAGGACACAGTATGCCCTAACACACTGGCCACATTGCTCTACATCATTAACATATCAGAACTGACAACGAGACTCCTAAGACCACTAGGAATCATGGCAGCACACAAGCCCACAGCCACGCTGCTATAAACACTCAAGGATTAAAGACACCATTCTCACAACATCCAGAACCAATGTAATTTACAAATTGCCATGCAACGACTGCCAAAAGCATTACATTTGGCAGACTGGAAGGAAATTACCCATCAGAATACACGAACATCATCTTGCAGCAAAACTAAACAATGACCTTTCAATGAGAGATAGTAAGAACTGCCGATGCTGGAGTCAAAGATAACACAGTGTGGAGCTGGAGGAACACAATAGGTCAGGCAGCATCAGAGCAGGAAAGTTGACATTTTGGGTCAGGACCCTTCTTCAGAAGTGGGGAGGGGGAAGGGAGCTTTGAAATGAATAGAGAGGAGGGGTGGGGCTAGGGAAGGTAGGTGGGATGGTGATCGGTGAGTGCAGGTAGGCAACGGTGGGGATAGGTCACTGAGGTGGGAGGAGCGGATTGGTGGGAGAGAAGATGGACAGGTTGTGTCAGGTCAAGGAGGCAGGGGTGACAGGGAAGGTTGGTCATTGGATGAGGCCAGGGTGGGGAGCTTTTTAAACTGGTAAAGTCCACATTGAGACCATTGGGTTGTAGGCTCCCAGGGCGGAATATGAGGTGCTGCATCTCCAGTTTCTGTGTGGCGTCAATGTGACGCTGGAGGAGGCCCAGGATGGACATGTCACCCATGGAGTGGGAAGGGGAGTTAAAGTGGTTCGCGACTGGAATGTGTGTAACAAACTTTCCTTAATATCAGTAGACTTTGACAATGAAGGCTATCAGTTTAACTGGGACAACTTAACTATAGTAGCCCAAGCTAAAAATAGACATGCATGGGAATTTCTACAGGCATGGTTCCCTACCAAAATGCAATCAATAAACATATAGAATTGACCTATTTACACACCCATACAGAAAAAGACCGGAAATAACACAACTCACCATAACAGACAAGATAGCATAAATTCCAAGCAGAGTAAAACAACATCGCTTCGTCAAAACAAGCCAGCTGGGCGAGCAAGTCAACAACCTCAATCTTTACGTATATTTCATTCATATGCTGTGTTGTTTAGCTTTCCATTTTACATCTCCTTAATTTCAAATGTTCAGGGAGTAGATATGTAGGCTATCCATTCATTTTTTGACTAACAGTAAAGTTGATAACACAAGAGTAGTTAGAGAAATGTCAGTTATTTTTACTCATCTTTTTGCATCTTAAAGAATGTTTTTCTGCCGTTACTGAAACGAAAAGTTGTCTTGCGTAGTCGAGTTTCACGGTGCCGAATTCAAGATGACATTAACTCATTTTTGAAATTATTGAGCCAATCTTCGACGAAACATTACGAGGCTGAATTTGACTGTTCTCAGTATCAGTTGTCAAGTTTGAGGAATATCTCAAATGATATTCATTCTTTTTCGATGATTGAATTTAATACTGAATTAATGATGGAAGGTTATCATCCTTAACCTTTATTACGGTTTCTCACTCTACAGATGTGCTTGATTTGCTGGTATTTTTAAAATATTTTTATCTTTTTTGTTGTTTTACGTCGAATTCAACGTCGACAGCGCGCGATTAAATAAAATCTCCGGTCCATGGGGTTCAGTTAGCCGAAGTGCTGTTTCCAATAATTGGGCTATAAGGTCTCAGTTAAAACAAGAGTCGAACAAATGTCATAACACACAAAGTTTTGAAAAGTGAGCGGTTTTACACGTAATTTCGTAATGGCTGGGTTGCTCAGGCATAAATAAACATAGCTCATGATAGGAACCCATCAAAATATTTACAAACCGATGCACTAAAGTAAAACACTGTCGGGCTGTTGTGGCACATTGGTAACGCCCTCAGCTTTGGGCCAAAAAAAAGCTCACCTTTCCCAAAGTTTGCGATAGCATCATTGGAAAGGTGATTAAAAATCAATTCTGATAAAGTTGTTAGCTTAATTTTGTTTTAGGATGTGGATCATTTAGCGCGTGTAAAATCTGTTATTACGAGGAAAGGGTGAAGGTGGAGTAGTGCTGATGTCTCTATGGCCACCAGTGAAAAGTATATTTAAGAAATACATCTGGATTATAAACATGGCTCCAGCATCAGTGACCATGAAGCTGTGTCACTTCAGACCTATGTGTCATTCCATGTAATCTGATTCACTCCTAACTTCGCGCACAGATGGTCTAGGAAACAAAAAGTTGATTTTGTCAGTACTGATCGCATCTCGTGAAAGAATAAAAATGAACCAAATGTGCCGTTTTTTTGTTATCAGTTTTGAAATTTTCCTTTCTTACATTTTAGTTCTCTTCATCGCCAGGTTTCGGAAATGACATGTTCAAAGCAATATCTTCAAAGAAAACACCTAATAACCTCGTTATAAAGCTATGGTTACGCCGAACCGAAGAAAATCAATAGTGACCGTACTGGACAGTCTCACCATCCTGATAGGGCATTCTAATGGAAATGTAAATGAAGACTCTGGTCTGTTTTGAATCACGAAAATAGTTCCAAATTTTACATAGGTGGATTAAAAGATATATACAGCGTCGTTTATCATTCACTCAAATTTGTTCACTCTGCGCAAGCGAGTTATTAAACGCCAGATCTTACCAGAGGGATTCTGAAGGCACCGATGGAAGGTGCAATTGCTAAAGACTGCGTGGATCCAGAATCAGCAACAATTGCAGAAACAGCAGCGGAGTTTTTACAGTTATCAGAGGAAATGTTGGTCTCGGGACTGTTTAGAAACTCCAAAGCTGCTTTTAATGATGACTGTGGCAAGTTACAAGAATCGTATATACGGTATCCCAGTGTGACACCGGGAAGCAGAGCTGTGTCATTGTTTATTTCCTCTATTGCAAAAATCATCGCCAGTGCAAAACGGAAAGGTCTGAACCGGAAGCTGTGAAGAAGGTGGAAAAACAAGATTTAAAAAAAAAGACATTTAATGTAACGATACAGTTATATCAGAGGGGTCGCAGCGTAGTTATTCTTTGATTATAATTCTAGCCAGTAATAACACCATTGTCTCTAAACTAGAAATTGATGGATATATATGCCCCTGCAGCTCAAAATTTTACTCGACATGAAGCAAAATCCTGACAATGCGCCCAATTTCAAATGAGATGTTAAGGAGATTTTTAGATCCAATAGAGTTGTTTCGAAAAAAGTCAGGAGAGGTCTCACAATGTCCTAACCGATAATTATCCCTCATTACAAAATGGAGCGTCAGATGGCACCCACTAACCTGAGGCAATTTGCTGGCTCCGGGTGATTGCTGAACGAGAGATCCGGATGCTCAACATGGTAATGCACTCCAAAAATTCCACCCAACATGACATCTCCATTCTTGGAAAATCCCAGTAAGTCAAACCTACCCCAACGTTTGCAACCCTGATCATCACTGCACCGTGCCAGGGTAACAGCAGAAATTACCACTGAAAGGATCCAATAATGCATCTTTGACAGGGAAAGTAACTGTCCTCGGCTTACGGTATGGTGACTGTTTTATAGGCTCTTACTACTTTTGTGAAAATTGCGTTCATGCGTACTTAATTGATTTCATTCTCCGTCGAACATCAACATAATATTTGGCTGGTCCCTTAAGAAAGCATATCACCACTTTGGTCAACTTGGGACTCATGAAGGAAATAATTGCAAACCCAGTCATCTGTGTAACAGTAATCCAATTACAGTGAGAAAGCGGTGGAAACGTGAAAAAATCAGGCAGCATTCGTGCACAGAGAAGCACGTTAATCTTTGAGGTTGACAGATCCTCAGGACTTCTGAAATGGTCTTCCAGTAGAAAATTTAGAGTGCATATTCAGGACCACAACATTTGGAGTGACTAGAAGTGCATGGTTTGGATTTGCTAGCAACCAGACTAGTATCATCATCCAACATTAGAAGTCACCATATTCTGCCAGACAATGTTAATTCTGATCAGATCATTGTTCACTGTGCGTCATGCAAACTCGCAAATGAGCCAAAGCTCTCAAAACACTTGCATGGCAGGTTAAGCAAGCTGTTTAATGCTGCGACTTCGCGATGACTTTGTGACCCGTATGTTTCACTGACAGGATGCAGCTTTCAGTCCATAAAAACCTCCGGGGCAGAACACAATGGCATATTTGAATTTGAGTGCCCAATGACCAACACAGGCTCTGATTTGGTTATTATTTGGCAACAATTGCTCCACAATCCCGAATGCGCTCTAACAACCGATTTCTGAGCGTTAGTTGAGCTAGTAATGTGATCACTTAGATATTTTCTAATCAACTGAATCTGAAATGATGCTATACACCTCTGAGTTCGTTGAACCTTCTGTGTCAGAGGTAGGGACACCACCAACACACCTCAAGACTATTGGAGAGTGCTTACTGTTGCTTGTTAACAGCTTCAGGTGAACATATGCTCTGGTTGTAAGCAATGGAAATAAATTTGTGCGTGGTAACTTTTTTGAGTGGTACATCCATTATTCCCATTATGCGGGCAATCCACCAGTCAGAAATTATTGGACAAACAATCAGCACTCGGAAAGAACACTTGTGGGTGCCCGTATTTCAATGCATCTGCTGTCCTTGCCCTTCGAACGATGCAGGGATTGTCCGACGTTGTCGAAGCCGTAATGTCGGTACAGTGCATCTTATAAATAGTGCTCTGTTGCTGTTGAGCATCAGTGAAGAATGATGTGAATGTTGAAAGTCGTGGGTGCAGTGGCAATCAAGGGGGCTGCTGATCTATGGTCAGGGCAGAATAATCGAGGTGATGGATGAGAAATCATTTGGGATTTCTCTATATGGAATCAATTCCTGATGACTGCAGTTCTCATCCTTCTTCCTCTTGCTCTGTCTGTATAAAATCCAGCAATGTTTAGCTGTTAAACAAAGTACTGTCGCTTCAAAAACAAAAAAAACTTCGCTATTTCTAGCCCACTGTAATTCATTGCAACAATGCACATCGTGACTTCAGCTGCCAGAAAATATCCTCAAACAGTTCAGTTCTGTTCTTACCAAGTGAGTTCAATAAGGCTACGTTGTCCTGAATAGTGTCAAAACGTTTGAGTGTTCCTGGAGCTGCAATCATCCAGGCAAGTGGACAATATTCCATTACACTCCTGATTTGTGACTTATAGATGGTGGGCAGCTGTAGTACACAGTGGGTGAATTATTTCCTGCAAAATTTCAAGCCTCTGACCTGCTCATGAAGTCACAATAATTAGACATCTGGCTCATTTCAGTTTCTGTTCAATGGTTTGCCTCAGGATATTGATGGTGGAGAGTAGCTTCAGCAATAATAAAGCCATTGAATGTCAGGGATAACTAATTCGATTATTTTGTATTAGAGACAGGTGTTGTGTCACAAATGTTGCTTGATAGTTATCAGCCCAAACCTACATGTTGTCCAGCTCTTTTTGCCTATCAACTTGAGTTGTTTCAATGTTTATTGAATTGTGGATGATGCTGTACATCGTATAATCATCAGAACACTCCCACTTCTGCACTGCTGACGGAGGGAATGTGAGTGATGAAGTAGGTGAAGATGTTGGGCCTAGGATAGTACCCGATGTGATTTCTGCAGTGATCTTCTGCATTGAGATCATTGATATCCAATATCACAATCATCATCCTTTGTGCTAGATAAGACATCAGCCATGGAGACTTTCCCTTCAACTGATGATAATGTTATTGGTGCTCCTTCATACCGCATGTGTACAGTTGCTGCCTTGACACCAAGAGCAGTCAGATTTGCCATGCCTCTAGCATTCAGCTCTTGTGTCAATGTTTGATCAAGGTTTTAATGAATTCAGGAGCTGAGTAGCGAAACTAAGCATCCATGTGGAGATTATTGCTCAGTAAATGTCAGCTGATAACACTATTGACAACACTTTCCATCCCTTTGCTGATGATAATGACTACATTGATGGAGTTACAGTTGGACACTGATGTGCTGGATTCTTCCATCATTGTGGATGGGAATACTTGTAAAGTCTTCTTCATCCTTTAGTTGTTAATTGTCCACTGGTTATGTGGGGCCACTAAATGCCTTTTATCTGATCCATTGGTTGTGGCTCAGTTAGTTCTTTTGATTTTATGCTACTTCTACATGTTTTGTTTTCACACAGTGTGTGGCAAGTGTCTGGAAAGGCCTGCCAGCGGTAGTGGTGGAAGTGAATACAATTTTGTTATTTAAGAAACATTTGGACAGGTACATGGATTGGATAAGAAAGGAGGAATATCGACCAAACTCAGGCAAATGGGACAAACTTAAATTGTGAAAACTGGAGGGTATGGGCAAGTTGTGCCAAAGTGCCTGTTCCCATGCTGTAGACCTCTATACCTCTATGACTCTCTGAGTGTGGAGGAGACGGATTGCTGGAGAACTAGAAAATGATAAACCCAAAGGGCTACAGAGATAGGACTGGAGTTTGGGAATAGCTGGCTCACACTTCCCAGAGTCAGTACTGACACGATTAACCGAATGGCCCCCATCTGTACTGTAAAATTCTGCAGATGTAAGGTTCTATAATTCCATGGTTCCATCTGTAAGTGGCTATGAAATGAAATTGCCAAACTTTCATGCTATATTCTCAAACATATAGTCCAAGAATCATAATTTCAGTGCATTTGAGAATGCATTATGTCATTGAGCAGAGTCAGTACAGCTTCATGAATGGAAATTTGTGCCTGACAATTTTGCTACAATCTTTGAGGAGATATCAAGAATGATTGGTAAAGGGTAAGTAGTCGATGTAATGTATTTGGATTTTCAGAAGGCATTTGATGAGGTACCATACGTTAGATTACTTAATAATATAAGAGCCCATGTTGTTGGTGATAGTAAATAAGCCTGGATAGAGGACTGGATAATCAATAAAATGCAGAGAGTTTCATCAAGTGATTATTTTCATTATGTCAACCTGTAATTAGTGGTGCAACAGAGTAGTCACTACCGAGTCCACAACTATTTGTGTAATATTAATGACTTAGATGAGGAGAGCAATGTACTAAAGCCAGTCAGGTTTGTGGATGACATAAAAGTACGTGGAATGACACAAAGGTTCTGCAGAGAGATATGAACAGGTTAAGTGAATGAGACAAAAATTTGGCCAATGGAATACAGTGAGGAAATATGAGGTCATGAAATTTCATCATTTAAATAATATTGAGTTCCTCTATTCTTCCAGTCGAAGACTGCAGAAAACTGAAAAAAAAAACCACAGGGATTTGAATATGCATTCATGAATCTCAAAAGGCTAGCATCCAAGTTAAATGGGTACTACAGAAGGCAAAGGGAATATTGGCCACTTACCTAAGGAAAGAAAAAGTAGTATTGGAGGGAGTGCAGCGAACGTTCATCGAGGACAGCAGGTGTGGAGGGATTGTCTTATGAGTAGAGGTTGAGTAGATTGAGGTTGTATTCATTGGAATACAGAAGATTAAGAAGATGATTTATTGAAATATACAAGATTCTTAGGGGTTTAAACAAAATAGTTGCAGAAAGGTTGCTTCTCTTCATGTGAGAGTCCAGGACCAGAAGAAAAAATAAATAGAGTAAGGGGACGCACACTTAAGACAGAGAAAAGGAGGAATTTCTTCTCAGAGATTTGTAAACCTGCAGAATTCTTTCTCATAGAGGGCTGTCCAGGCTGCATCAATCAGTCCATTCAAGATTTTTCAATGATGTTTGCAGAAAAGACAGGGATATGGAGTTGAGATTTCAAAATCAGCCATGATCTCATTGAACGGTGGAGCAGAAAATATGGGCTGAATGACCTACTTCTCCTCCTGCATCATACAGTCTTATGGTCTTAATTTCAATTACTTCAGAAGCAGAAGCGTTACTCAAAAGTTTCCTAAAACCACACATAGAGTCATAGAGATGTACAGCGCAGAAACAGACGTTTCAGTCCAACTCCTCCATGATAACCAGATGACCTAAATTAATCTATTCTCATCTGAGCCATATCACTCTAAACCATTCCAATGCATATACCCATACAGATGCCTTCTAAATTTTGTAATTATACCAGCCCCTACCATTTTCTCTGGCTGTTCATTCCATACATACGCTACCCTCTTTGTGAAAAGATTGCCTCTTAGGTCACTTTTAAATCTTTCTCCTTCCACCTTAAAATGGTCCTCCAGACAACAGGGATTGAGTGAATCTCTACAGGAATATAAGGGCAGAGGAGTATACTTAAAACTGAAATCAGGAGGTAAAATGGGTATTGAGATAACTTTGGCAAGTTGGGTTAAGGAGAATACAAGGAGTTTCTACAAATACATTAAGGACAAATAGTAACTAGGGAGAGATTTGGGCCCTTAAATATCAGCAAGGACGCCTATGTGAATAACCACAGAAGATGGGTGACAAACTAAAAGAGTATTTTGCATCAGTGTTTACTGTGGAGAGGGATATGGAAGGGAAATAAATACCTATATCTTGAAAAGTGTTCATATTATAGAGAAGAAGTGCTGGACATCTTAAAATGCATAAGATTGGATAAATCACTGGGATTGGATTAGGTGTACCCTGTAACTCTGGAGGAAGCTAGCGAAATGATTGATGAGCACTTAGTCAGGTACATGTATCATCAATGGCCATGGGTGAGATGCCAAAAGGTTGGCTAACATATTTGCCATTATTTAAGAAAGGTGGCAAGGAAAAGCCAGGGAACGATAGACCAGTCAACCTGACATCAGTAGTGGGCATGTTGGTGGGGGGGATGCTGAGAGATAGGATTTATAAATATTTGGAAAGGCAAGGACTGAATAGAGATAGTCAGCATGGCTTTGTGCCAGGGAAATCATAGCTCACTAATTTGATTGAGTATTTTGATGATGTGACGAAGATAATTGTTGAAGGCAGAGCAATTGACGTTGTCTAAATGGACTACAATAAGGCGTTTGACGAGGTTCTGCCTGGCAGACTGGTTAGCAAAGCTCGATCACATGGAATACAGGGAGAGCTAGCCAGTTGGATACACAATTGGCTTGAAGGTAGAAGAGAGAGATTGCTGGTGGAGGGTTGCTTTTCAGGCAGGAGGCCTGTGATCAGTGGTTTGTTTCTTTTTAGGAAAGAATGCATGTTTACTTGCAGTCAATCACCAAATCAATCTTTCACATGATCAAGGAGGAATGGGAAAGAGGGCCCGCCATCCATTGGACAGTTGTCAATGAAATTGAGGCAGATGGATAGTACTTAATTAAGCACCTACTACACCTACTATTGATTAAACACCTACTACAGACCCAGGATCGAAGGGGGCCGAAGGGCCTGTACTGTTCTTTGTTCTAGTGCAGCAAAGTCAGCAGCAAGTGAGAGGGGATGGGTGTAGTGGTGGAGTGGAGGAGGGCATATCTACGCACGCTCCACATTCCTTTCGTTTAGTCCATCAATAATGTATTGATTGTAATTAATTGAGTGCTCCCAGGAACATGCAAGTCACACTGACAGGGCAAGTACAAGAAGGGAGCGGGCATTATCCCACATCAGCATTTGAGTGAGTCTCTGGGTTTTCAGACCGGCATGATTCATTTAGCGAAGGCCAATCACACTTAGTCCATTCAGGCATTTACCTGAGGAGCTGGAAGCCTTCGATGGTATCAATGAATCCAAGGCCAGTGTAGTGGATGATGGTGTGGGAGTAGAGTTGCTGTTGGTAAGAATTGCTGCCTTGGAGACCGAGAACGCCTCTAACTGCATTCCCCCACCAACATTTTTTGAAATGCTACAATAAAATCTTTAAGTTTCATTGGTAAAACAATTGTGTTTCATTGGACGTAATAGAAATATGATGCACTGAAATTGCAGTCTCGAATAAATATTCAATAATCTGGACTGGAAAATAAGCTCACAAATCCTGAGTCACGACTGACAGCGTAAAAACCAGACAACCTGTTGAGTGTTTCTTGCATGATCATTTAATAGTACAGCCATAAAGTGATATCGCTGTGATGAACGTCATTGAGCCCATTGTAACTGTGTACGTGCCAAATGTCAAGCTCCACAAATATCTAGTGAACTCTGTAGCATGGAGTTCCCTCTTCCTGATATCGATTTGAAGTTATTGCCAAGACAATGGAATCACCAGTTGTCAAACAATAGTGATGTAATTAAGTAAAATCATCGGCCACATTAAGGCTTGCTTGCTGACAGCAAACCAAAAAGTAAAACGTATTGATCAGTTCTAACTATTTTTTAAAAAATTTGATCAAGGACAACATAAATGGTTTAGAAATGCACGTGACATTAAACTATAAGATGACAACTTGTGAGACAAGTTTTTTAAAAAAACTATTGCTTAAAATGGCTGTCATTTGGAGAAATTTGATATACAAATATAAAATCAGTTTTCCAAGGAAACGAGAGTGTTCAGAAGGTATTATAAATGTAGTGCACCATTAGAAGCACAGTTATATATTATTAAACGAGTTGCAACCTCTTGCAAAACTTTTCTCAAGAAGCCCAATAGCGTAAAATACAAGGTTATTGTCAGTTATGAGAATTCTATTTGAATACAAGGGGGCGGAGGGGTTCTGTTGCACATGCTGTGGTGAACCATATGATCAATCACATCATGATTAGGTGCATTATAGGAGGTGGGTCTGGATGGGATGCTCTGAGGGTCAGTGTGGACTTGTTGGGCTGAAGGCCCTGTTTCGACACAGTAGGGATTCTATGAAATTCTATGAAATCTGTGAAACTTCTGATCTTCCACGATTTACTGGGCATATAAAAACTCCATCAGTTATGGAGCAGGAATGATGGCAATTGCTCACTATTTTTCTGTCAATAATATAGAAAATCATGGCAGCATTTTAAGCGAGACCTGGCCTTTCTTTTATTAACTTGTACATGGCTTTCCTGGCTTCTATGTCTGAACTTTACTTAAAGAAAGTAGATTCCAACAATGAGGTACAATATTGGTCATACTGTCACATAGGTGGAACACTCCAGAAATTACATTTTTCTGAAGCTAGTTAATAATAGACAGAGCCACAGCTGACCAGAAATGTATGCAGGTCGACCGATGGTATGGGATCTCAAAGGCACATGAAATAGTTTAAACGGAATTCCGAAACCACCCTGTAATTTGCACATAGAAGTAGCATTTGCAGGGATACTGATCAAAGGAAACTGAACAGGAATGGCTAAAATCAGAGGAATGGTAGCACTAATGTTTGGTGTTACCGCTCTGGAGGCCATCCTTCAGATGGCAATGCCTTAGCGAGAGGGATTTTTACAATGGACAAGAGGAACAAGCAAGAAAGAAGGTTTAGTTGGAGTTGATTGTGAAAGTCAGTAGCCATAGCATTGTTGCTGAACCTGGAATGAATTTCACGAGCAATTCAGTCAACTAATTTGATCTGTCAAGTTGACTTGTATTGATCATAACAAGTTCACATCCCTGTAGTTTATAAATGGCACCTATATCATGCGTATCCATGTGGGAAACTTATGGATCAGCCACAATCAGGTATAAATGTCTAGGGTGAGATGCAAAGCTGCTGCACCTGGCGACTCACATGTCAATCACAATTGGGCACTGCATTACCAAGAGTGAACAGCTCCTTAAAGCATGCATGGCAGTGTGATGCTTGTAGTGGCTGGAGGCTGTGAACTGATATATTGTCGAGAGTATATGAGAAATGAGTGACACACGTATGTCTCTAATTCTAGCGAACTGGAGAGGGGCTGATGCTGGTGCATAACACTTAGCTGCAGTAATCGTGAAGGAAGAGGAGGCAATGGAAACGCCATGGGATGCAGTCAGGTGAGGGTGAACTGTTTGCTGATGCCACAGCGGGAGTAAAGCAACAGATGGAGACACCATTCCTTCTGGTGAGTGATAATTGTTACACTTCTGTGGGCACAGAAAAATCCACTTCAATGACAGACAGTATTAATTCAGGGAATGTGTAATGCATTAATATCATACTTACTTATCATGTGTATTGAACTTTGAATGACTGATAAAGTACCTCGGACTAAAAAAAAACTCACAGGGTGATCTTTCATCTCAAGAAATAACATTATGTTAGTCTAGGGCATGTTCCAGCAGGGCAGTTACTCTTGTATCAGTGGGATTTTTAGTTTTTCTAAAAATTAGTTAATGGAATTCATGTATCAATGGCAGGGCCAGCGTTTGCTGCTAATATTTAATTGCCCTTCAGAAGGTGATGTTGAAACGCCTTCTCAAACCATTATTGTCCATTTAGTTTATGGAACCCTACAATGCTGCTAGAGTTTTCCATAATTTTCACGAAGCCACTAAATGAATGGCAATAGGTTTCCAAGTCTCGATGCTGAATGGCTTGGAGGGGAACTTTCATGTAGTAATTTTTCCATATACCTTCAAAATGATAGTGGTTGTGGTTTTGGAAGGAACCTTGGTGAATTTCTGCAGTCCATCTTGCAGTTGGTCCACGCTGGTTCTCCTGTCCATGGTCGAGGAGCGAAAGAATGCTTGCAGATGCAATGCAAATCAATTTGGTTGCTTTGTTCTGGATGTTATCAAGCTTCAGGAATTTTGTTGGAGCTGCACTCATCCAGAGAAGTGGGGAGAGTTCCATCACAGTCTTGACTTGCGCCTTGTAGACGGTAAAAAAGGCTTTGAGGACTAAGGAGCAAGTTACTCCTGACGTATTCGTAGCTTTTGACATACCACTATAATCAAAGTAGTCATACAACAACAGTTAAAGGAGCTTTGGTCCATCACATCCACACCAGTCAAAAACCAACACCATTTATTCCAGAGACAACACAGTGTGGAGCCGGAGGAACACAGCAGGTCAAGCAGCATCAGAGGGGCAGGAAAGTTGATGTTTCAGGTCGGGACCTGACCTGAAACCTATGTTGTTGTCCACATTGTGTTGTCTCTGACTCCAGCATCTGCAGTTCTTGCTATCTCTGACCAACTATTACAATCCTATTTCCAACACTTGGTCAATAGCAATGTATGCCTTGGCATCACAAGTGCACATCTAGATACTTTGTAAATGTTTTGAAAGTTCCTGCCGCTACTGCCCTTACATATAGTGAATTCCAGATTTCCACCACTCTCTGGGTGAAAAGATTTTCCTCCTTACATCTCTACTAAACCTTCTACCCCTGACTTTAATCTATGCCTCAAACATTAATCTTTCCATAACGGAAAGTGTTTCTTCCTGTCTACCCTTTCATAATTATCTCAGTCATGCACACCGCCTAGCCTCCATTGCTCCAAGGGGAAAAAACCTCAGTCTATCCAATCTCTCTTCATAGATATAACGCTCCAGCCAGGCAACATCCTTCTGCGAAAGTCAAAGAACTGCTGATGCTGCAATTCAGAAACAAAAACAGAAATTGCTGGAAAAACTCAGCAGGTCTGCAGCATCTGTGGAGAGAAAGCAGAGTTAACATTTCAAGTCCAATGACCCCTCTTCAGAACTGATTGTATCTAAGAAAAGGCATTTGCCAAACCTATTGAGTTTTTCCAGCAATTTTGGTTTTTATTTCTAACATCCTGATGAATTTCCTTTGTACCCTCTCCAGTGCAATCAAATCTCTCCCATAACATTGTTCCAGCGCTACAAACAAACTTTGATGATGTGAATAAAAAAATCAATTTCAACAAAAAATAACAATTTAAAGATGCATCCTGATTTTTAACTGGACATTAGTAAATGTTTTGTGGCAAACACAGCTTCCAAGAGAGGAATGAAATAGAAGCAAAAATACATATTCAAAAGTGGTCAAAGTCAGAAGTCACATGACACCAGGTTATAGTTCAATAGGTTTATTTGGAATCATGCAAGCTTTCAGAGCAGCCACTTCATCTGGTGCAGTGAGAGAGCAGGGCACTCAGACACAGAGTTTATCGACAGAGAGATGAAACAATCATAAAATTGGCGTGAGTAGAGTGTCAGATGACAA
The DNA here is from genome assembly GCA_024137785.1 of Ginglymostoma cirratum. NCBI lineage: Eukaryota > Metazoa > Chordata > Chondrichthyes > Orectolobiformes > Ginglymostomatidae > Ginglymostoma > Ginglymostoma cirratum. Next base: position 199,662 of record JAHRHZ010000288.1, read on the forward strand.
GTCTCTGCAGGTACCAAGTGTGTTAGATAATGTGTAAAGTGTTTAGGAATTCAATGTCAGTGCTCTGCTGTCATGAAAATCAGGCAGAACCACAGGAATATACAAAAGGTGACATCTCAGGTCAGCCACTGAATTGTAGGTGTGAGGCTTTGTTCAGAATCTGCCTCAGAGTTTCAACCTGGAATCAGGCTGGTTTTCTTCTGAAAGCTGGAAATTATAACATATCACTGACTGACTGTGACTACAAATGTTTCTTTAAACAAAGTAGAATGTGTAAACGAACATCTTGGATGAAATGATTTACTCCATAGATATGTGTGTGTGTGTGTGTGTGTGTGTGTGTGCACGCGTGTGTGTGTGTGAGTGCGTGTGTATGTGTGTGAGCGAGAGTGTTCCCTTCCAGTTGGGGAACATTTCAGTTCTCAAGGGTATTCCACCTCTGATCTTCAGGTAAGCTTCCCCCAAGGCGTACTCCGAGATACACAACAATGCAGAATTGCCAAGCAGGGACTGATAGCCAAGTTTTGTACACATGAAACGTTCTGAACGATGATCTTGGGTTCATGTTGCACTACAGGTGAGCTCACTACACTGTTCTGTGACTGTAAAATCTTATTTACTTTCCTGTTTTGACAGCATCACATCAATAAATTGTTATGATCTGTCCACCTTAATTAGTTTGTACAGTTTTGAATTATTTATTACATTCTCTCACATACTCATACTCTCACATACACACATGCACACACACTCTCTCTCACACACTCTCTTACATACACACCCTCATACTCACACAAATCTCTCACACATACTCTCACACACACACACACACTCGCTCTCAAGCACACACATACAAATCTATGAGGTGAATCACACACACTGACTCTCAAAAACAAGCACGCGCACACACACATCACACACACACACAGACACACACACAGACACACACACTCTCTCTCTTTCTCACAGACACCTGCATGCTCACACACGCTCTCTATCATATATATACTCTCTCACATTCACACACGCTCTCTTTCAAGCGCACACACACATACACATAAATCTGTGAGGTGAATCACACACACCCTCTCTCTCTCACAAGCACATATAAACAATCTCTCTCTCTCTATCACTCTCTTTCTCTCTCCCCGCACCGCACGCCAGCCCCCACACCACTTACACACATAAATCTATAAGGTGAATAATTTCATCCAAGAAGTTTGTTTATTTGCAGATGCATTCTATTTTGTTTTTTTTTTGAAAAAGTACCTAATTTGTAGTGACAGTCAGTCAGTGTGGCATCTTATAGATTACAGATTTCAGAATAAAACCAGCGTGATTTGAGGTTAAAACTTGGAGACCGATTCTGAACAATGCCTCAATTCAGTGGCTGACCTGAGATGTCAGCTTTTGTATATTCCTGTGGTTCTGCCTGATTTTCATGACAGCAGAGTACTGACATTGAATTCCTAAACACTTTACACACTACCTAACACACTTGGTACCTGCAGAGACTCATCATCTGACACTCCGCTCACACCAATTTTCATCTCTGCCCTTGAAGTCTCTGTTGATAATCTCTGTGCCCAGATGCCCTGCTCTTTCCCTGCACCAGATGAAGGGGCTGCGCTCTGAAAGCTTGCGTGAATCCAAAGAAACCCGTTGGACTCTAACCCGGTGTTGTGTGACTTCTGACTTTGTACATCTCAGTCCAGCACACGCCCCTCTACATTCAAAAGTGGTTTCATCAGCTTTGTAACCATCGCAAATTTTACAGAATATATATTATTTTTCAGTACAGTATGTTTGATGTAAAAGAAGCGATGTTCCATTCACTCTCTGCTTGCTTCTGCAATAGCCGTTGATCTCAAATGTATCCTAGTTCCCAATGTTCCACCTTGGCAACATACTCTAAGCTCATTCCTACCGTGAAAGCAGACGTTTCCTACAAATAAGTGGCTTATTGGGTTCAAGTACATGCAGGACCAACTTTGCAACTTTTTTTTATTGATACAAAACAAAATTTCCACAGTTTACAATAATTATATTTCTCATTCTCAAGTTTAAAACTATAAGTAAAATCAAGATAATAATATTTCTTTAAGTGAATAAGCATACTTTATCTAAGGAACATTACAAAATCTTTGCAGAATAACTACAGGCCATTGGAAGCCAATTTATCCATCATATTCTTTTTTGTATTCCTGTCTTTTCTCAACAGGATAATGTAACATTTGGGAGCGAAAATACAGAAAACTAGTCCAAAGCTGGATGCTAAAATTGCAAAGACTTCCACAGCTACAGCATATTTGCCAGGGGAGCTGATATACGCTGGAATAAAAGTTATCCATACAGCACAAAAGATAAGCATACTGAAAGTGATGTGTTTAGCTTCATTGAAATTGTTCGGAAGTTGTCGAGCTAGAAAAGCGACCACAAAACACACACAAGACAGAAATCCAATATAGCCGAGTACACAGTAAAAGGCTATTGACGATCCTACATTGCATTCAAAAACAATTATTTTGCTGAAATAATCACTGTTCTTGAAAGGATAAGGAGGTGATGTTCTTAGCCATACTAAGCATATTAAACATTGCATCAGTGTAAGGAAGCATACAGATAGGCGCTGTTGTGTAGGTCCAAACCACCTCATCATGTTATTGCCAGGAAGCACTGCTTTAAATGCAATTACCACAACAACTGTTTTACTCAAAACACATGAAATACAAAGAACAAAAATGACACCAAATGTTGTGTGACGTAATATACAGGACCAGGTAGAAGGTTCTCCAAGGAATGTCATTGAACACAGAAAACACAGAGTTAATGCACAAAGAAGCAAAAAACTCAACTCGGAGTTGTTAGCTTTGACAATTGGAGTATTTCTGTGAACATAAAATAAAGCAAATACACCGATTGTGATGGAAACTCCAAGAAGTGCCAGAGTTACAAAAATAATCCCCATCATATCGCTGAAAGAAAGAAACTCAATGTCCTTTAAGATGCATTCGTCTCGTCTCCAGTTCGACTGATATTCCCATGGACATTTAATGCAATCTGGAGAATCTTAACAGAAGGAAAGAAAAATACATTGGAAAATCAATCTATTCAAAAAGAGCACTGCTGTGTTTGTACTAAATAATTCAATTCTCTACACTTCTGTTATAAAGATTTCCCCATGTTCTATTTGTCTTTTATAATGAAATGTTCTGCGGATTGTGATTTATGGAAAACTGCAAAGGTCTGTTAAAATACTGAAATCCTGTCTCAGCGAGCAATTAACACAATAACTCTTTCTTGTTGGTCCTTACCAGTGATGTTGCTAATTTCACCTTCAGCGCATTTTATGCAGTCAAAGCAGCAAATGGGTTGTCCTTTTCTTGTTGCTTTTCTTGTCCCATTGGAACAGCTTTTGGAGCAAATTGCTCTTGGAACCTATTTATAAAGAAGAAAAAGTGAAATTCTTTATTTGCTCTGTTATAGTCAGCATTCCACTTTTTAATGAAAGGGGGAAAGCAGGACATTGGTGACTCTTTAGCGTCTCTGATGGTAACATTTTAAAGAATCTATACATTTTAAAATTGAGATAGATCAATATTTGTTAAACAAAGTTACAGAGGGATATGGATCAAAGATTTTTGTATGAAGATAGACCACATATCACAGTAAATAGTGCAACAAGGGCTGAATGGTTTACTCCTGTTCCCGATCTCTGTACTGAAGTATTGAACAGCTGAATGTTTTGGGAGATTTGATTTGATATTGGAGAACAGTTGGAGATTTGCAAAGGCTAAATTCTGTTTACCAATCCTAACTAAATCTTTTGAAATAGTAATGATTGTTATAACTAATCAAAAAGGCTAATGACATTTTCACCCTTTTAAGTGTAAATTTACAATACATTGGAGAGAAAGTTTCCAACAGTTATGCAAGTACATTGTTAGCCAGCATCCCAAGAGCCTTGCAAAATTGGCTGCAGCAACTGGTGCAGCTTATATTGACCTTGCACAGAATGCAGTCAAGATTCACAAAAACTTTACTGGAGCTGCACGATTAGATTATGAAGAGACATTGTTTAAACTATGTTTACATTTACTATCATACAGAAGGGTTAGATAAATTTGCATTAAGTATTTTAGGATTTATAAAATAACTGTGATGGTACCAAGTGAAAAATCATCTGCTGATAGGCAGCGAAGGAACTTAAACCCTGTTACTGAGTAAACACGAGCATAAAAATGTGCAGTTAGAAATGCTGGTCATATAATTGGTCAATAATTTGTTAGGCCATCTACCACAATGTACATTCTCACCAAAGCAGTTCAGCTGAGCAAGTTTGCAAGTCTGTTTTCAAACCCTATCAGCTCATTTCTCCACAAAAATATGATATTTACCAATTGATTGACGGGAACAATAATGGAAATTAATATATAATGCTGCAGTTGTTGTAAATCTCAAGTAAATGTACAAATTGCTGCACATAGTATGCCTGGCAACATCAGTGGAGAGGGGAATTAACATTTTAATCAAATCAAATGTTCCTTCAAAGTCTTCTTCTCCAGTTTCATGGTATGTTATATTCTGTTCAAAACATTCCAGTTCCCATTGCACTGTTGCCTGACATTACAGTTTCATTGTGTTATTCTGGTGGATTATCTTGCTTTTATATCTTTATAAAATGGTATTTGTTAGACTGTTCACAATTTTTTAAATGTTTTCAAACAGTTGGTGTTGATTCAACATTACATTCATTTGTTTAGATATTGTTAATCAACCTGTGCAAAGAAGTTATGGGACAACTCTGAAATAGATAGGACTTGAACACAGGCCTTCTGGCTGGGAATTAGGGACACAACCACTGCACCACAGAGCTTCTCATCCATGGGTTTAAATTGAACGATGCTGAATTGCATTTAATCGGTCTATGATTATTTTTTGTAATCATGAAGTCTTCCACTTCTGCTCCTCTATTCTAACTTTCAAGAAAACTAAACAGATTAGGTTGCAAGAAAGACAAAAAGAGAAATTCCACTCTTGCCTGTTTTTAAAATGTGGGATTAGGACACTTGTAAAAGCCAAAGGTGGAGTCACTGGAAGGTGCCCACAAATCAGAGCATGTACAGAAACTTGGAAACTTGGAAAAGAAGTGAACATCATTGAGTGTGGATGCAATGGTTTATTGATTCAATTCAAAAGAATCAATCAAACCTATGTGAAAAATTGCCCTGCTTTCAGGAAACACAATTCCCTAGTGCATTTCTAAAATAAAATCGAAGCAACCCACCAATTACTTTGTCCGTATAAATGTAATTTTTGAGGCTTAATCTCTGCAGTTTTGACTTTTGCAACAAATGTTGCTTGGAAAACTATTGATTTATTTGGCATCTCCAAGCACGTCACAGTTCACAAACAGCAACCTTGAAGCCAGAATAATTTGATGAACTGACTGACTGGTTTACATCAATGTGGTGACAGTGCAGAGAGATATTATTCATTATGCATTATGAAGAAAACATTTAGTTCACAAATGTTGTAGGATAATCAGAAGATGAGAAAAACTTGAACATGTGAGGTGAGGAATTATAACGTGACCTAGGTGATAAAGTTACCTTTATAAAATTTAACAATCTGAGAAGTTGAACATAGAACCATAGAGATCTACAATACAGGAAAAAGGCCATTTGGTCCATCAAATATTCACTGGTCAAAAATAGCTACGTAACTCTTCCAATAACATTTTCCACCACTTGACCCATAGCTATGTATGCATTGGCACCATAAATGCACATGTAGATACTTCTTAAATGTTATGATGGTGTCTGCCTCTGCCCAAACCTCCACTATCCTTACAGGCTATGAGTTCCAGATTCCCACCAACATTTCGATGAAACAAAAGTCCTTGCACCCTCTCTAAACTTCTTGCCTCTACCTTAAATCTACATCCCCCTAGTCATTAATCCCTCTTCTAATGGGGAAAATTATTTCATGTCTAACATGTATAGGACCCTTATAATTTTATACATCTCAATCACATATCCCTTCATTCTTCCCTTCTCTAATGAAAACAATCCCAGTCTGTGTAATCTCTCTTCACAACTAAAGTGCACCAACCTAGGCAACGTCCAAATAAGTCTCTTTGCACCCTTTCCAGTGCAATCGCATCCCAACTATAATGTGGATTCAGGAGCAAGACTTTAACTATGACCCAACCAGCATTTTATAGGGTTGCAACATAACTTCTCTGCACTTAAACTCTAGGATGTGTCTCACAATGGCAAGTAGCACATGGTACAACGTCTAAGCCTGACCATCTAGTAACATCTAACCAGCTTTTAATGCAGTTCCAGCATAACTTCTCTGCACTTAAACTCTACGACGTGACTCACAATGACATGTAGCCCATAGTGCAACCTCTAAACATAACCATCCAATAACATCCTTTGAATGTTTTTACATACGTTACCCTCCTTAAAATAAGTTAGTAAGCCAAAGCAAGCTCTGTACACAAACATATTGATTGATTATCGAATTTCAAACAATTGCACTCAGGATGATGTGTGGATGATAGTTTACATCCACACAATTTCAGGTAAAATGTGTTTTTAATGCCCCTACCATAATCTGATCTCCACTCCATAAAATTGCTTCATCCTTAATGACAATTTCTTGTCCTGGAGGGGCTGACCCATCAAAGACTCCAACACTGACAATGTCCACACCGCCAGCTACATTGGGTTGCCAGTTTACGATGTCATACGTAGCCACTGGGTCTCCATTATCATCAAAATATACATTATCACCGAGCTTTGTCGTGAAATTGACTGCTTTCATATAATGCAGTAGCTTTAAAATGGAGCAAAGAATTTTGAAGTTATTTATTTTTGGAAGAAAACTCAAAATGTTTAATAATGCCTGCAACTGGCTGCAGCTGTAAACAATACTGACCCATTACCTGCAAGGGTTGAAAACTTGAGATATTTGCACAACCTTTGTGAAAAAATGGATTTTTGCCACTTTTACACAAGATCATGTCATGAAGAGCATGGGCTATCGCATATGTAGCTTTATACACATTGTAAGTAACTCGATAGAGTGAGACATCAGTAAGTTCATTGTGCATCATCCGCAAACTCTCTTTTCCAGTACATTCTTTCAACATAGTGGAGGGAACATCATCTGTCCTGCTATCTGTGTCCTTCAGTGCACAGCCAAAAGTTGATTCCCAAAACTCTTTCACTAAATGGTTGCCTGGAAACATTGAAGGATGGACATTCATGAGAAATTCTCTCAGTCCTGGTATATCTACCTGACGAATTGCAACACCGATTGTGCCTGAGACAAACTGCCTGCTTTTTTCCTGGGGTAGAAATTGTGAAGATACCCAAGCCTCGCTTCCTATCCATTGTATACCAGTCACATTCTGTCGTGCAAATTCATTTACCAAAATCCTCATTTCTGAAATAGCAACGAATGCTAAAACAACTTTAGTTGAAGATTTCCGTATGGTATCTATGATTCGAAGTAGCTTGTCTCTGTTGTAGCTTCTGTGAATAGACTCAGAGAAAGCAATGCAAACGCCCAATTGTTGGACAGTTTCAGTGAAAGCTTGCATCCCAAAGTTACCATAATCATCATCGTTCCTAATCGTTCCAATCCACGTCCAACCAAAGTGCTTTACCAGATGGGCTAAGGCTCTTGCCTGAAATTTGTCGCTCGGTATGGTTCTGAAAAATGATGGATATTCCTTCTTGTTACTCAGGCATGCACAGGTGGCAAAATAACTCACCTATGGGAAATGAAAAGTCAAGTACATTACATTTTCCCGTGTTGACTCTTGAATATTATTTTAAATAATAAGCCTGTAAATGTTTTAGATAATAATAATCATAGTTAATTAATATATGTCTATTCATTCAGACCCAAACTGGAAAGAGCCAAGTCACAGAATATGATTATAATTGTGGCAAAGCTGGAGGCCATTCAACCCATTCTGTTGACGTTATCTCATAAAATGAGCGTCATTACTTAACACCAATCTACTGCTTTTTGCCAATACCTCTATTCAGATGCAAATATTCATGGAATACCCTCTTGAATGCCTCAATTGAATCTATCTCCTCCAGGCAGCGAACTCCTGTCCTTTGTACTCTCTGTGCGACAAATATTTTTCTCACGTCATCCTTTCCTTTAGATCTTACACACTAACATACTGTTGTTTTAAAGGTAAGTGCCAGGTGTTGTTGTCTGGATGCAATTCAATTGGTAAATCTACCCATCTTGAAGCAAAACACATTTTATCCATACACTACAGTTAAAATACAACAACAGGAGGAAGTATTTGGCAATAACAATTCTATTGGAAAACTTAACAGAATAATATATTACTTAACCTCTAAACAGGAACTGTTCCAACGTACTAACATTCCTTAAACATCCCATTGGCAAAGTCAATTTCAGTAAAGATTATCTTGCAGCAAATTCTAGTAGGAGGAAAAAGATCAAGAGAAAACTCTGAAAGACAGAGTGGCAAGGAAATATGTACTGCAGTTTCCAAACCCAGTTTCAAGAGACTTCAGTAACTGTTAATGAAAGCTAAAACTAAAAATGCTGGTTCTGTAGGAGCTTGACTCCACCAATTCAAGTTGCTTCTATTGTTCCAAATTTAGTTTTTTCTTAACAAAAACAAAAACAAAAACACCTCCAGCGATGTTAGCTTTATTGGATTCAGCTCTGCATCTCTGTCTTAAAACTTCTCTTCAAACATGAAAACGGCAAAATACCCCTCTTAAAACGATAGTATCATCACCCTATCAATCTATGATTTCTCATTCTTTTTTTCTCTTTTATGTCTTCTATCTCATCTATCCAGTCCACTCATAATTTTGAAAACCATGATGCACTCTCCTCTCAGCCCTTTTTTCTCCAATGAAAAATTCCCAACCTGTTCAATTTAACTCCTTAACTAAAGTTACTGATTCCCAATCCCTTCACTTAATGAAGGAACAGTGCTTCGAAAGCTTGTGATTTCTAATAAAGCAGTTGGAGTATAACCCTGTGATGTGTGACTTCTGACCTTTTTCACATATTTCCCATAAAATTATGCCCATAACTGTACACAATACCCCATCTAACATGTGTCTTTTACAAATTTAACACCACCTCCTTGCTCTTGTACTCTGTACCCCTATTAATAAAGCTACAAATACAGCATACTTTATTAACTGCTCTCCCCACCTGTTTTGCCACCTTCAGTGCGTGCACATACCCACCCATGTCTATCTGTTCCTAAAATAAAATGAAACAAAGAATTGCAGATGCTGGAGATCAGAAACAAAAATACAACAAGACAGAGAATTGACCAATTTATATCTTACCATAGGAATGCTGAACGGACTGATTAGGGTGGACATTGCTATAGACTGCGAGGATCCAGACTCACCAACAACAGCAGATACTGTAGAGGACCTTTGGCAATTGGAAGACATGTCTTCACCTCTGTTTAGAAATTCAAAGCTTGCTTTCAGTGTCAAAGGCAGCATGGTGCAAGTGTCATAAATCCGATAACCCAGAGTAACATTAGGAAGCAGCCTTGGGTTCTTGTTGATTTCTTCAATGGCGAAAATCATTGTCAGCACAAAACGGAAACCTCTGACCCAAAAGCTGCAGAAAATAAAAACGGCTGTGTGAGGAAAGAAAATAGCAAGATAGATCTGATAAATAATTTCACAGGCTTGATAATATTATCATTGTTGTCAAATACGAGAAATAAAGCATTCAAACTGTTCAAGCATAATGAGAGGAATATTATTTTGGAAACATTTCATTCAGGATGTTGCTTCTTCATTAAATGTTTAGTCAAATGGCCCTCAAAACGCACGCTAATCAATTACTCAATAAATATGCCATTACTTACTCATGCACTGGTTTTCAAAAGCAATGTGTTCTTACAAATTTTCACATACATGTGTCATGATGATCGATTAACCAATCAACTCGTTAAGTGGGTTATTCCTTTTTTTAACGGTCTTTAAAGATTAGAAAGGATATAGTTTTATATCATCATTGCCATTAGCTCTGCTGCCTCACAGGATTAGGGCAACTGGTACGATGCCACTGTTGGGTGATAGTCTGTGTGGAGGTTGCACATTTCCCCATGTGTGCATGGGTTTCTTCTGGGTGCTCCTGTTTCCTCCCGCTGTCCACAGTTGTGCAGCTTAGGTGGATTAACAATGGTAAATTGCCTGTGGTGCCCAGGGATGTGTAGGCAAGGCGGATTAGATGTTGGAAATGCAGTGTTGTAGGGTAGGGGAGTAGGTTTGGGTGGGCTGCTCTTTGAAGGCTCGATGTGGACTGGATGGGCTGTATGGCCTCTTTCCACAGTGTACGGGATCTGTGAATCTATGATTGGGCAATAAAATATTTTTGAAGCAGTTCACTGTGAAAATATATGATTGACATTTGCTCTTGGAATTCAGCTCCAACTATTTTAATATCTCTAGAAACGCCAAGATGATTTGGCATGTCCAAGAGCTTTTAATCTTCCATCCTGCGACCATTTTACATTTACGGTCTTTTGGCCTCACTTTCTCCAGTAATTTTTACTCCAGTGAATATACCTGTTGCAGTGCATGGCTGTCACCAGACAGATAGGGTTTCATTATGATGTCAAATGCGTACCTTCATTACAACAATAAGCAATATCAATAAATCTTGTTTCATTCAACCTGAGGTATCATTTGACTAAATGCACAAAGTTTCCCACGTATTCAGACAGTTAGCAACCATGAAAGCCCAGGGAAAGGTATTTTCTTTGTAAGGACATTACTGTCACCCAAAGTAAATCTTGAGTGCAGTCTGTTCACAATATAAATCAATTCTGGATATAGTACTTGCATATCTGATTCGCATAAGAAACACCCATTCTCTTCATTTCAAAAATCCATAACCATGAGTCTTACTTGTCAGCTAATATTGTTAAGTCAGCGAAACACTCATGCTTGCAATTCGCTCGGCGTGCTTTAATGAGTCAAAAATATTATGAACCTATAGGATCCGAATTTAACCCGTTGGATTTTGAATGTCCTAAAAACTTGACATGTTACAGATCAGCTTTAATTTTGAATCTAAATCTTAAATTGCTGGTCAAGCAGATCCACGGCGAAGAATGCAGTTACAGTTCTGAGTCTTGGAACTCTTCATCAGAGCCGCAGCCGCCCGACTCGAACCGTTAAATGTGCTTTCTCTCCAAAGGCGCTGCCAGACGTGCCAGAGTCTCACCACTCTTTTCTGTTTTTGTTTCAGATGTCCAGCATCCGCAATTGCATTATTTCAGTTTTAAGTTCGGTTGATTTACTAAGTTATTATTAAATCACTTTGCATTTTACAACAATCTTCATTATTTTCTCTGAGCAATATGCAATGTATATATTTATCAAAATTTAAATTTTAAAAAAGTTTCAATTAATATGTAGCCAATTATCACGCCTTCTACTGTTTATTTAAAGGCAGGTGCGATGTTGTAAAGCTATTTAATTGCACAGAGACGGCCTTCATTCTGAACACAAATCTACAACGTTTTAAATGTTAGAGGATAATATAAACTTTCACCGACTTTCTGCACTTTCCAGCCTCTGGTTGGCGTTGAAAGGAAAGAACCGGACGATCAACAATGGTGTGCACGCGAAAAATTCCGCCAATAGCTATGTCACCTTCCCTGGACAATCCAACCAAGTCATCAGTCTCCCATGGTTTGCAGCTTGCTTCATTTTTCAACCGGACAGAAACAACAACGAACAATAATAATAATGATAATAATAAAACGTAGTGCATTGTTAGCATTAAAAGTAACCTTGCCTCACTGAGAACAAGAAGCTGGGTTCTTATATTATTCCATGTAATGACAATTTGCAAACAACTATAACTAGATTTATAGCATTACGTTCATGGGAACTCCCAACAGAAAACAAATAATAACTTGATTTTGCCTGGGGTGCATTGTTAGGAATTGAAGGAATAAATCATTATGATACCGTTACGCCATGGTGAAAGTGCAATCATTTGTGATCATTTGCCAAATTCAATCCGAGAGAGAGTTCTTCAATTTAAAATTGAGTGATGTTGACATTAAACTGGCGATTTAAAATAAGAACAGGTAACGTTTTTATACTGTACAGGTCTAGCATATAGAGTAAGCATATTAAAGGTTGACTTCGACAGCATTCAATTACTAAATTCAATGTCAGTTTTCGAAAAAGAGGCGGATAGCACTTGAGCCACACCTTAAACTTGGTAACTGATTCTGGGAACATTCACATTCGGCCTTGCAGTGGTTTTGCCGATGTCGCCCTCAGTAGCTTCAAAAATGAGCGAATGTCATCTTGATTTCAGCACCGCGAAGCTAGGCTACAGAAGGCAACCTTTCGTCTGAAGAAGGGCAGAAAAAAATTCTATAAGCGGCAAAAACGGGACAAAAAACAGACGTTTCGTTAAATACTCTTGCGTTATCAACTTTACTGTGAAAGACAAAGAGCAAAACGATAACCCACAAAGCTATTCCCTGGACTTTTGAAGTTAAGGAGTTGTAAAATTGGAATGTAAACAACATTGCATATGAACATGTTTAAAGATTGCCCAGCAGCAAACAATAGAATGTTGAACCACAGAATGTAAACATTATGTTACCGATTCCGATAAATCTAATTTAAACCATAAAATGTTTCAGCATCCACTCACTGAGGTACCTTTAATTCATTGGTGAGAGACAGTGAGCTTAAGAAAGGACAGTGAGCTTTACTTGAGAAAGGATGTACTGGCACTGGAGGGGGTGCAGAGGAGGTTCACTAGGTTGATTCCGGAGTTGAGGGGTTGGTTTATGAGGAGAGACTGAGTAGATTGGGATTATATTCATAGGAATTCAGAAGATTGAGGGGGGATCTTATAGAAACATATAAAATTATGAAGGGAATAGATAAGATAGAAGTAGAGAGGATGTTTCCACTGGCAGGTGAAGCTAGGACAAGAGGGCATAGCCTCAAGATTAGAGGGAGCAGATTTAGGACTGAATTGAGAAGGAACTTCTTCATCCAGAGGGTTGTTAATCTATGGAATTCCTTGCCCAGTGAAGTAGTTGACACTACTTCAGTAAACGTTTTTAAAGCTAAGGTAGATATTTTTTGAACAGTAAAGGAATTAAGGGATACGGTGAGAGCGCAGGGAAGTGGATCTGAGTCCATGAAAAGATCAGCCATGATCTTATTGAATGGCGAAGCAGGCTCGAAGGGCCGGATGGCCTACTCCTGCTCCTAGGTCTAATGTTCTTATGTCATGTTCTTAATATTGGCTGCAGAAGCCAGATTAAATTCTTCAAAGTTGCTCTTCACTGTTTTGAATTGGGGGAAAAAAAACGATAATGTTGAACATATTGCTAAAGATATACAGGGTTGGGTGAAGTCTTGTTTTAATTTTGGGCAATGGTGTAAAGCAGCTTACGTAGAATTAGTCATATATCCTGTACTTTGCTTGGCTTTTCCCTCTTTTCCCTTCAGAGGGAAGGGATAAAATGGAGGTCAACTGTGGATCCTCAATAAGGTATTGTACAACGTTTGAATTACCCACAAGTAACCTGTAAAAAAAGAGAGAAAATGACTGTTTGACGACGTTCATTGTGTTAAATTGTGAGACCAGGACATTGTGCGTGGTTGCAGGTGGGACAAGATGAATCAAGAAAGAGCAATGCTTGGAATCAGCACTGAGAGAACATAAAAACAGAAGGAACTGTAGATGCTGTAAATCAGAAACAAAAACAGATTTTGCAGCATCTGTGAAGAGAATTTAAGGTTAACTTTTTGAGTCCGGTGACCCTTCCTCAGAACGACATGCCTCGAAGAGATGGGTCACTGGACCTGATACGTTAATTCTGATTTTTTCTGCACAGATACTGCCAGACCTGCTCAGCTTTGCCAGCAGCACATGAGAGAAAATATTTGATTAAGACGTCTTGAAATAATTAAATTAATAGTTTATTATGCGTTTAAAATGGGCCTCTCCTGTAATCATGATGTGAGTTGGAAACTTTGCTCTCCTCAACCAATATCTATGTGTTGATATCATGAACAACCACACAGTTTAATCGAAACGCAAAGGTTTCGGCTTTATTTTTAACAGGTTAGCTGCTTTTCTACCTATGTGTGCCGGAGCAATAGAAACGAATATGTCATCTTCTTGAACAATACCGAGTGATTACTCGTGAGAGCACTAGCCCAGTCGGTTAAACATTTCAGATGGATGTGGATCGGGACAGTTAGGAGCGACAATGACTATGGAAACTTTGGAATGCAAGTATTCGAAGGGGCAGTCAAACAATTGTCCGCTCCACACTCCCCTCCAGCCCCACCACACCCGGCACTTCTCCCTGCAACTGCAGAAGTGCTACACCTGCCCCCACACCTCCTCCCTCACCCCAATCCCAGGCCCCAAGAAGACTTTCCACAGCAAGCAGATGTTCACCTGCACATCTGCCAATGTGTATACTGCATCCGCTGTACCCGTTGGGGCCTCCTCTACATCGGGGAAACCAAGCGGAGGCTTGGGGACCGCTTTGCAGAACACCTGCGCTCAGTTCGCAACAAACAACTGCACCTCCCAGTCGCGAACCATTTCAACTCCCCCTCCCATTCCTCAGATGACATGTCCATCCTGGGCCTCCTGCAATGCCACAATGATGCCACCTGAAGGCTGCAGGAACAGCAAATCGTATTCAGCCTGGGAACCCTGCAGCCCAATGGTATCAATGGGGATTTCACAAGCTTCAAAATCTCCCCTCCCCCAACCGCATCCCAAAACCAGCCCAGCTCGTCCCTGCCTCCCTAACCTGTTCTTCCTCTCACCTATCCCCTCCTCCCACCTCAAGTCACACCCCCATCTCCTATCTACTAACCTCATCCTGCCCCCTTGACCTGTCCGTCCTCCCTGGACTGACCTATCTCCTCCCTACCTCCCCACCTACACTCACCTTTACTGGCTCCATCCCCGCCTCTTTGACTTGTCTGCCTCCTCTCCACCTATCCTCTCCTCTATCCATCTTCTATCCGCCTCCCCCTCTCTCCCTATTTATTTCAGAACCCTCTTCCCCTTCCCCATTTCTGATGAAGGGTCTAGGCCCGAAACGTCAAGCTTTCCTGCTCCTATGATGCTGCCTGGCCTGCTGTGTTCATCCAGCTCCACACCTCGTTATCTCTATCTTCTACAAAAGTTGTCATTGCGTTTGGATGTGAAACAAATATGGTGGATGTTCTAAAAGAAGTGATTAGAGAAAATGTCAGTAGCATACAATGGATAGGAAGTGAATCGTTGGTTTCCATGTTTCTTCTTCTATTGGACTAAAGTAAAAAAATTGCTTCTTGTGCAATTGGAGTTGCAATTCGCAAACGTCTTTGGACCAGAAATGAGGGCGTTCCTAATAAATGTTCATCCATCATTGTATGCAGGGAAGCTGTTGGTAGAAAAGTTTTGAGAAAGTTGTTTTGGCTGCACTCTATGCGGAGGAATCAAAACAGATCCTGGAAGAACTGAATTGGAGCTTAAAGAATGTACAGAGAGAAAACATTTTCAGAATGTTCGAAATGAAGTTACTGATGTGTTGCAATAAAGAGTGACTTACAACGTGCACAAAGCAACTTATGCTATAGCTCATGCACTTTGCAAAATGGTGTCATGTAAAACCAGGCAAGGACCTTTCTCCAATGGGAGTTGTGCAAATCTTTCAAATTTTCAACCATGATGGCTGATGAACAGTTGACATGTTTTGACGACTATATTTGCATATATATCCAATGTGGTTGAATTCACGGCTGAATATTTGCAATCAATGTAAACGAGTTCCCATTTTATTTTATTCCAAGTTATTATCTTTCATGAGATGACTGAATTTCTTAATCAAGATCGGAGAAAATATTTATTTTGATGAAAACGTAGACTTTGATGTAACACATGACATTATCAACTGGCAACCAAATGCCCTTGGGCACTATGATGGATCAGCCCATTCTCTAGAAGAATTTTTGATAACAGCAGATGCAATCATTTGGAGTAGTGGTCAGAAGTTGGAGTCACATGTAGGCCAGACCAGGTAAGGATGGCAGCTTCATCCCTAAAGGACAGTTGTGAACCAAATGGGATTTTCCCTGACATTTGGCAATGGGTTCCTGGTCATCATTAGTTTCTTAATTCCAGATATTTTATTGAATTTAAATTTGTGCCACCATGGTGGGATATGAACCTGGGAACCCAGGTCCCCATAACATTATCTAGGTTTTGGATTAATAGTACAGTGATAATACCACTAGGCCAACACCACCCTCAAGGTCAAAGCAAAATTCCCTCGCAATTAATATGATGAAGTGGTTTGGACCAAGACAACAATGTCTAATGGTTTACATCCTTACACTGGTACAATGTGCAATATGTACTGCCTGGTTAATTACATTTCCACCATATCCTTTGAAGAACATGTGTTCTTTAGTATGCTTATCTTTTGTGCAGTTTGCATAACTTTCACTCCCGCTTACGTAAGTTCACCAGGGAAATATACTCTGGTGGTTGAAGTATTTGATGTTTTGGCCTCAAGTTTCGGTCTGCTTGTTTACATTTTTGCCCCAAAATGTTATATTACTCTTCTGAAGAAAGAAAACAATACAAAGAGGAACATGATGCTGTTCCTGTAACTTCTAAAAACGCTTTGAAAACATTGGTCAATGAGGCGCAGATATTTGTCATGATTACTTAGTCACAAATATAGTGAATGGCAATTCCACGTGGAGAGCCGTAAAGTTGAATGTTTTACCAGCACTCATTTTACATTATCGAGCAAAGTCACAACGACCAGTAGGAAGATGAATTTTGAAGTTGGACGGGTATTTTGGACCATTTTATATATGTCTCCCGATGTTCATTTAATCCAAATTGAAAACTGTGTATGTCCTATATTTATTAAAGTGTGGATCAATGTGACTTTCAGTTCACTCCCCGTTATTTGAATTTCATCATTGCGTGTGGTTTCAATTTGTAACATGCTTTATCCATCAGAGAGAAAAATCAGTTCTCAAACATGGCCTGTTCAGTTGAACAAAATAAATTACTCATGTCGATTTCACAAAAACTATTAATGAAATACGGTCACTGTGCTAATTTGACATTGAAGGGGTCAGTGGCAGGAGGCTGGGGTGATACTAGTTGGAATAGGGAGCATTTGGGATCTTCGAGTTTCCCATTTTATGAGCAAAATGGAAAAGTAGGTATTCGGCCTGTTTCAGAATTAGTTTCACATTCATTTCCCTAGTGAGGATAATTTGTTTTTTCCTTTCTTATGGTGACGTATCTGCACAATATATACTCGCTAACCAGCAAGCCTGATATGCTTATTTAATTAGAATGTTTTATCTAAAATGTGTTACCTGTCTTATAACTGAGGTGCTGTTGTTCAATGATACGGTACAAGTTTGGCATTTCAAAGACCTAATTCACCAAGACACTCTTAAAGTGGTTGACCTTCGTGCAGAGTGTTATACACTGCATGCATAGTTCTCTCTCTTGATTGAAACTAATAGATATTGCATGTTGGACTTTTCATGTTATTATCCATTATTCATGCATATTACCTACACATTGTCCATGGATATAAATCCTTCTCTTTCAAAATTGTGTTGCTGTTCATTTTGGGCAAAATTACAGAAACCATTATTAATCACAAGATGATTAAATATTCAAGCAGGAATAGAATCTTTGATAGAGTGACTGGAGATGCTTGATTTGGAAGTCTTGCTCATCTGTCATACTCAATTCCTTTGAACTGAATTCTGAGTGTGGGAGAAGTCAACAATCCTGAATGATAGGATATGTGTAGATCTTGTTCACATCAAGACCTTGGAAGAGTGGTCCAGGGGAAGAGTTCAACAGCTCTTGGAGGAGTGTCAATCCTGGGATGGAAGCATGTTACCTCAGGGACTGACATATGGGACAGTGGTGTTGGTGCGCAATAGTATTTCTGCTTCCTATGTCCATCAGCACAGAAATAAATTAACCTCTTCCATGTCATAGTCATCGCTTCCCTTTAGCTGTAAGGCTTCTAGGTCGTATAGGAAACCACGAAACCCATGGCT
The DNA here is from genome assembly GCA_024137785.1 of Ginglymostoma cirratum. NCBI lineage: Eukaryota > Metazoa > Chordata > Chondrichthyes > Orectolobiformes > Ginglymostomatidae > Ginglymostoma > Ginglymostoma cirratum. The sequence continues at coordinate 217,820 of JAHRHZ010000288.1, forward strand.
GTAGTTGCTACTCACTTGAATTGAAATTAAATGTTGGTCTTTATTGTAATTCGGCTGAAGCATAAAATGTGTCAGCGTTATATTACGTCCAAACAGCGCATCAGTAAACTAATGTCTTGAGTACTGAAGACTGTTGTGTTCTGTCTGTATTTGGCACCAGCCCTCTTTGCTACTGTAGTCCAATGATGGCCAAAAACCTGAGTTCTAGAAATGAGTTAAGAATGCCACCCCTTAAATGAGACAATATTAAATGCTGGGCAGCCTTAAGAATCCAAAATATAGTTGAAACCATGCAGCTTGTGCCTGTGTGCAGATAAACAATGGATTGTTTTCATACTTGGTATGACCAAAGCATATATTTAAGGTAAGGTGTAGAAGGTTTAGACAACATGTGAGAAAAAAATCCTGTTCATCCAGAGGGTGGTGAGAGTCTGGAATTCACTAAGGGTGGTAGAGGCAGAAACACTCCTAGTATTTAAGAAGTATTTAGATGTGCTGTTACGAAGCCAAGTGCTGGAAAGAAAAGATTAGAATATTTCGTGCTGGTTTTTGACTAATGTGGCTGTGTTGGCCCGAATGGCCTTTTTCTGTGCTGTTGATATCTATGACTCTAATTCCATATATGTACTTCGGCTGTAAGAGCATGTCAAAAGCAAAGAATACAGCAGGGCATAATCCACCTCCTGACTCCCCAAAGCCTTTTTACAGCAATAAGCCACAAGTCAGGAATGTGATGGAGTTCTCACTAATTCTCTGGATGATTGCAGCTCCAACAATAATTAAAAAGCCTGACACCATCCAGGGAAAAGCAGCCAGCTTTTTTTCAACTCTTCCACAAACATACATTCCCTCCTGCTTGAATGCACAGAAGCACACAGGTGTGCCATCTACAAGATGTAATGTAGAAATTCACCAAAGCTGCTTTGAAAGCACCTTCTAAACTCATGACAAGGATCCTCCAGAAGGATCAGGGCAGCAGATACATGGAAACACCACCACCTCCAAGTTCCTCTCGAAGCCACTGAGCTTTCAGACTCGGAAATATAATGACATGCATTCAGTAGCTGGGACAAAATCATGAAAATTTCTCTCTGACAGCATTGCAAGGGGGTATCTATTGTAAGTTGACTATGGTGGCTTAAGACCGCAGTTCACCATCACCTTCTGAAGGACAATAGGCATTAGCAATAAATGGTGGCCCCGCCAATGAAATCTGTGTTCCATGAATTAATGAAAAAAAACCCTTAAAATCCCACAAACACAGGCATAGCTGCACTGCTGGAGCATGTACTAGGCTCTTGGTGCCTTATTTCTTAAGATGGCAGATTCTTTTGCGAAGTCTTTTAGTCCTACATTCTTTCTTGAATCCTCATTGACTGCTCAACTGTGTGATAGGTAAGAGTGGTATTAATGCATTATACAGTCCTGAATTAACGCTGTTCACTGTTGATGGATGTTTTGTGTGTCCACAGGAACGTGCCATTTATTACTTACCAGGAGGATTGCTGTTTCCATCCGTTGCTTTACTCACTCTCAATGGCATCATCATACCTCACTCCTCAGTCCAATCTCACTCTGCTGCATCACATACTGTTTCCTTTGTCTCCCCTTACTTTGGGGTCATTACAGCAATGAGTTACTCACCAGGATTAGGTCCTCTCCAGTTCCCTGGAACTAGAGACGTACACAAATTCACACATCCCTCAGATAATGTTAACATTATATCAACCTGTGTCAGTTTTCATGACAAGCAATGCACTTCTGTACCTGCTTCAAAGGGTCAAGCACCCTTGGTAATGCAGCACTCAATTCTGACTAACATGGGGGCTGCTGCTGCAAGTGCTTTGCATCTGTCTCTGCATCTGTCTGATTCATGTGTTTCCCACATGGATATTCATGATATAGCTGCCATTTATGAACTACAAGGATGTGAACTTGTTATAATTTGAAATAGCCACCTTGCTTGATCAAAATAAGCAACTGAATTTCTTATGATATTCAAGCCAGGTTCAAGCAACTGCCCTATGGCGACTGACATTGCCAATCAATCTCATCCAAGCATTCTTTCTGGCTGGCTCCTCTCATCCATTAAAAAGATAACTCTCTCTATCACATCGCTGTCTGTAGCAGGATGTTCAGAGAGGTATTGTAATTACTTGGCTAAATATTGGAAAATATCAGATGAAATTTAGTAATTTGAGTTCTGTTTGTATTAACTCTCAGAGGTTTTGCCAGCTAGTCTCATTCTCCTGTTCTGTCTCTAAATTAATCACTTCCAAAAACACATACCCAATTTTTTTAGGAATCCATCTCCCCTACTCTCCCAGGCAGTGCATTCCAAATCTTAACAATTCTCTGAAGATAGAGGTTTCTCCTCATTGCACTCCCGTCTTGCATACAATCTTGAATTTGTGACCCTTTCTTGTTTCATTTGTTCTTGGGATGTGAGCATTCGTGGCCAGCATTTATTGTCAATCCCTAATTCCCTATGGGTAGAATATACTTGCTTTACTATCTTGGAGGCTATTTTGCAACCACTTTGCTGTGGATCTGGAGTTGCATGTAGGCCATAAAGGATAAAGATTGTTATTTCCTTCCCGAAAGGAAAACAATGAACAAGCTGAGGATTTATGAAAATCAGCAATTGTTTAATAGTAACCAATGGATTGGTTTTTAATTCCGAATTTTATTTTAAATTTGAATTCAGATTTCACCATTGGCTATGATGAAAATCGAACACAGCACCTCACACTATTAGCCTGACTTCTAAGCTGCACATAAATGGAACAGTGTGAGTATGATTGTTCAATGTGTTCATTTCAATTTAAGATTGTGTTTCCAGAGTTGGAGAAACATTTGTATTATGTTGTATATTAAAGAGTTTGACGGGGGTGTTTGACAGCTCAGAAGATTTAGCTAGCAGATCCCTCTTATCAATCTGGTCTAAGGGTTAACGATTTTGTTTTACTTTGAAATCTTCATTGACAATCAACATTACTACATTCGTTTGGCAAAACATGTGAAAAAAATAACGCAACTAATCCACTCTTTTTTTCTGTAAGGGTATATTATTCTGTTTTGTCTTATCAGTCCTATCTTGCATGCCATTTAGATAGTGATTGTTCTCAATTAAATTGGAATTACAGAGGGTAACTTCCCAAGGATTTTTTAAAAATTTCTGATATACAATAATCTTATTAAGTGCTGAAATCTATGTCAAAAGCAAAAACTAAGTAGAGGACTCAAATAAAAGTAAACCACTACAGATGATGGACCTCTGAAATAAAAAAAAAAGCCCAAGTGCTGGTTAAGGCGCCCAGTCTATCAGCACCTGTGGTGAGGGAAACACAGTTAATGTCTCGAGTGCAGGATGACTCTTTTTTAGAACTTCAGTTTGAAACTGGCATTTGTCCCTTCGACCAGTGCAAACAAGCCAGGCATCAAACATTTTTGAAAGAAGAATGCAATTGGTCCTGTCAGAAGCAGTAACCAGATATATTTAAAAATGAGGTGCCAACCTAGAAACATCCACTTGCGTGCCAAACAGTAGATGTAGCAGGCAATCAAAAGAATTAAGTGAGCCACATTCAATGGATCAAATACAAGATAGTTAGTGTTGCCACATAATCAGTAGACAACTAAACAACTAAAGGGTGAAGTATTCTCATCCACAATGACAGAAGTATCCAGCAAAACAATGTAAATTAAGGTAAGTTGTAAACTTTCTCAAACTTTCCAATTGTCTGTCCATCACTGTAGTCCTTATCAGCAAAGAGATGGAAAGTGTTTTCAACAGTGTTACCAACTGCTATTTACTCAGCAATAATCTCTCCATGGATGTTTAGTTTGGATTTCACCAGAGTAATTGAGCTCTTGACTTCATTAAAGCCTTGATCCAAGCATGGATACAAGACTCGAACTCCAGAAGTGAAGTGTTAGCACAGCTGCCTCATTGTGCCTGGGACCCTTGTTCAATTCCACCTTTGGGCGACTGTCTGTGTGGAGTTTGCACATTCTTCCTGTGTCTGTGTGGGTTTCCTTCAAGTGTCTAGTTTCCTCCCAGAGTCCCATGATATGCAGGTTTAGTGGAGTGGCCATGCTAATTTGTCCACAGATATGCAGGCTGGGTGGATTAACAATGGGAAATGCAGGGATAGGGTAGTGGTGTGGATCTGGGCGGGATGCTCTTCAGAATACAGGTGTGAACTGGATGGGCCGAATGACCTGCGTCTAACTGTTCATGTGTGGCATCCAGGAGCCGCTAACAAAATTACAATCAGTGTGATTGGGGAAGAAAAGTCTCCATAGTTGAAGTCTTATGTAGCATAGATGATTATGGTGTTGAATACGAATAATCTTAAGCCAGGAGATCACTGCAGCAATCACATAGGGTTGTGCCCCAGGCCCAATCATCCTCACCTACTTTATCATTGATCATTCCTTCATCAGAAGTTCAGAAGTGGGAGTTATCTGATGATTGCACGATGAACATCAATCACCATCCAGAACTCGTCTGGCACTGAAAACTTCAAGTTGAAATGCAACAAGCCCTGGAGAACATGAAGACTTGGGCTGATAACTAGCACGTAACAATGGTTACTTGTCCAAGACAACAGCTGTCTCCATAAATAAATAATCCAATTAGTTCTCTTTGACAGGGAATGACTTTGCCATTGCTGAATCTATCCTCCCACAGTCAATCGTTTGAGCTGTACCATTGACCAGAAACCAAGAAGAGCCAGACATGCCAGTAAAGTGACCACACGAGTAGGCCAGAGACTTACGATTCTGTACTGACTAACTTGCCTCTGTGCAACAGCTATCCACTAGCTGCAAGACACAAATTAGGAGTGTAATGTCGTATTCTCCACTTGCCTGGATGACTGAAGCTCCAGGAACACTCAAACGCGTTGCAACTAATCAAGGCAAAACAATTTGCTTGAACTCAATTGATAACAATAGAGCTGGAAGCATTTGGGAACATTTTCTGGCAGCTGAAGTCCTTACTTGCAAACTGGAACAGAGTTGCAATTAATTATAGTGGGTTGGGGAGGTTTCAATCCTGTTCTTTTTTGAAGCATCAACACTTCGGTTAGCAGCAAAACATTGCTGACTTTTATAGAGACTGAATAAAAGCAGGAAGGATGAGAAATGCAGTCCCTATGTAGACACATCCCAAATGATTTTTCATCCATCACCTTACTCACTTGAACCTGACCATAGATCAGCATCCCATTTGATTGATCATTACTTTCAACATGCACTCCCTTAACCACTGATGCCCAAGAGCAACAGAGAATGCTCTCTTCTAGGTGCACAGTAGCACCATTGTTCCTTCGACAACATCTCGTACTCTCTATAGTCTAGAAGGGCAAAGACAGCAGATGTTTTTACATACCAGATGCACAAGTCTTGTTTCACCATTGGTTGGCCTATCAATTCTAAATTATTGATGCATTGTCACCATAATGGCAACTATGAATGGCCAATTTGAAAACAACAGTGCAAGGCTTGAATATATTTCTTTTTCATGTAGCCACTGTATAATAATAGGTAAAATCTTTAGCAAGCAGCCATAAGCATTTCCATTGACTTTTGTGATACATTGAAGTGAGCCTATCTCTCAGCCAGGAGGCCTGAGTTCAAGTCCCATATAGCCTCTACATCTTTGGACTGTGACAAGAGGCTGGAGCACCCGGAGGAAACGCACAGAGAAACGGGAAAAAAATGCAAACTCCTCACAGAGAATCGCCTGAGGTTGGAATTGAGACGGGGTCCAGGGCAGAAGTGCTAATCACTGTGCTGCCCCAACTGGATTGAATGTACACAGGTGACTACGTTTGCAATTATTTCCTTCATGAGTCTTATTTTGGCTAAAGTGGTGATGTGTTTTCCTAAGGGACTAGAGAAGTAATTTGTTGATGTTCAACGGAAATTGAAATCGATTTGGCACTCATTGAGGCGTTTTGCATGGAACTAGCGAGAGATTATATATAAAAAAAGTGTCATCCTACTGTAAGCAGTGGACAATTTCTTGCCCTGTGAGAGATGTATTATTGGTTCCTTTTCGTGGTGAATTCTGCTGTTACCTCGGCATGGTCCAGTAATGAGCAGGCTTGCAAACATTGGGGTAGGATTGATTTACTGGGCTTGGCAAAGGATGGAGATATAACGTTGGGTGGAATTTTTGGCGTGCGTTCTTACCACGTTGAGCATCGGCACCTCTCGTTCAGCAATCACCCGGAGCCGCCAAAATGCCTCAGGTTAGTGGGTGTCACTAGACGTTCCAATTTGTCCGGTAACTTGAAAACAACTGCCCTCATGCTGCTTCATATGTTTGAATGATCACGGTCTGAATTACTTTGCGAACTTCAGATTTAAAAAACATCGTTAACTTCAGTTTTGCGGACTGGTTCCAAAGTGCGTTATACTCGATCAGGTGCTTTTGCAATTTAGACAATGTAACGATGGCAATTTAACAATCACTTTATGTACCCCATCAGCTCCCACAAATAGTCATGTGATCACAACTCAGAAACCTCTTTTAGCATTTTGGAATGAGGGATAGATGTTGGCTAGGCATTGCGAGAGCTCTCCTGATCTACTTCGAAATACTTCTATTGGATCCAAGAGGAAAAATTGGGAATCCTGTTAACTTCTTATTTGAAACCGAGCACATTGTCAGGTCTTTGCTTAATATCGGTTAAGGTTTTGTGCTCAAGACTCTGCTGGAACTTAAATCCACCAACTTCCAGTTTTGTCACAGAGGTGTACCACTGAATTATAGTTAACAATAGCAACGCGGTGCTCCCCTTGCATATAAGTGTTATCGTTATTTTTTGTGTTTTTGTTTTAAATCGTATTCCTTCACCTTCTCTGCAGCCTTCGGTTCAGACCTTTCCGTTTTGCTCTGGCGATGATTTTTGCAATTGAGGAAATAAATAACGATACAGCTCTGCTACCCGGTGTCACACTGGGATACCGCATATACGATTCTTGTAATTTGCCCCAGTTATCGTTAAAAGCAGCAATGGCGTTTCTCAACAAACCCGAGGAAAGCACATCCTCTGATAACTGTAAAAGCTCCTCCATTGTTTCAGCGATTGTTGCTGATTCTGGATCCACGAAGTCTTTGGCAATAGCACCTTCCATCGGTGCCTTCAGAATTCCTATGGTAAGACATGAAGTTTGATAACTTGGTTATGCAGTGTGAACACATTTGGATCCACAGTATCTGATGTGGTGTCATATGTGTAATATAATCCATCGTCCATGCGAAATTTGGAACGTTTGTTGGTGATTGAAAAAAGACCAAAGACTTCAGTTCCATCCCCATCAGAATGTTCATTTAGGATGGTGAGACAATCCAGTATAATTACTGATGAGTGCTCGTTGGCTCAGTATAGCTATAGCTTTATAACTAGGGTCTTGTTCCTCTTTTTCGGAAATACTGCTTCAAAAGTCTCAATTCAGAAACTTGTTGATGAATAGAAGTAAACTATGAGAAAGAAAACGTTCAAAAATTATAACAAAAATTGGCAATTTTAACTTATTTTTGTTCCTTCCTGAGATCCGAGCACTACTGGCAAAATCAATATTTGTTTCCAGTCCGCAGTTACCCTTGAACTGAATGGCTTCCTAGCTCATCTGCGAGCGAGGTTAAAAGTGAATCACATACATGGGACAGAAACAGAAATTGCTGGAAAATCTCAGCAGGTCTGGCAGCTTTTGTGGAAAGAAATCATAGTTAATTTTTTTGAGTCCAGTGACCCTTCTTCAGAACATTACATGGAATCATGTGTAAAGCAGACATTAGTGAAAGAGATGGAAACTTTTGTTTGACTTCAATTAGAGCTTCATGGTCACTGTTACTGGTACTACCTTTATAGTCCAGATGTAATCTTTGAATTTAGTCTCAACTGGTTGCCGTGGTCTAATGCCGATGACATTTGCACGGCTGCAACTTCACCCTTTTCTCATACTGTACTAAATAAACCACATGTTAAAAAAATTAAACTAACAACTTTATCAGAGTTTTACTTAGTTTTCAATCAATCTGTCCATTGATGCTATCACAATTTCTAGGCAGGATGAGACGGCACTAGGTCCAAAGGTCGGGACGCTACCAGTGCGCCACAACAGCTCCACACCATTTTTCTCAAGTGCGTCTGTTTGTCAAGATTTTGATGTGTTCTTATCATGAACCATGTTAACTTAATTTACGAGTAGGCAGTCCAGCCATTACAAAACTTTTAAGTGTAAAGTCGCTCACTTTTCAACACTTTGCGTGTTACAACATTTGTCAATCTCAAGTTTTAATGGAGACCTTAATCTATTTATTGAAAATTGCTCATCGGCTAAACGAACCCCATGGTAATTTGTTTTTTGCTTTAAAAAACTGTTGCCATTACACTGCAATTTTTAAAAACAAAACCAGATAATATTGAAAATGATGGCCAGGTCGAGTATATCTGTGGATAGAGAAACTGTATTAAAGGGTGAGCTTGAGAGCGTTCCACAATTAAATTCAATGCCAGTCTGCGAAAAAGAGATGGATACCATTTGCGCCAATCCTTAAACGTGGTAACTGATTCTGGGAATAGTCGCGTTGAGGCGTGTAATGATTTCAGCGAGGATTTGCTCAGTAGCTTCCAAAATGAGCGAATGTCATCGTGAATCAACACCTTAAAGCTACACTACACAAGAGAACATTTCCTCTGAAGAATAACAGAAAAAAACATTCTATAGGAGGAAAAAACTGAGAATAACTTACATTTCGTTAAATAATCTCGTGTTATCAAAATTGCTGTAAAACTAAAGATGCAAAGGGATAACTAGTTAGCTATTCCCTGAACTTTTGAAATTAACGTGTCGTAAAATAAAAAGGTAAACATTATAACGTCTGAATAAAATATGCGCAAAGCCTGCCAATCAACAAACAACACGATAATAGATTGCTAAACTATACAATGCAGATATTACGTTATCAGTTGAAATAAGTCTAACTTAACCTAAACAATGTTTTGATTTCAGCTCACTGAAGCATGTATAATTCATACTTGAAAGACGATGAGCTTAATGTTGGTGCCAGAAGCAGAACAAAATTCTTCGAAGTTGTACTTCCGATTCTTGAATTAAAAACAATGTTGAACATGCGTATAAAGATGTAAGGGGTTTGACGAAGAGTAATTTTATCTTTGGGCAATGGTGTAAAGCAGGTTTCATAGAATTAGTCACATATCCTACAGCTTGCTTTGCTTTTCCCTCCACTGAATTCAATGGGTAGGGACAAAAGGCGAGATTGACAGTGGACCCTCATTCCGATATTATACGCCGTTAGAATTGATCCCAAGTAACACTAAGAGGAGAGAGAGGGAGAGAGAAAGAGAACGTTCAACGACGTTCATCGTGTTAAATTGTGATGATTGGACATTGTGCGTTGTTGCAGCTAGGACAAGGTGAATCACGAATGAGCATGACTTGGAATGAACATTTGGGAAAAATATTTGAATGGGACGTTTTGAAATTATGAAATAAGTAGTTTGTTATACGTTTAAGATTGTCCATTCCCGTACGGACAGCGCGATTGCGAACATTGCACTCTTTCGCCGATATCTACGCCTTGATATCATGAACATCCACAAATTATAATCAAAGTGCAAAATTTTCCGCTTTATTTATGACAGGTTAGCTACTTTTCTACCTGTGCCTGCCTGAGCAATAGAAAGGAATATCCATCATTTTTTCGAACAATACCGAGTGATTACTATCAGGCTAGAGCATTAGCCCAGCTTGTGAAACATTTCGGATGGACCTGGATTGGGGCACTTAAGAGCGATGATGACTATGGAAACTTTGGAATGCAAGCATTTGAAGAGGCAGTCCAACAATTAGGCGTTTGCATAGCCTTTTCGGAGTCGTTTCATATAACACATGCTCGAGAGAAGTTACTGAAAACAATTGACACCATAAAAACATCGTCTACAAAAGTTGTTGTTGCGTTTGTGGGTGAATCAAACATGCGTACTCTGCTAAAAGAAATGATTAGACAAAATGTCAGTGGCAAACAATGGATTGGAAGCGAATCATGGGTTTCCACATTGCTTCTTCCTCCGGAGGAAAGTAAAAAGATTGCTTCTGGTGCAATTGGGGTTGCAATTCCCCAAGTCGATATACCAGGGTTGAGGGAGTTCCTAATGAATGTTCATCCGTCCTCGCATTCAGGAAACCTCTTGGTGAAAGAGTTTTGGGAAAGTTGTTTCCGCTGCACTCTAAGTGGTGGAAACAAAACAGATACTCGAAAAACTGATTCAGATCTTAAGGAATGCACGGGAAGAGAAAATTTGCAGAACATCCAAAATGAATTTACTGATGTGTTGCAATACAGAGTCACTTACAACGTGTACAAAGCAACTTATGCCATAGCTTATGCACTTCACAACATGGCGTCATGTAAAACCGGGGAAGGACCCTTCTCCAGTGGGAGCTGTGCAAATGTTTCAAATTTTCAACCATGGCAGGTGAGGAACAGTCAATGTAGTATGATGACTGTATTTACATAAAAATCCAATGTGGTTGAATTCGCGGTTGGACATTTGCAATTAAAGTAACCGTGTTCTTTTTTTTAAAGTTACTGTATTACATGAAGACAGTAAATTTCGTAACCAAGTTCGGCGAAAAGGTTTATTTTAACGAAAATGGAGACCCTGTCGCAACATATGACATTGTAAACTGGCAACCAAATACTCTCGGTGACGTTGACATTGTAAATGTTGGGCACTATGATGGGTCAGCTCGTTCTGGAGAAGAGTTTTCGATAACAGAAGAGGCAATTGTTTGGAGTGGCGGTCAGAAGTCGGTAAGATTTGTGGAGAACCGTTCCTTTATAAAATCTGGTGTAGAGCCGGATGAACACAGCAGGCCGAGGAGCAGGAAGGCTGATGTTTCGGGCCTAGACCCTTCTTCGGAAAACCAAACTGGTGGTTGTTGTATCGTCTATGTGTCCTACGCGATACTGCCATTTTCTGATGAGTGAAATTGCAACTTAGTAAGCATTTTACATGGAACAGTTCTGCTTACCAATTCAAAAGTTGCTTAATCAACACAGAATGTAACATTAGAGAGATGTTTTTTTCCATCCATTTCAACAGCAGAATGCCTTTACACAGCTAATGTAGTTAGAAATGACAAAAAGTAAGATAAAGCAGTTTAACAACAAGAGAAGTAACCATATCTTAAATGAATGCACAAAGACATAAACATCTAGACAGACTGAAAAGTCCTTCAATAAGTTTGATATAAAAAAAAAGTCGGGAGCCATGGTTCAAGGCACATTATACTTTGTGAAAAAGCACATTTGTGCCACATAAGTCCCAAGCAATGATTATCCCCAACAAGAGAGGATCTAATCATTTCCGCTTCATATTCAATAGGATCAGCATAACTAAATCCCACACGATAAATATACCAGGGGATACCATATAGGAGGAACTGAACTGAACTAATCAGATACACTCTGCGGCTACAAGAATAGATCAGATATTAGGAAGTCTGCAGTAGGTAACTCACCTCTAGACTCTCCAAGATATAACCACCACTAACGCAACACAGGTCAGGACTGTGATAGCAACCTCCCACTTGCCTGAATGGGTGCAGTTTCAAAAACTCCGAAGAAGCTTGACACATTTGAGGAAAAAACAGCCCACTTGTTTGGCACCATATCCACAAACATTAACTTCCTCTATCACAGATGATCAGTAGCAGCACCTAAAAGATACAATGCAAAAATTCAACAATGCTTTTTAGGCAGTGCCTTCCAAACAGATGCCCACTTCCAACTAGAAGAGCATTGGCAACAAATCCATGAGAACAACACCACATGAAAATTCTCCTGGCACCCACTCACCATCTTTGCTTGAAAATATATGTCATTTCCTTGTTTATGACATTATGGGTCTACCTACAGGAAATGGATTGCACCAGTTCAGGAATGTTGCACAAAGGCAGCGAGGGATGGGCAATAAATGCTTGCCTTGCCAGAAACGTCCACATTGCATGGTTTTTATTTTGAGAGAGAGATAGTAGGAACTGCCGATGCTGGAGAATCTGAGATAACAAGGTGTAGAGCTGAATGAACACAGCAGGCTTCTGAATCTGTTTTTTATTTCAGCCATTAAAACGTATTACTACAAAATACGTTTGATTTTATTTAGTTCATTTCCTATATTCTTTTTCAGTAACGAATGAAGCAACTCCAGAGACACATCATGAATGTTATGATGAGAATTTGAAGTCACTAAATATGTCCAGATTCTGCAACTGCAAATCTGTTCCAAACACTTTCGCACAGCTTTAAATTGCGACATGACGAAGTCACAAACCGTAAAATCATTTCAAAAAGGATACAAATGTAACAGAAATAGCTATTCCTCTGTAAACCAGACTGAATGTTGCAGATTTGCCACATGGAGTAATTAATATTTCTCCATCATTGTATTTATGTTCATAAACAGGTTCCTAAAGCTGTTTGCTCTGAAAGCTGTCATCAAGGAACAAGGAAAGCAAGAAGAAAAGGACAACCCATTTGCTGTTTTGATTGCATACAATGTGCACAAAATGAAATTAGTAACAGAACTGGTAACAAAACACCATTGCATTGGGCATTGCTGTTTCAAATTGATGTCTGCATTGCACGGGCGTTAAGATTTCTCTTGGAATAACCAAGTCTTGTGTTGCTTTTTAGATTCTGTTCATTGCATGAAGTGTCCGTTGGAATTCAAATCTAATCAAAGACAGGACCTGTGCATCCCAAAGGAAATCGAGTTTCTTTCGTTTTTCGAGACATTGGGAATCATTCTCGTGGCCCTGGCATTGTTTGGAGCCTGCGCCACTGTCGGTGTGTTCACAATATTCTACGCCTATAGACACACTCCGATTGTTAAAGCTAATAACTCTGAGTTAAGCTTCCTTCTTCTTTTTGCCTTGACACTTTGCTTTCTGTGTTCAATTACATTCATCGGTGAACCTTTAGATTGGTCTTGTATGCTCTGCCACGTAGCGTTTGGTATTAGTTTTGTTCTTTGCATATCTTGTGTATTGAGTAAAACAATAGCGGTGGTGATGGCATTCAAAGCAACGTCTCCTAACAATAATATGATGAAGTGGTTTGGACCAAGACAACAACGGCTGATGGTTTACACCCTTACCCTGGTACAATGTGCAATATGTACTGCCTGGTTAATTACATTTCCACCTTATCCTTTGAAAAGCACTAGTCACTTTAATGAGATAATTGTGTTTGAATGCAACGTGGGATCTTCATTAGTCTTCTATTGCGTACTTGGTTATATTGGATTTCTGTCCTGCGTGTGTTTTGTGGTAGCATTTCTAGCTCGCCAACTTCCAGATAACTTCAATGAAGCTAAACATATAACATTTAGCATGCTTATCTTTTGTGCAGTTTGGATAACTTTCATTCCAGCTTACATAAGTTCACCAGGAAAATATGCTGTGGCGGTTGAAGTATTTGCGATTTTGGCTTCGAGCTTTGGTCTACTTATTTGCATTTTTGTCCCAAAATGTTATATTATTCTTCTGAAGAAAGAAAACAACACAAAGCGGAACATGATGGGCTCAGTGGCTTCCAAGATAATCTTTGAAAGCGTTCGTAAATGAGGCGCAGAAATTTAAGTAGTTAATTAATTTGTTGTAAAGATAGTGAATGAGAATTGCATGTAGAGAGCCAGAAAATTGACTGTTTTACGAACACCCATCTTCACAATCGAACAAAGGCATAATTACCAGAAGGAAGATGAATTTTGACGTTGGACTGTTAATTTGAACCATATCATATATCTCTCCCGATATTCATTTCATCAGAATTGCAAATTGTGTATGATCAATATTTATTTAAATACGGATCAAAGTCACTTTCAGTACCTTCCCCATTCCTTGACTTTCTTCATTGCGTTGAGTTTTAATTTGAGAACTTGGCTTATCTATCAATATTTGTGTATTTTCTTGTGAGATGCTGTAATTCACTGCTATATTGTAAGTTACGCATATTCAACACCTACTGGATCATTCTTAAAATACCTGCCACTTAAATTGACTACCATGTACTGCACTCTTTGTTTTCCACCTTGGTTGAAACCAATAGAATTTACAAGTTGGTGTTTTCAACACATAAAGGCATCATTCACGCACATTTCCGACAATATGTCCATGGATATGCATCCTTTTCTTTCAAAATAAATATGTCAGACATGTTGGTTTTCATCGTGAACAAAATTAACGAAGCCATTATTAATACAAGATGATTAAATATTTGAATTGGAATAAAATCTTGAATGTCGAATGGAGTTCCTTAATTTGGAAGTCATACTTATCAAACTTACTCAGTTCTTTCGAACTGAGTTCTGAGTGCGGGAGAAGTTCACAATCCTGGATGACGAGATGTCTGTAGATCTGTTTTTTAATATGATATTGGGGGTGGGGGCATGGGGGCGTGAGTAGTCCAGAAGGACAGTACAACGGTCCTTGGAGGATTGCCAATCCTGTAATGGAGAGATGTTACTTTTGGATCTGGGTTTTTGAATGGTAATGTTGCTACATAGGGTGACATATATAAGATTACTGCACAAGGCTTGAGCTCATTGTCTTTGGACGTGGATATTAACATGAATATAAGATTGGCTAATGAACAGGAGTCATGATAGGTAAGTCATCTCCAAGTTAGAAAATTGTAACTAATAGGATGTATCAATGATACTCCTGCAGCTATTTAAAATGTATATGAATTGTTTGAAGGGATAGAGTGAGTTGCAGACAAAATTGCTGATGATAGAAGGACAGGAAATCATTTTCAAGGCATAAAATGTTTGGACAAAATATCTACAAAGGGATAAGGGTCAGTTAAGTGAATGAACAAAGGTGTCGACTAGAATCTGTACTGGAGTAGCTTAACCTCAATCACTTTAGTAGGATAGATAGAAAAATGGAACATAATTTCAAAAATAATAGTTCCCACACTAGGTGGAGATGAAGAAGAATTTCTCCTCTCAGAGAGTCGTTTTCTTTGGAATTCACATTCCCAGGGAGCAGTAGAAGTTGAATCATCAAATGTATTCAATGGCAAATTCAATTGATTTTCAATCCACAAATACGTCGAGGGGGATGAGCACAAAGGAGAGAAGTGCTGTGGAGGCTTCAGACAGATTATGCATTACCTTTTTGAATGATGGAGTAGGATCAAGGTGGCCTAGCTGAAGAGAAGACAACAATAGTGTCAACTGAGTTGAAGGGAAGACAGTCAGCAATGCGTGGCGTGGGACTTCCTGCAATGGGGACGAGGCTGAAGAGTCTGCAGATGGGTGTTGTACCTTCTACATCCAGTTCAGTGCCTAGTTTGCAAATCATGGGAAAATCATGGCACAGCAGTTTGTTTTCAAATTGACCATCATACCATTCACATTGAATTTCATGTGGAATTTGACAGCAAGGTTTAACTTAACAACCTTTAATGGTTAGCATCTCTTTTTCGTGGGTCTCTTTTCTTTCCCATTTTTGGATCTAGCAATATTTAATGTAACTTTGTGTCCTGTCTGGACTCGAGGTATGCCCGCATTCCTAATTTAGTCCAAATATGGCCAACTTTTTAATTCTAAAAATGAGTGAAAACAATGCCACCCCTCGAGCGAGGAAGCATTTGATAGAGAGTAGCTTTAAGAAACCCAAATAAAATTGAAACCATGGAAAACAAGTCTATTGGCTAGAGCCATACTTAGCACAAAGTTCTTGGAGATAAAACGTATCATTACTAGTTCCCCAGAGCACTGATCTCTGTGGAGTAGTCCATACCCGCATGCAGAAAAACCATGGATGGGTTTCAAGGTTTGGAATGGTTAAGTGACAATTAACATGCAAGAAGCACAGGTACCAATTAATGACCATCGTCAACAAAATGGTGCTCAACCATCACCGCTTAATTTGTGTTACTATTGCTAAATTCTCCAGTTTCAACTTCCTGCATGATGCCATTGACCTGGAGAAGCCATAGAAATATTGTCCTTGCACAGGCTGGGTATTCTGAGTGGAAGAACTCACATCCTGGTTTCCCTAAATCTTTTTACATGCCATGAGGCACAAATCAGGAGGCTGATGAGTTATGCTCACATTGCCAAGCAGTGCAACCCCAACAGCACTTCAACAAAATCACGGACCAAAGCAGTTGACTTGATTAAAACATGAATCACATTAAACCCGGACTTTAATTTCAGTGGAACACAGTGGCAACAGTGTGTACTGTCTGTAAGATGCTCTGGACCAACTTGCAAAGGTGCTCCCTCCCTAACCCAGGATGACTACTATCTAGAAGAATAATGACAGCAGGTGCTTGTGAATGCTACTGCTACTGTCTGAAAGCTCCCCTCCAAGCTAAAAACTATCTTAACAGAGAATGGTTACCAGAAAGAAGGAGGCCATTCAGCCTGTTGAATCTGCACAAGCCCATTACAAGAATAAACTCGTTTTCCTACACTTTTATCCCTTTCCTGCCAACCACACACACATTAATCTTGAGGTTCTTACCTAATTTCCTTTGGAAGCCACAAATTGATTTGCCTCCATGACTGTATTAACTAGGGTGTTCCGGATTCTAACCACTCACTGCATAAGACATAGACTTTCTTGATGCATCATTCAGTATTTTGGAAATATATTGTTGTTTCTTTGCTGTTGATAGTTCACAGACTTAGAGGTTTGCCTCACAGTGCTGGTTGGCTGTGTCTATACCATAAGGAGTGCAGTACCTCAAGAGAGTAATTGACCACCAACTTCTGAAGCATACTTTGGGATTGTGAAGTAATGATGGCCTTTCCAATAATGCCCGCTTGCCAGAAATTAACAAAAGATTCATTCAAACATTGCCCCAATTAAAATACTGCATTTACAATTAATCATGGAATAATGCAACGCAGAGGGCTATTTAGATAAATGCACTCTACCAGACTCTTTAAGCTCATTTCTATGCTCCTTTCTGATAACTAGGAAATTTTCTCCACTTCAAGTACTTATCCAATTCTGTTGTGAATTTTGTTGTTGAAACTGCTTCTACTACCATTTCATTGACTGATTGATTATCACTTGTACCGAAGTACAGTGAAAAGCTTTGTTTACAAGCAGTACAGGCAGATCATAGTAAGCAAGGATGTACAGATCAAAAAGACTTAGATAAAGGCATACAGATTACGTTACAAAGGGCTGGCAAGGTGAGATCCATGTTGGCAAGATCAGCATTATTTGAGGCTAGGTGGTCTATTCATCAGTCTAATAACAGCCAGCAAGCAGCTGTCCCTGGATCTGCTGCTGCAGGTGTTCAGACTTCTCTATCTTCTCCCTAACGGAAAAGGTTGTCAGAGATTATTACCAGGGTGTGATGGGGCTTCAATGATGTTAGCAGCCTTTTCGCAGTAGTGAACCATGTAAATGGACTCCACGGATGGAAGAGTAACCTCCATAATAGTCTGAACTGTAAACAGCTCCTTCTGTAGTTACTTACAGTCCTGGGCAGAGCAGATGCCATTCCAGGCCATTATGCACTCAGACAGTATGGTTTAAATCGTGCATCTGTAGAAATTGGTGAGAGTTCTTATGGGCATGCCAAATTTCATGCGCCGCCTGAGGATGAAGAGGCATCGTTGTGCATTCTTGACCACTGCATCCATGTGGGAAGTCCCGGACAGGTTGTTGGTCATTGTCACTCTGAGGGCCTGATGCTCTCCACCTTCTCAACCCCAGTTCTGTCGATGTAGATGCGGCTATGTTCTCCTCCTTCCTTTCTGAAGTCAATGATCAGTTCTTTACTTTTGCCAATGTTGAGAGAGTTGTTCTCATTGCACCATTTCACCAAATCCTCCATCTGCATTCTGTATTTTGACTTGCCGTATTTTGATATCTGTGTTATTATGAATTGGAATTATCCTTGTGAAAGAGTATTGGAGGACAATCTCTGCATCCAGGGGAACATGAAGACAGGGCAGCAGTACGTATCACTCGAACAGAGCAGTCATTGAGGGAGTTCATGTGGCAGCAGCTTATGAGAGGGCGTTTGAAGGATGGATCATCAAAAATGAAAATTTGTATTCCCTTGTAAAGTTTCATTAGAATCTGTGATCTACCATGTCATTTAAATACATGGATAGTTACTGAGAAATCCATGGGATCTATCTTGATTGCAACACCTGTTTGATGTGTGGGGATATGATGTGTTTCTTTATTCACTCATGGGACATGGATGCTGCTGTCTGGTCAGTATTTATTGCCCATCCCTAGTTGTCATTTAGAAGGTGGTGTTCAGCTGCTTACCTGAACCACTGCAGACCATGTGCCCATGTGCAGTACATGGTCCCATAATGCCTTTAGAGAGGTATTCCAGGATTTTGATCGCAGTATATATGAAAGTTTACCAAATGTTGATTCTGTTTGTCAAGAATAAGTTGTGTATGTGTTAGAGATTGTATTAGCATCTTGTTTAGTACAGTCTCATTGTATCTTCAAAGCCACAGCTTTATTGTCTTATAAGTCACTGGAACTTTTGTGCAGTTGAAACATGTAAACATTGGTGATTTCTGAACAGTTCATGGCACAGTTTGATGGCCTCTTAGTGGAAATAACATGGTGTTCTCTACTGACACAATAACACAAAATTGGTGGTCTGGTCAGGGATCATAACAATAACCATTCCATGTATTTGACAGTCCAGGAGTTGGCCATAACTAATAATTGCTAAAGTTTCAGTGTATCTTCAATGTCATTGCATTGGATAAACTTCAAAATTTTACAATTTAGTCTATAATGTCCACTTTTTTAAAATCTTTTTTGTAATGTGGCATGATTGACAAGGCTGTTTATGGCTGATCTCGTGGTGATGGTGACCTATTTTCTTCAATCACCTGTTTACTTAGTGCTGTGTTGAAGCTGTTCCAGGATTACGATTCAATTACTGAGGCGAAAGCTGGCAATTTGGATACAGAATTGCCTTGATGGCGGGAAGCAGAGAGTAATAGTGGAAGGATGCTTGTTGGACTGGAGGCCTGTGACTAGTAGTGTTCCTCAGGGGATTCTGCTGGGCCCACTGCTGTTTGTTATTGATATTAATGATTTGGATGAGAATGTCAAAGACATGATTAGTAAGTGTGCGGATGACACTAAAATAGGCAGTATTGTGGACAGTGAGGAAGGTTATCAAAAATTGCAGCAGGATCTTGATCAGCTGGGAAGTGGGCTGAGAAATAGCAAATGGAGTTTAATTTAGATAAGTGTGAGGTGTTGCATTTTGGAAAGTCAAATCAAGGTAGAAACTTCATGGTGAATGGTAGGGCCTTAAGGAGTGTATTGGAACAGAGGGACCTTGGAGTTCCGGTGTACGATTCTCTGAAACTGGAGTCACAGATACATGGGTATAAAGGGCAGTGAAGAAGGCTTTTGGCACACTTGCCTTCATCAGTCAGGGCATTGAGTTTAGAAATTGGGAAGTTATGTTGCAATTTTACAGGTCATTGGTAAGTCCGCACTTGCAGAACTGTTTTCAGTTTTGGTCACCTTGCCATAGGAAGGATATTATTAAACTTGTAACAGTGCAGAAGAAATATACAAGGATTTTGCCAGTACTCGAGGGGCAGAGGTTGTAGGGAGAGGTTGGACAAGCTAGGACTTTTTTTTAAGAGCACAGGAGACTGTAGGGTAATCTTTTGAAGTGTATAAGATCATGTGAGACATGGATAGGGTGAATGCACGCAATCTTTTTCCCAGTGTTGGGGAATCATGGATTAGAGGGCATCAGTCTAAGGTACTTGGGGAAATAATATGTGGGTACGTGAGGGGCAACTTTTTTTTTTACTTGGGTGGTGGTATTCATGTGGAATAAACTGGCACTGGAAGTGTTTGAGGCGGGCATATTAACAACATTTAAAAGGCATTTGGATGAATACATGGATGGGAAAGATTTAGAAGGATATGGGCCAACTGCAAGGAAATGGGGTTAGCATGGATGGGCATTTTGGTTGGTGTAGACCAGTTTAGGCTGAAGGGCCTGTCTCCGTGCTGTGGGAATCTATGGCTCTGTGACATTATTTATCTTATTTACATAAGGCACCACAGACAAGTTGCTCTGAAAGTTGTACAGCTGGAACAAGGAAAGCTGCCTGAAAAGGACAAGCTATTTACTGTTTGTTTGTGTACAGTGTGCTGAAGATTAGAAATATTACATGTATGTAGCGCACATACACACACACACAGACACACACACAGACACACACACACAAGTATACTATCGTTAACTATTTGTATATTCTAACCTATTAATATCATTTTACTTTCTGTAAAAAAGAACTTTATGTACTTTTACTTTTTCTAAAAAAATAGATTCAAAAAGTGTCTAAAATGTCCTGAGGATTATTGGCCACATGAACAGCGAAATCAATGCATACCGAAGATAACATAATTTCTCTCCATTGAGGTGATCATGGGAATTGTTTTAATGACACTGGCATTAGTTGGAACCAGCTTCATAGTGACTGTAACCATAATTATCCGTATTCACATGAACACTCCCATTGTTAACGCAAACCATTCAGAATTAAGCTTAATAAAAACCAAAACCGTTCTGAGAAAGGGTCACCAGATCCGAAACGTTAATTCTTTTTTCTCCTTCACAGATGCTGCCAGACCTGCTGAGCTTTTCCAGCACATTTGGTTTTTGTTCAGAATTAAGCTTTCTGCTTTCTTTTTGCCTCAGTGCTGTGCTTTCTCTGCACAATAATGTTCATTGGAAAACCTTCAGACTGGTCTTGCATGCTACGCCACACAATATTTAGTTTTACTTTTGTGATCTTCATTTCCTGTGTTTTGGCCAGTGGTAACAATGGCCTTTAATGCAATCCTTCCTAACGGTAACACAATGAAGTGGTTTGTGCCAGTACAACTGCGCCTGGCCACTTTCATCCTTACATTTCTACAATGTCTAATACGCATGGCCTGGCTAATTACATCACCACCCAATCCATTGAAAAATGTTAATTATTTTAAACATATTATTATTTTATCTTGTGTTTGTTTTGTTGTTGCCTTTTTAGCACATAAACTACCTGTTAATTTCAACAAAGCTAAATTTACTACTTTTAGCATGCTTATACTCTGTGCAGTTTGAATAGCATTCACTCTCGCTTATGTGAGTTCTCCTGGCAAATGCATGACTGCCGAAGTGTTTGCCATTCTGGCATCAAGCTTTGGCCTAACTGTCTGCATTTTTTGTTCCTAAATGTTACATTATCTTACTACCACCAGAGAAGAATACAAATAAACATTTGATGCACCAAGTCACTTGAAACAAAAAAAATTCTCATTTTTCCTCTACTTTAGTGTTGTTTTAGAATTTTTCCATTTTATCAGAGCAGTAACAGAGATAAAATGATTGAATTGTGGTACCTGGTTTCATGTCTTGTCTTGCACTTCAGTTATTACAGAACATTGACTAGCAGCATAGGATTTGGGAGCAGGATTAGGCTATTCAACCTTTCGAGCATGCTCCATCATTCAACAGTATCATGGATGATCTGATTCTGGTTTTTTTGATGAAGGGTTTAGGCCCGAAATGTCAAGTTTTCCTGCTCCTATGATGCTGCTTGACCTGCTGTGTTCATCCAGCCCCATGCTTGTTATCTCTGATTCTGGTTGTAATTCTGTTTTCCAGTCGGCACTGCCCTCCCGTAATTTATCACGTAAGAAGTGATCTAACTGAGATGATTAAAATGGTGAAAAGGAGGTTAACGTACATATAGAGATAAAGAATTTCCTCCAGTCGAAACATCCAACATCAGTCATAAATTTAAAATTAGGACAAAGCTACTCAGGCATCAAGGTTGGAAGCATTTTTCCACTCAAATAATTTGGAGAAATCTGGATAATTCTCATCCAAAATGCATTAGAACTGATATGTAAAGGCTCTGATTGATCAATTTTTGAGGTCATGTAAACAAAGATACATACTTAACTTAGATGCAGACGAGCAATAATCTAATTGAACGAGAAAAGGTGTCAATGGGGTGAAGGACTTAATCCTTTTCCTGTGTTTGACCATGAATTCTTTCAACATTAAACTTACGATTGCACAAAATGCAACTTCATTTTCCTTGGCTTTCTTTGACAATTATGCACATACAATATCTAAATAATAAGCATTCAAAAAGTCCCACATTCTTAATCACTTAAAAATGTGAATATCCATTATCTGACTTGAATAGTGTGAACCAGTGTTTCAGCACTACCTTACTACAGCTTTTCAGCTGCTACAGATCCAATATAAGTTAACATTCATATGAATGTATTTGTGAAAAATCAAATTCTAACTGTAGCTTGTCTGTACATTATGATTTTGCATATGTTACCTCTCAGAATCCCTGCAGTGTGGAAACAGGCCCTTTGGCCCAACAGGTCCACACTGACCCTCAGATCATCCCACCCTGACTCATCCCCTAACCTACACATCCCTGAACACTACAGGCAATCTAGCATGGCCAATCCACCTAGCTTGCATATAATTGGACTGTGGGAGGAAACCGGAGCACCCAGAGGAAATTCACACAGACACAGGGAGAACGTGCAAACTCCACACAGACAGTTGACCGAGGGTGGAATTGAACTGTGATCTCCGGCACTGTGAGGCAACATCTAACCACTGAGCCACCATGCTGCCCCAACCACTGAGCCACTGTGCCACCCCATGTGCTTAAATCAAATTTCTTTATTACTGTGACATTAGTTTGTTTACAATTGAAATGACAAATTGAGAATGCCTCTCTTCTTTGTCTGTGGAAAAGTCAGACTAACTTGCTACAGTACAATGTTGCACATGATTGATCAATCACATGCACTCCATGCTCCACATCTTACATCTCTTTGATTTCAGTGAGTTAATTTGCCTTTTTTAGATTATAACCTTTTGACTCTGTTTACTTGTCTCATAGTTATACACCAATGAGGAAAAATATAAAAAAGAGATTATTTGGTCATCATTATGATTATTTTTATGTTTCATGTGAAAAGACAAACAGGGATTA
Organism: Ginglymostoma cirratum; assembly: GCA_024137785.1. NCBI lineage: Eukaryota > Metazoa > Chordata > Chondrichthyes > Orectolobiformes > Ginglymostomatidae > Ginglymostoma > Ginglymostoma cirratum. Next base: position 240,934 of record JAHRHZ010000288.1, read on the forward strand.
AAAAAAACTTGCAATTAATGGAGAAATAACATGGAACACCACAAATAATAAAACGTTAATATGATCCACTGAAAAATAGGGAATTGGACATTAATACAGAAAATTCAATGTGTAGCTCTGGTTAACTGGGATGTTTCAACAATTCCTGTGCCACGGTGGATCAGTGATTTGCACTGCTGTCTCACAGCACCAGGGACCTGAGTTTGATTTCTCTGTCAGGTCACTGTATGAGTAGAGCTTACACATTGTCCCCGTGTCTGTATGTGTTTCCTCCCACAGTTCACACATGTGCAGCTGAGGTAGATTGGCTGTGCTAAATTGCCTTTCATGTCCAGGGATACGTAGTCTAGGTGACTTTGGCATGGGAAATGCGAGGTTGAAAGGAACGAGTAACGTGATGGGTCGCTCTTTGGAGGGTCAGTGTAGACTCAATGGGCTGAATCACATGTTTCCACGCTGTAGGGCTTCTATGAGTAACATGACACATTTTATTAATTGCATTGCCATAGTCTTACCTGTTTGTAGGACTGATATCTCATTAGAAAGAGATGACTTGTAGTGATTTAACTTGAGGGGCCACCCTACCTCAGGCAAGGGAAGAGGTTGAGAAGGAGAGTTTATCATGGTAACCTCAGCCAAAGTGGGATTTGAACCCATGATATTGGTATTATACTGCTTCACAAGCCAATTGTCCAGCAAACTAAGCTAAACCGATCCCGTTTATCAATGAGACCATAAAATGGTCTTAACTTGGATATCCACTCATTTTATCAATAAGACCATAAAATGGGCTGTATGTGAGGGAAAATCAAACCATCACATGAGATTTGACTGCATTGATGGCCCAAAGATCAAGAAGTGAGTTGACTTATTTCACTGGCATCATGTCATGACAAATTGTAAGGGAATTTAAAAAATAACCATGGAACACTTTACTCTTTGTACATTGGAAATTGTATTACACTGAGGTCAGGAATCCTTTGTCTATTTGGTCCATCAACCCTCCCTCCACCAATTCTTTTCTTTTTCCAGCAGCAGACCAGCTGTCATCATTCACATTCAGCACATCTGTTGGAGGACCTGTGAACTGTTCAGTTCCCTTCCTCAGTTCCCTTTATCATGATCGCCATCTGCTGCTTGAGATCCCATTATACACTGCCCTGCTTGAAACTTCTCATCCTGCCAATTACACATAGCACATGGTGACTGTACTCTAAGCAAATGCATAATTAACAGGTACAGCTGTGCCATGATGGCTAGAATGTTCCAGTCTATATTGATCGCATTGTTCATGTTTTTCCTCACTGATTGACCTGTTTGCCTCTGCATCAACTACCAGCCTTTGGATTTCAAGCAACCCGCCTTCCTTTGTGAACTAGAGATAACAAGCATGGGGATGGATGAACACAGCAGGTCAAGCAGCATCATAGGAGCAGGAAAACTTGACGTTTCGGGCCTAAACCCTTCATCAGAAAACTCCTGCTCCTATGATGCTGCTTGACCTGCTGTGTTCATCCAGCCCCATGCTTGTTATCTCGGATTCTCCAACATCTGCAGTACCTTTTATCTCTTCCTTTGTGAACTGTTTTCTGAGGCTGATCTCCACAGCACTTGGTTCAGCAATGGAGGTGTTGGCAACTTATGTTCAGCTGCTTGTTAACTCTATGTGTTTCAGGGTACCACACATCCTGTATCTTATTCCAGCCCTTGATTTGGACAAAATAACCCGTAGTACTTGGAAGGTCAGCCCTATTAGCCTTGCAATATTTCAGTGGCTCTGTTCTCAGCCTCCCTCAGTCCTCTTGGACACCATCTTGAATGCCTATCTTAGCCTCATGTGATACTTGGCTATCCACTCAATAAACTGACCATCCTCGTCAGAAGGCATAGTGAAAACAAGGTGATGGTCCATCGGAAAGACTGGATCTTATCCAAAGAAGAGGTGTGTGGAGAAGACCCCATGGTATAGCACAGGTGCTAAGATAAGAATAAACCAGTGCTGGAAGGTACTCTGGCCAGTTTTGTCTTCTTGCATGAGGCAAGGTCTGTAGATGCTCATGCGTGGTACAGATAAATCATTCACACTGTCTATTACCATAAGGATGTTGAATGGTGGTGTAGGTCTTGTCAATGCCATAGACCGTGCAAGGCTCCTGTAAGATTTTGATCTCCAAGTTGTGTTCCAGCTCACTGTGAATCTGACATGGAACACCAAAATAGACAAATCAATCACACATTACCATTGGCATTAGTGTTGATGCATTTGCTCATGAGGTGGAATGGCCTAAATTATCTTGAAGAAATCTGTGAGCATGACAATGTATTAGGTTACCAGGGATGCAATGCTGGGGTGATGCCACCTCCCTATTTTGGCCAAAGGACACCTCTGAAAATTGTGTGAGTGCTCAACAGTATCAGTCGTGACTCCAGCAATGCTGTTCTCTGGTTAGGGTTGTCATCTTTTCTGTGACTTGGTGTTGCACTTCATTGTGAACTGCCAATTACACTTCACCCATGAAGCCATTGGGAAGGACGAGTTGTATTTGTTCAACATAAACATCATGGGCATTTCTTACTTCACCGTTATAGTAGTCAGGACATTAACTGTCCAAAACCACACACAATGCAAAGCGTGACTGAGAATCAATAGAGAGAGCTTGGTGTAGAGATTCTCGGGAATGTCTGATCCCTGTGAAGCAAAGATCTGGAAGAAAAGACATCAATCATCTTGTGATCCTGAACTAGGTACATGTCGAAAAACTTAGGAATAGTTTGCAGCTTAGGGTCTGTGATCCTTCTTCAGAACATTACAGGGAATCACGTGTAGGGTTGATCCTAGTGAACCAGGTGGGAACTTCTGTTTGACCCCAATCATAGTTCCATGGTCGCCGTTAGTAAAACGATCTTTATTTTTCAGATGTAATCCTTGAACTTAATCTCCACTGGTTGTCATGGTGAAATGCCGATGGCATTGCACGTTTGCACCTCCACCCATTGGTTATCCTAAGAGATTTCCCATGTGCTAAATGAATCACATCCTAAATAATGAAACTAACTATGTCATCTGAGTTTTACTTAATTTTTAATCAACCTGTCATTGACGCTATCGTAATCTCTAGGCAAGAAGATGTCAATTTATCTACAGGTCAGAACATGGCCACTGCGACACAAGAGCCCTACAGCATTTTTCTTTAGTGCGTCTGTTTGTCAATGTTTTGATGTGTTCATGTCATAACCATGTTAACGTAATTTGCGAATGATCAATTGTAAGTGGCTTCCTTAAGTTTAAAATCACTTGATTTTCAAAACTTTGTGTGCTATGACATTTGCCCATCTCACGTTTTAACTGAGACCTTAACCCATCTGTTGAAAACAGGCCATCGGCTAAATCAACTCGATGGTTCATGTTTTCTTTATTTACTCGCATGCTCTCGACATTGATCCATGATTTAATACAAAAACAGATAGTGTTGAAAATACTGGACAGGTCAAACACATTTGTAGAGAGAGAACCCATACTAAAGATCGAGCATGACAGTCTTCAATCATTAAGTTCAATATCAGTTTTCGAATAAGAAATGGATAGCACTTGGGCCAATCTTTAAACTTGGCAACTGATTCTAGGGACAGTCACAGTCAGCCTTGTAATGGTTTCAGCAAAGATTGGATCAATGGCTTCAAAAATTAACTGATGTTGTCTTGAATTCAGCACCGTGGAGTTGAGTATAGCGGTTGGGAAGTCATATTGAGGTTGTACAGGGCATTGGTAAGGCCTCTCCTGGAGTGCTGTGTCCAGTTCTGGTCGACCAGTTACATAAAAGTTAGAGAGCGTTCATTAGAGATTAATCAGGATGTCGCTAGGAATGAAATGTCTGAGTTATAAAGAAAGACTGGATAGGCAAGGACTTTTTTCACCGGAGCTAAGGAGATTGAGAGGTGACTTTATAGAAGGTGATAAAATCATGAGAGGTGTAGGTAGGGTTAATAGTATGCGTCTTTTCCCTTGGGTGGGGGATTTCAAGATTAGGGGCACATTTTTAAGGTGAGAGCAGAAAGTTTTAAAAAATCTGAAAGAACCGTGGATGCTGTAAATCGGGAACAAAAACAAAGTTGCTGGAAAAGCCCAGCACATCTGGTAGCATCTGTGAAGAAAAAAATCAGAGTTATTTTAATCAAAACGTTAACTCTATTTTTTTCTTCGCAGATGTCACCAGATGTGTTGAAATTCTTCAAAGTTCTACTTTGCAACCTTGAATTTAAAAATGAACAGAGAATGTTGAATATGTTGCCAAAGATGTAAGATGTTGGATGGAAAAGTATTTTATATTTGGGCGATTAGTCACATATCCTGCACTTTCTATTTCTTTCACTCCATTGACTTCAATGGGAAGGGACAAAAGGCGAGATCGACTGTGGATCCTCAATACGATGCTGCACAACGTTTGATTTATCCCCAAGTAATCTGCAGTGAGAGAAAGAGACTGTTCGACGATGTTCTTCATGATAAATTGTGAGAACAGGAGATAGTGCGAGGTAGCAGCTCGAACAAGGTGAATCAGGAAAGAGCGATGCTTGGAAGGAACACTGGGAATATTTGAATGGGGTGTTTTTAAATTATTAAATATGTAGTTTACTGTGCATTTAAGATGAGCTACTCCCGTAAGCACGACCAGAGTTGGAACCTTTACACTTCTCAGTTAATATCTGTGTGTTGATATCATAAAAAAACACAAATTATAATGGCAACTCATTTTTTTTTTTGCTTTATATATGACAGGTTGCCTACTTTTCTACCTGTGCATGCGTCAGCAATAGAAAGGAATATTCATCATTTTATCGAACTATACCGAATGATTACTATCAGGCTAGAGCATTAGCCCAGCTGGTGAAACATTTCGGATGGACCTGGATCGGGACAGTTAAGGGCGACGATGACTATGGAAACTTTGGAATACAAGCATTTCAAGAGGCGGTACAACAGTTAGGCGTTCGTATCGCTTTTTCCGAGTCCTTTCATAAAACATACACTCAAAAGAAGTTACAAAAAACAATTCACGCCAATAAAAACCTCTTCTACAAAAGTTGTCGTCACATTTATAGGAGAAGGAAGTATGGGTGTTCTTCTAAAAGAAATGATTAGACAAAATGTCAGCGGCATACAATGGATTGGAACCGAATCCTGGGTTTCCACTTGCTTCTTCCTCTGCAGGAAAATAAGAAGATTGCTCTGGTGCAATTGGAGTTGCAATTCTCAAAGTCAGCATACCAGGGTTGAGGGAGTTCCTCATGAAAGTTCACGCATCCCAGTATCCAGGGAAACTCTTGCTGAAAAAGTTTTGGGAAAGTTGTTTCGGATGCACTCTAAGCGGTCGAAATAAAACGGATCCTCGAAATGCTGAACCACAGCTTAAGGAATGCACGGGAAGAAAAAATTTACAGAATGTCCAGAACGAATTTACTGACATGTTGCAATATAGAGTCACTTACAACGCGTACAAAGCAACTTATGCTATAGCTCATGCACTACACAATATGGCCTCCTGTAAAACTGGGGAAGGACCTTTCTCCAATGGTAGTTGTGCAAGTGTTTCGAATTTTCAACCGTGGCAGGTGAGGAACATTTAACGTAGTTTGATGACTATATTTACATATATATCCAATGCGATCGAATTCATGGTTGGATATCTGCCATTAATGAAAACGTGTTCCGAATTTTTTTTAAGTTACTGTATTACATGAGGACAGTGAATTTCATAACCAAGCTTGGCGAAAAGGTTTATTTTGACGAAAACGGAGACCCTGTCGCAACATATGACATTGTAAACTGGCAACCAAATGCCCTCGGTAACATTGACATCGTAAATGTTGGGCACCATGATGGGTCAGCTCGTTCTGGAGAAGAATTTTTAATAACAGAAGAGGCAATTGTTTGGAGTGGCGGTCAGAAGTCGGTAAGGTTTGTGGAGAACTTGTGCTTTTTTAAAAAAAAACTGCCGATTTTTAACTTCAGTTTTCTTTCTCTGAAACAGAAAAGCGAACTCCTGGTTCTTGTATTAAATAGGCGCTGTTCGCGCTACTGTCCGTGTCCTGATGTTGAATAAAATTGCAACTCATCAAACGTTTTTAAATGGAAAAGTTCTGCTCACCAATTCGCTGAGCTTAATCAACCCAGTACGTAAAACCTGAGAGATATTTTATTTCTACCCATTTCAGCAGCAGAATGTAATTGCACATAACTGATGCAATGAAAGAACTGAAATGTAATGAAAAATGAAATTACTGATAAAAAATAAGAGTGCAGCTGAAGAACAAGTTATGTGTAACTATCTTAAATGACACTAAATGAACAGATTAATGCATGAACAAAGGAGTAAAATCTAAACTAACTGAAAAATGGTTGCATTGGTTTGAAAATATAAATTCAGGGATCAGTGGATCCATTAGTTTGATGTCAAGGACTTTATGGTTCATATTCGTCTTGGTCACAAACACATCTGTGCCAGACATGTGGCAAGCAATGTCTATCTTCAACGAGAGAGGATCTAATCATCTCCCCTATATATTCAAGGGCATCAGCATCACTGAATCCCACACTGTCAACATCTTAGCAATTACCTTTTAAAGAGAAACTGAACTGGACTAATTATACAAGTTCTGCAGCTACAAGAGCAGATCAGATGCTACGAAACTTGCAATAGGTAACTTACCCCTGGACTCTCCAAAGCATAACCACCACCTACAGGCTACAGGCCAGGGTTGTGACAGAATCTGCCCACTTGCCTCGATGGGTGCAGTTCCAGTTACTCTGAGGAAGAGATAGTAGGAACTGCAGATGCTGGAGAATCTGAGATAACAAGGTGTAGAGTTGGATGAACACAGCAGGCCAAGCAGCATCATAGGAGCAGGAGAGCTTAGTCAAGCTCTCCTGCTCCTATGATGCTGTTTGGCCTGCTGTGCTCATCCAGCTCTACACCTTGTTATCTCTTACTCTGAGGAAGCTTGACGCCATGTAGGAAAAGGCAACTCATTTGATTGGTGATTTCTTGATTTCTGAAGAAGGGTCTCGACCTGAAACGTCAGCATTCCTGCTCCTCTGATGCTGCTTGGCCTGCTGTGTTCATCCAGCTCTACACCTTGTTATCTCACTTGATTGGTACCACATCCACAAACATTCACTTTCTCTACCACAGATGGTGAGTTATAGCACCTACAAGTGACACTGCAGTAGTTCAACAATGCTGTTTATGTAGCATCTTCCAAACCCATGCCCATTTCCATTCAGAAGAATAGTGGCAAAAAAATCCATGACAACACCAGCGTCTGCAAGTTCCCCTGGCAGCCACTCACTCTCTTGACTTGGAAAAATACCTAATATCCTCCCTTATGACATGAAAGATCAACCTACATTAAATGAATTGCAAAACTTCCGGAAGGCAGCTCAAAGGCAAAAAGGGATGGGCGATAAATGCTGGCCTCACCAGAAACGTCCACATTGCGTGACTTTTAGTGAAGAAATGATTTTTATTTCCACCATTAGACGGTATTGCTACAAAATATATTTGGTTTTATCTAGTTCATTCCATCTTTCTTTTTCAATAATAAACTAATCAACTGCAAAGTCACATTATGAATGTTATTACAATAATCTGAATTCACTAATAATGTCCTGATTCTGCAAATACATATCTGTTCCAAGCACTTTACAGTGGCTTCCAACTGTGATATGATGAGGTAAAAAACCGTAACATTATTTCAAAATCTCAACAAATGTAACAGAAATATCGCTTGCTCTGTAAGCCTGACTGAATGTTATAGTTTAGCCACATGTAATTACTAGAATTTGTTCACCATTGTATTCATATTCATAACCAGGTTCCTAAAGCTGTTTGCTCTGAAAGCTGCCGTCAAGGAACAAGGAAAACGGGAAGAAAAGGACAACCTATTTCCTGTTTTGATTGCATTAAATGTGCACAAGGTGAAATCAGTAACACAACTGGTAAGCAAACACTATTGCCAAAGGCATTGCTGCTTAAATTTGATTTCGGCCTCATGCAAGCATTAAAATTCCTCATGATTCACAAAGTCTTGTGTTGCTTTTTAGATTCCATTCAGTGCATAAAATGTCCATCGGAATTCAAATCTAATGAAAAACGGGATCAGTGCATTCCAAACGAAATCGAATTTCTTTTCTTTTCCGAGACAATAGGAATCATTCTTGTGGCACTGGCGTTGTTTGGAGCCTGTACCACTGTTGGCATATTCGCAATATTCTACGCCTATAGACGCACTCCGATTGTTAAAGCTAATAACTCTGAGTTAAGCTTCCTTCTTCCTCTTGCCTTGACATTTTGCTTTCTGTGTTCAATTACGTTCATCAGTGAACCTTTAGTTTGGTCTTGTATGTTCTGCCACGTAGCGTTTGGTATTAGTTTTGTTCTTTGCTTATCTTGTGTATTGAGTAAAACAATAGCGGTGGTGATGGCATTCAAAGCAACGTTTCCTAACAATGATATGATGAAGTGGTTTGGACCACGACAACAACGGCTGATGGTTTACATCCTTACCCTGGTACAATGTGCAATATGTACTGCCTGATTAATTGTATTTCCACCTTATCCTTTGAAAAACACTGGTCATTCTAATGAGACAATCGTGTTTGAATGCAATGTAGAATCTTCGTTAGCATTCTACTGTGTTCTCGGTTATATTGGATTTCTGTCCTGCGTGTGTTTTGTGGTAGCTTTTCTAGCTCAACAGCTTCCAGATAACTTCAATGAAGCTAAGTCCATAACGTTTAGCATGCTTATCTTTTGTGCATTTTGGATAACTTTCATTCCAGTTTACATAAGTTCACCAGGAAAATATGCAGTGGCAATTGAAATATTTGCTATTTTGGCTTCCAGCTTTGGCCTTTTTTTTGCATTTTTGCGCCAAAATGTTACGTTAATCCTCTGAATAAAGAAAAGAACGCAAAGCGGAACATAATGGGCTCAGTGGCTTCTAAAAAATGATTTTAAAATGTTCATCAATGAGGCCCGGATATTTTAGACAGTCATTATTTTGTCGTAAAGATAATGGATGGGACTTGGTGTGGAGAGCCGCAAAGCTGTTTACAAACACTCATTTTACGCAATCAAACGAGCCGCAATGACCTGCAGTTAGTGCAATGTTGAAGATGGGCTGACACTTTTGGCTATTTTATGCATCTCTCCCGATTTTTCTTTAATGTGAATTGAACATTGCGAGTGACCTTCCATTACTTAAACATGGATCAAAGTCACTTTTCATTCCCTCGTCGTGCCTTGAATTTCTTCATTGCATGGAGCTTTGATTTGAAACTTGCTTTATCTATCATATCAAGTCAGTTCTGAAAGTTGCCCTTGACCAGTGTCCAAAATTGATTGCTCATATAGCTTTCACAACACACATAATTAAAAATGCCATCACTGCGCTCTGTTGACATCTAGGGGTGGTGGGAGGGTGTGGTGTGTTTGGTGCTGGGAAGAGGGAAGGTTTTGGAATCTTTGAGTTCACCATTTTGTCCGTAAAATGGAAACATGAATATTCGGCCTGTTTCAGAATTAGTTTAATATTCATATTCCAAAGGAATTCACGAATAATTTGCTTCTCCTGTTTTTAATGGTGAGAAACCTGTAATATGCACTCGCTAACCAGCAGACGTTTCACGCTTATTTAATTCATATGAACCATATGTCTCACCTAAACATATTTGTGTACTTTCTTACTGAGGTGCTGTAATTCACTGCCGCATTGTAAGTTAGGCATACTCAACACCGAATTTACCAAGTCATTCCTGAAATAGTTGTTCTTTATATAGATTATCATGTACCGCGTGCTTAGTTTTCTACCTTGATCAAAGCCAATAGAGATTACAAATTTTTGTTTCTAACATTTATCTATTATTCCTATGCATTATTGTCAATATGTTCATGGATATGAATCTTTTTCATTCAAAATAAAGATCTCAGAATTGTTGGGGCTCGCTGTGGTCAAAATAAAAAAAAATCAATATGAGGAATAAAATCTTTAATGGCGAATCGAGGTGCTTAATTTGGAAGGCGTACTTTTCTAACCCACGCAGTTCCTTTGAATTCTGAGTCTGTGAGAAGTCAACAATCCTGGTTGAGAAGATATCTGTAGACCTGTTTCAGTCACGATCTTGGGAGAGGTGATTAGTCCAGGAGGAGAGTTGACCAGTGCTTGGAGGATCGCGTATTCTGGGATGGAGGGATGTTACTTTTGGAACTGGACTGTGGGATGGTCATGTTGCTGCGGTGGTTGCTCCTGCGTCTGATGATCGATTCGGCATATAAATAAATTAACCTCTTCCATGTCGCAGACATTGCCTCCCTTCAGCTGTCAGTTTTCCCTGCAGCAGAGGAAAGCCTGCCAGTCATGGCTGGAGAGAGTAGACATGTAAGTTGTAGTGACTAAATTTTATAACACTATTTAAATTTCATTCCGCCTCCCGGGCAGTTTGGTTATTAGACTGCTCCAACACTAAATTATGTTTGATGAACTGATTAGATGTCCTTAAGAATGGAACAGCCGGGTATAAAAAAAAGGGAACAAGTTGATGTGATGCATGAGGATTTCCAAAACGTTTTTCCTAAGGTGACTTATAAACGGTTACTGCACAAGATATGAGCTCGTCACGTTTGGAGTGATGTATTAGCAGGAATATAATATTGGCTAACTAACAAGACTCTTGATAGATAGGTCATCTCCAGGTTAGAAAATTGTACCTAATAGGATGCTGCAGTGATGCTCCTTCAGCTATTTGTAACACATATTAATAGATTGTTTGAAGGGACAGAGTGTATTTCAGATGTATTTGCTGATGATAGAAGACAGGAAAACCTTTTTGAGGTAGAAAACGTTTACACAAAGTATCTACAAAAGTACATAAGTACGTTAAGTGAATGGGAAAAAATGTCAAATTGAGTAGAATAGATAGAAAAATAAAACATCATTTCAAAAATAAAATGGTTCCCGATTTGGGTGGAGATGAGGAACAATTTCTTCTCTCGGAGGGTTGTTACCATTGGAATTCTCTTTCCCAGAGAGCAGTAGAAGTTGTGTCATTCAACATATTCAAGGCAAATTAGATTGATTTTTAATCCCCAAATGAGTCAAGGGTTATGGGGGCAAAGGAGTGAAATACTGTAGAGGCTACAGTCAGATCAATGATTACCCTACTGAATGATGGAGTCGGATCAAGGTGGCCTCACTGAAGGGCAGACAACAATACTCTCAACAGAGTTGAAGGGAAGATAGTCAGCAATGAGTGGTGTGAAACATCTTGGAATGGCGGCGAGGCTGAAGAGTTTGCAGATGGGTAGTGTACCTTCCACCTCCAGTTCAGTGCCTAGTTTGCAGATCATGGGAGAACCATGCCACAGTAGTTGTTTTCAGATTGGCCATCCATAGCATTAACATTGTATTTCACATGGAGTTTCACAGCAAGGCTTATGAAGGACATCCTTATTTTGTTGAGCCAAGTAGAATTGTGTAGTAGAGTTATTGTGAAACTGATATACAACCAGTTGCTACTTAACAACCTATAATGTCTAGCTTCTCTTTTTCAAGGCTTTTCTTCTCATTTTTGGATCCAGCAAATTTTACTTTATCTTTGTGTTAAGTCTGAACTTAACACAAGCACTCATTGCTACTTTAGTTCAAAGTAGGCCAGAAATTTTAAATCTAGAAATGAGTTAGAGTGCTACCTCTTGAGGGAGGCAGCATTTTAGCCACCCAAATAAAATTGAAACCGTGGAAAAACTATCCATTGGCTGGAGCTATACCAAGCACAAAGTTCTTGAAGTCAAAACATATTTTCACTCTTTCCTCAATGCACTGATCTCAGTCCAATAATATTCAGCCACTTTAACAAAGAAATTTATTCATCAGAAGTTCAGAAGTGGAATGATAGCACTGTGTTCAGTCCATTTTTAACTACTCAGGCAATGGACCAGTACATGCCCATGAAAAGCCTTGAATAGTTTTTCAGCCTTGGGATGGTTAAGTGGCAATTAACATGCAAGTCACAGAAGTACCAAACAATGACTGTCTTCAACAAAAGATAACCAAATCACCACCCTTTACCTTTAAGTTACATTCCTGTTGCTAAATTCTCTCCTTTCAGCACCCTGCATGATCCCATTGAACTGTAGAAGCCATAGAAATATTGTGCTCTCAAATGCAGGATGTTCTGAGTGAAAGAATTCACTTCCTGGTTCCCCCAAATCTTTTCACCAGCTGTGGGACACATTTTGGAAGGCTAATGAGTTATGCTCACTTTGCTGCGCAGTACAACTCCAAAATCACGTCAAAACCTTTTAGGGCCAAAGCAGCTGATTTAATTAAAACATGAATCACATGAAGCCTAAACTTCAACTTCAGTGGAGCACAGTGGCAGTGGTGTATACTGTCTACAAGATGCTTTTGAGCAACTTGCAAAGGTGCCTCCTTCCAAACTCAGGACCTCTACCATCTACAAGAATAATGACGGGAGATGCTTGTGAATACCACTGTCTGAAAGCACCCCTCCAAGCTTCAAACCATTTTAACAGAGAATGGTTACCACAAAGAAGAAGGCCATTCACACTGCAGAATCTTCACCAGCTCATTACAGGAGCAAATTCACTTTCCTACTTGTTCACCCTTTCCCGCAATCATACACACATTAGTCTTGAGTTGTTTATCTAATTTTCTTTGGAAGCCACAAATGTATTTGTCACCTTGACCGTATTCGCTCGTGCGTTCCACCGATTTCTCAAGTATAATTTGGGATGGAGAAGTAACGATGACCTTTCCAATGATGGCCACATGCCAGAAATTAATGAAAGATATCTCCAAACATTGCACCAATTATATTATCGTACTGTGAATTAATCATATAATAACACATTGCAGAAGATGGCTATTTTGATGAACGCACCCTATCAGTTTTTGTAAGCCTTCTCCTTTCACATAACCATGAAATCGTCTCCACTTCAAGTACTCATCCAATTCTATTGTCAATTTTATTGTTGAAACTGCTTCCAAGACCACTTCAGGCAATGCATTCAGGATCATATAATCTCATTCTTCAAAATAAATGCTTTTAGTTGCCTTAATGTTTACCTTAAATTGTGTCCTGCACTATTGACTTTTCTGTCAGTGGAAATTTTCTCCAATATAAATCTCTTTATAGTTTTGATTTATTCTCAAAAATCTCATTTAACCTTCTCTGCTAAAAGGAAGACATCCTCCTTCACTTGGGTCTCCACAACGTGAAGTCCAACATCCCTGGTTCTTATAGTTGTAAATGTTCTCTGCATCCATGTTAAGGCTTGAAGATTCACTCAAGTGTGTGATGAATTTCTCTAGTTATATCCATTTTCTTTGTATGATGCAAGTCAACATTATCTTTGAAATATAATGCTTAGATCATGTTCAGATCCAGAGTTCCTTTCTGGAAGACTTTACTTCTGCGTGCAATTCTGGTCTCCCTACCAAAGGAAGGATGTTGTGAAATTTCAAAGAGTTTAGAAAAGATTTACAAGGTTGTTACCAGCATTGTCGGTTTGAGCTACAGGGAAGGGCGGAATACACTGAGACTATTTTCCCTCGACTGTCAGGGGCTGAGAGGTGACCTTACGGAGTTTTTTAAAATCATGCTGGGCATCGAGAGGGTAAATAGACAAGGTTCTTTAAACCCTAGTGGGGAAGTACAAAATTAGAGGGCATAGGTTTAAGGTGAGAGGGGAAAGATTTAAAAGTGGTCTAAGGGGCAACTTTTACTTGCAGAGGGTGGTGCGTGTATGGAATGAGCTGCCAGAGGAGTGGTGGAGGCTGGCACAATTACAACACTTAAAAGGAATATGGATTTTCTGAAGAAGGGTCTAGGCCTGAAATGTTAGCCTTCCTGCTCCTCTGATGCTGCTTGGCCTGCTGTGGTCATCCAGCTGCACACTTTGTTATCTCAGGTATGTGAATAGGAAGGGTTTAGAAGGATATGGGTCAAATGCTGGCAAATCAAAAATGATTTATTTAGGACAACTAAGTCTGGTTGGCATGGATGAGTTGGACCAATGGGTCAGTGTCCATATTGTATATCTCTGTGACTCTATGGCTGTAATTATGCTCATTGAATGTGGAAGGGTTTAAAAAGTCATTTGGGATAGTTCAGAGATCACTGACAAGCTGCTCAAAGCAGAAAGATATGAACAGAAGGTCACTAAATATGGGAAACAGAGAGGTGTAAGCTCCATTTATACAAGTAAGACAACTGTACTGTTGGGTAGAAATAGTAAGAACTGCCGATGCTGAAGTCAGAGATAACAAGGTGTGGAGCTGGAGGAACACAGCAGGCCAGGCAGGTAGAGATTATCATACCCATGGCCAAGGGAGGCACAGTTGAGGTATGGTGCACTGACCTTTACATCGCCGAGGACAGTCGCCAACTCTCTGACATCTCCTCCTACCGCCTCCATGATCATGACCTCACCCCGACAACCAAAACATCATCGCCCAGACCATTCATAACCTCATCACCTCAGGTGACCTCCCACCCACAGCCTCCAACTTCATTGTTCCCCAACCCCACGCCGGCTGTTTCTATCTCCCTCCCAAAATCCACAAACCCAACTGCCCTGGCTGACCCATTGTCTCTGCCTGCTCCTGCCCCACCGAACTTATCTCGACTCTATTTTCTTCCCCCGGTCCAGGAACTCTCCACCTGTGTCCGTGACACCGCCCACACCTTCCACCTCCTCCAAAACTTCCAATTCCCTGGCCCCCAACACCTCATCTTCACCATGGATGCCCAATATATGTATACTTGCATTCCCCATGCAGATGGCCTAAAAGCCCTCCGCTTCTTCCTCTCCCACAGGCCCAACCAGTCCCCCTCCACCGACACCCTTATCCGCCTAACTGAACTCATCCTTACCCTTAATAACTTCTCCTTCAACGCTTCCCACTTCCTACAGACGAAGGGGATGGCCATGGGAACCCACATGGGCCCAAGCTATGCCTGCCTCTTTGTAGGATACATGGAACAGTCCCTCTTCCACAGCTACACTGGCCCTATCCCCCACCTTTTCCTCCGCTACATCAATGCCTGTGTTGGCGCCACCTCGTGCTCCCAGGAGGAACTCGGACAGTTCATCAACTTTATTAACACCTGTACTCCAACCTTAAGTTCACCTGGACCATCTCTGATACCTTTCTCTCCTTCCTGGACCTCTCTGAATCCATCTCTGGTGACCACCTCGAAACTGATATCTATTTCAGGCCCACCAACTCCCACAGCTACCTAGACTACACCTCCTTTCACTCACCTTCCGACAAGAATGCAATCCCCTATTCCCAATTCCTCTGCCTCCGCCGCATCTGCTCCCAAGATGAGGCATTCCACTACCAGACATCCCAGATGTTTCAAGGATGCAATCACCCCCCCCCAAGTGGTCAAAAATGCCCTCGACTGCATCTCTTGTGCTTCCCGCACCTCGGCCCTCACACCCCTCCCTGCAATAAATATAAAGATAGAATACCTCTTGTCCTCACCTATCACCCCATTAACCTCCAGATTCAACGCATCATTCTCCGGCACTTCCACCACCTGCAATCTGGCCCACTATGAAGGATATATTTCCCTCACCACCCTTATCTGCCTTCTGAAGGGACCGCTCTGTCCACGACTCACTCGTCCGGTCCACACTCCCCACTAACCCCACCAGCCCCGGCACCTTTCCCTGCAACTGAAGGAGGTGGTACACCTGCCCCAAGTCTCCCCCCTCACCTCCATCCCAGGCCCCAAAAAAACTTCCACATTAAACAGATGTTCACCTGCACATTTGCTAATGTGGTCTGTTGTATCCGCTGTTCCCGGTGTGGTCACCTCTACGTCGGGGAGACAAAGCGGAGGCTCAGAGACCGCTTTGTGGAGTACCTATGTTTTGTTCTCGACAAACAACAACACCTGCCAGTCACGAATCACTTCAACGCCCCCTCCCACTTCCTGGATGGTATGTCAATCCTGGGCCTCCTCCAGTGTCACAACGATGCCACCTGGAAACTGGAGGAACAGCACTTCATATTCTGCCTTGGAACCCTACAGCCCAATGGTCTCAATGTGGACTCTACAAGCTTCAAAATCTCCCCAACCTTGACCTCATCCCAAGACAAGTACCCACCCCCCCATCATCCCCACCTCCTTCACCTATCCGTCTTCTCTCTCACCTATCCACCCCCACTACTGACCAATCTCCATCCCCACTTCCCACCTACGCTCACCTTTACTAGCTTCATCCGTGCCTCCTTGACCTGTCCGTCTTCTCTCCCATCTATCTGCTCTTATATCTTCCTCCTACTACCACGCCTCTCTCTATTTATTTCAGAACCCCCTTCCCCTCCCCCATTTCTGAAAAAGGGTCACGACTCGAAACGTCAGCTTTCCTGCTCCTCTGATGCTGCCTGGCCTGCTGTGTACTGTTGGGTACATAGCTAGATGACACATGCTGGGGGGACAGTGAGAAGTCAAAAACATTTGGAAGACTGTGCTGTTAACATAACATGTAGAATATGGAAGCAGGCTATTTGCCCTATGAGTCCACATCAACTCTCTGAAGAGCATTTCACCCTGACCCTATATCTTCATGGAAAATGTTCAACCCCAGATAGGTAGTTGCCCGAAGTAGGAATTGACCCCAGGACCCTTATGCTAACGAGATAGCATTGGTATACACTGAGCTACCATGCTGCCAGTCAGAAGGAATGCTAGAAGAAGTTTTGGCAGTTAGTAGTCCACTAAGAATTGGAGTCAAAACTCAGAAGTAGTCCTGGGGAGTTCCAAATTTGGGATAATCACTGGTTCTCTGCTGAGGGAGGTTGTGAAGTTAGGAGGTAGGATCATGTCTCTGGGCAATGATATTTCAGTGCTGTTGAGAAAATAGGGTTGAACATTTATCAGCAACAGTGTTTGTCTGATGAAACAGACTAAGAATAAGATTGGGGGATAATCACAGGGGTAGACCTAGTTCTGAAAAGCTAGCAGTCATTGAAGAATTGAAATTATCCTTGTGAATAAATATTGGAGTACAATCTCTGCGGGAACATGAATTCAGGGCAGCAATATGTATCACCAGAGTTGAGCAGTTATTGAGACAGTCCATTTTGCAGCACCTTATGACACAGAGTGTGAAAGATAGATCACCAATAATTATAATTCCTTGTGGATTTTCATGAGAATGTATGTGGACAGTTACTGAGAAATCCATGGGATCTGTCTTGATTGAAATACACATTTAATGTGTGGTATGATGTGTCTCTTTATTCACTCATTGTGCACGGATTTTGCTCTCTGGCCAGCAGTTTTTGTCCATCCCTATTTGTCATTTAGAAGTTACTGTTTACTGCTTTCCTTAACTGTTGCAGACCATGTGCTGTATGTAGCCCCATATTGCCTTTAAAAAGGGAATCCCAATGTTTTGATCACAATATACACATATATTTACCAAATGGCAATTATTTTTGTTAAAAAAGAAGTGGTATATGGATTAGAGGTTGTATTAGCTTTCTTATACAGTACAGTCTTGTATCTTCTAAGCCACAGCTTTGTTATCTTGTAAATCCCTGGAACTTTTTTGTCTTGTTGAAAAATATAAACATTACTGATTGCTGAACAGTTCAGGACATAGTTTGATGGTATCATAGTGGAAATATCATGGTAATTGCAACTGACACCTTAACATAAAATTGATGGCCTGGTCAGGGAACATAACAAATTCCATTCCTGGAATTTGACAGTAGAGGAGTTGTCCATTACTACTGATTGTTAAACTTTCGTGTATCTTTGGTTATCACTGTATTGAACAAACTTCAATATTTTACACTTTAGTTTATACTGTCCTCTTCTTTTTTATTCTTTATTCTAATGTGGGCATGACTGACGAGAACACTTCCAGCTGATCTCACGTTGGTGGCGAACTATTTGCTTCAATCACCTGTGTATTCAGTGCTGTGTTGAAGCTGTTCCAAGATTTTGATTCAGTAACAGTCAAGGAGATCATTGTGATGTGTACTGGTATTATACATCAGGACCCTTCATGAGTCCTGACCAATGTCCATTTGGATAATTCACTGGGAATGTTGAACTTATGATAGACGGGATTGCACTCCCTGAATGCTTCCAAAAACATCACCAAAGCACATCTCAGTGTTGGAGACGTGTGCCGATTATGTGATACTTACTGAATACTTATCCTAGTATTGGCCCGTCTTCAGTCTAGGTCAATGGCAAACAGTGGAACCCATCCCATTACACCCTCACTAGTCTCACAAAACTCAATCTGCATCCTCACCCCGCTTTTGCCCCATATCCCTGTTCTCAATGCCAAACGCTCCATTTTCATGGGCTACTCAGTCCCAAATCAACAACCCAATTGCTACACTTCCACTGAAGTCCACCCATGACTATTATCTATCCCTGATGACCCAAATGCAAGTTATGAACCTGCACAGCAAAGATCACAGCAAAGCTCCTTTCTCCCATTAGCATTCGTCTATGTAGGCAGTCACTAATCACTTAATCCAGTTTTGTTATGTAGTTTGTTGTAAGATGGAAATACATGATGCATAAAATTTACATTAACACCTTCCAAAGACATCATTTTATTCTTTTGTTAGCATTTGTTACACACCCACTACGTACCTTGCAAGGCGACCCTTTCATCACTTTAAAAAAGCTTAAAGCAGTTGAGGTTACAAGAATATTGATGATAATTTCGCAATCAAATAACTGACTTAAAACAGTCAACAGAACTTATTTTTTAATAAATCCATGTTGGCTGTTGTTTACTAACAAAAATTGTTCCAAATGGCAATTAATTTTGGATCATTGTCTGTAAGTTTCCATCAGCACTAATTTTCAGGGCACTTCAATGAAAATGGGGATCCTGTTGCAAAGTATGACATTGTAAATTGGTAAAGCACAGGGGCTGATCCTGATGTAGTAATGGTCAGATATTAAGATGGATCTGCACCTCCAAGTGAAGAATTCTCCATTAACAAAGCAGCTGTTGTTTGGCGTGAAGGGCAAAGAAAGATAATCAAACATTTATTGTATTGATATCTTTGAATCAGGTATTTAGGATCACATAATCTAGTTCTCAATGAATTACTATTGACGAATAGGCAGGCAACTCTATACAGCTGCGGTTCCTTGTCCAATTAATCCACAAGGATGCCTGTTTACAATAACTATCCTGTGTTGGAAGGCCAGAATTGAATAAAGCAATAGAAATTACTTTGACGAACAGGATTAAAATGCTTATGCCAGTAAAACAGAACCCTGGACTACTAACCCTGTGATGTGTTTAACTAGCACTTTGGCTGTTGCCAAGCTTAAATGCAGTTAATTAAATAAATCTGGAATGATATATTTTTGTAAAAAAAAATCAATCTGTTTCCATACCATTTTTTAGGGGAGAAAACACACTGCCTCATCTGAACTTTAAATTCACACAAGCATCTTCCCCGAATAGGTCAAATAAAGGCAAAATACTGTGGACGTTGAAAATCAGAAATAAACCCAGAAAATGCTGACGAAACTGAACAGGGTCTGGCAGCATCTCTGGAAGGAGAAACTGAGTTGATAGGAGTTTTCTTCAGAAGAAAGGTTACTTCTTGTTTTTCTCCCTCCACAGAATCTGCCACACTTGCTTGGAGGAGATCATGGGAATTGGTGTACTGACACTGGCTTTAATTGGAACCAGCTTCACATTGACTGTAACCGTAATTGTCTGTATTCACATCAACACTCCCCTTGTTAAAGCCAACAACTCAGAATTAAGCTTTCTGCTTCTTTTTGCCTTGGCACTGTGCTTTCTCTGCTCAATAATGTTCATTGCAAAACCTTCAAACTGGCTTTGCATGCGATGCCACATCATGTTTGGCATTACTTTTGTGCTTTGCATTTCTTGTGTTTTGGGCAAAACTGTGGTGGTAATGATGGCCTTTAATGCAGCCATTCCTAATAATAACATGATGAAGTGATTTGGGTCAGTACAACAATGCCTGGCTATTTTCATCCTTACATTCATTTAATGTGTAATATGCATGGCTTGGGTAATTACATCACTACCCTGTCCTTTGAAAAATGTTAATTATTTTAAAGATATTATTATTTTAAAATGTGATGTTGGATCTGTGACAGCCTTTGAATTGATTCCTGGTTATATTGGATTTTCATCATGTGTTTGCTTTGTGATTGCCCTTTTAGTCAATGGACTGCCAAATAATTTCAATGAAGCTAAATTTATTACTTTTAGCATGCTTGAATTATGTGCAATTTGGATAACAATCATTCTTGCTTATGTGAGTTCCCCTGGCAAATACATGATGACTGCAGAAGTGTTTGCCATTCTGGCATCAAGCTTTGGCCCACTTTTCTGCATTTTTGTTCCTAAATGTTACATTATCCTACTACCACCAAGGAAGAATACAAAGAAACATTTGATGTGCAAAGTCACTTGAAACAAAAGATACTTCTCATTTTTCCTCTACTTTACGGTTGTGTAAGAGTTCCTCCATTTTATCAGAGCAATTACAGACTTAAAATGACTTAATTGTGGTATCTGGTTTCATGTGATTGGTTTGCATCTCAATTATTACAGAACATTGACTAGCAGCATAGGATTTAGGAGAAGGATTACTGTATTTGACCTTACTAGCATGCTCCATCATTCAACAGTATCGTAAATGATCCGATCCTGGTGGTAGCCCTGTTTTCCAGTCAGCACTGTCCCCTGGTAACATAAGAAGTGATCTAACTGAGATGTTTAAATGACAAAAAGGAGGTGAAAGTACATATATAGGTTAACAATTTCCTCCAGTGGAAACATCCAGGATTGGGCATAACTTTAAAATTAGGACAAAGCATATCACTTATGAAAGCTGGAGGTGCTTTTTCACTAAAAAATTTAGAGAAATCTGGAAATTTCTCATCCAAAATGTACTGAAACAGAGATGTAAAGCTGCGATTGATCAATTTTGTGAGGTCATGTAAACAAAGACAAATAGTTGACTGAAGATACAGATGAACAGTAACCTAATTGAATGAGAGACAGTATCAATGGGTAAATGACTTAGGTCTGTTCCTGTGTTCTTCAGTGAATTCTTTCAATATTAAACCTTTGATTGAACAAAATCCAACTTAATTTTCTTTGGCTTTCTTTGTAAATCATGCTCATACAGGATATGAATAATATGCATTCAAAAAGTCCTACAGTGTTAGTCACTTAAAAATGTGAATGTAAAAATGTGACTTAAAAATGTCATTACCTGACTTGACTATTGTACACCAATGTTTCAGCGTTGCATTAATGTAGATTTCCTGCTGCTACAAACCCTGTATAAACTAACATTCATAAGAATATATGCGTGAAATATCAAATTTGAACTTGTCGCTTGTCTGTACATTATCTGAAGAATGTTATTTTACAAATGTTTCATGTGCTCAAATCAAAATTATTTATTACTGTGCCATTACTTTGTTTGCAACTGAAGTTACTCTTTCAGAATACCTCTCTTCTCTGTCTATGGAAAAGTGGGGCTGGTTTGTTGAATTGCAATATAGTTCGTGATTGATCAATGCCCAATGCTCCACATCTTAAACACCTCTTTGATTTCAATGAGTTAATTTGCCTTTTAAATTGTAACCTTTAGTCTCTTGCAGCATGTACTTCTCTCATAGGTGTACACTGACGAGGAAAGACACAAAAGAAGAGAATATTTGATTATTATTATGATTATTTTTATGTTTAATTTGAAATGACAAAGAGGGATATGAAATGTCATAATTAGTGGAAAAAACAACATTAAGCACCACAATTGGTAAAACTGCAATATGGATCCAAAGAAAAATAAGGAATTGGAAATAAAAACAGAAAGTGAAATGTCTAGCTCTGGTTACCTGGGATGTTTCAACAATTTCTGTTGCATGGTGCCTCAGTGATTAGCACTGCTGCATCTTGGTGCCAGGGACCTGGGTTTGATTCCACCCTCGGGTGACTACCTGTTTGGAGTTTACACATTGTCCCTGTCTCTGTGTGGGTTTCTTTCCATGCTCCAAAAGTGCACAGATTAGGTAGATTGGCCATGCTAAATTGCTCACAGCATACGAAGGTGTGCAGGCTAGGTAGGTTAGCCATGGGAAATGTGAGGTTACAGAAATAGCGTAGGGTGATGTGTTGAGTGGGAGGGCATTATGGAGAGCTGGTGTGGACTTGATAGGCTGAATGACCTGTTGATTTCACACTGAAAGGATTCCATGAATATCACGGTAAATTTTATCAATGGCATCACCATAACCATACCAGTCCATTGGGCTTCTCTCTCATTAAAGGGAGATGAGCTATGTTGATTTAACTTGAGGACCACCATACCACGGGCAAGGATAAAGACTGACAAGGAGTACCGTTAACAGCAGCCAATGATTGGGCTTGAACCCACGCTGTTGGAATCACACTGCTTTACAAATCAACTGTCCAGCCATCTGATCTAAACTGACCCCATCTTATCAATGAGACCGTAAAATGGGCTGGATATGAGGGTCAATCAAACTGTCACATGAAATTTTACCATGTCAATGACCCAAAGATCAAGAAGTGGGTTAATTTATTCCATTAGCATCAAGTCATCACATGCAGGAAAATAAATTAAAGGTAAGATGCATGGGATCTACGTTGACTTGACTGCATTGATTCAGCATTGGCTTTCCTCTAGAAGGCAGTGGTGGAAGTTTGTTTTTTCAAGCTGGAAGTCCGTGACTAGTGGTGTTCCATAGGGATCTGTACTGGGACCTCTGCTGTTTGTGATATAAATGACTTGGAAGAAAATGTAGTTGGGTGTCTTGGTAAGTGTATAAACAATACAAAGATTGGTGGAGTTGTGGCTATTGTAGCAGGTAACAAAGGATAGAGTGGGATATAGATCAGTTGCAGATATGAGCAGAGAAATGGCTGATGGAGCTTAATCCATGTAAGCATAAGGCATTGCACTTTGGGAGATCAAATGTTAAGGATAAATATACAGTTAATGACAGGACTCTGAACAGCGTTGATGTACAGAGAGATCTTGGGATTCAAGTCCTTAGCTTCCTGAAAGTGACCACACATGTGGATCCGGTGGTAAAGAAGGTGTGTGGCATGATAACCTTTACTGGCCTGGGAACTGAATACAAGAGTCAGGATGTTATGTTGCAGCTTCATAAGACTTCGGTTAGGCCACACTTAGAGTACTGCATTCAATTCTGATTGCCACATTGCAAGAGGGATGTGGAGTCTTTGGAGAGGGTGCAGAAGAGGTTTAGCAAAATGCTGCTTGGATTAGAACATATGAACGATAAGGAGAGACTAGAAAAACTTGGGTTGTTTTCTCTGGAGTGGCAGAGGTTGAGAGGAGACTTGATAGAAATTTAAAAGTTATGAGATGCATAGATAGGGCTGATGGTCAGAATCTGTTTTTTCCCAAAGTTGAATTGGCTAAAAGTAGGAGGCATGCATTTAAGGTGAGAGGGGGACAGAAAGAGATGTGAGGGGCAAGCTTTTTACACAGAGAGTGGTAGGAGTGTGGACGCGCTGCCAGGGGTGGTGGTGGAGGCAGAGACGATAGGTGTGTTTAAGAGACTTTCAGATAAACAAATGAATATACAAGGAATGGACGGATAAGAGCCAAGGGCAGGCAGAGGGGAATAGTTAAATTTGGTGTCATGTTCAGCACAACATCATGGGCTGAAGGTCTGTTCCTGTGCTGTACTATGTTCTATGTTCTATGACAACCCTGGAACCCCTTACTCTATATACATGGAACAAAGCCCGTGTGTTATTCTGAGGTCAGGAATCCTTTGTCTATCTGTTACATCTTTTCATCAACCCTCCTTCCATGAATGATACTTTTTTTCTCCCCAGCAGAAGACCATCACATTTTTCCCGCTGTCAACACTCATTGTCAGTTCATTTGGTGGAGTACCTGTGAACTGTTCAGCTCCTTTGCTCAGCTCCTTCCATCACGATCACCACCTACTGCTGGAGATTCAATCATACACTTCTCAGCTTGAAAATTGCTGTCCTGCCAATAACATAGCACATCGTGACTGTGTTCTAAACAGTTGAATAATTAACAGTATCAGTTGTGCCATGAAGGCTGGAATGCTCCAGTCAATATTAGTGAAAGCCTTCACGTTTTTTATTCCTGATTGATCTGTTTGCTTCTGTGCTTGTGTGGCATGGTGGCACAGTGGTTACTACTACTGCCTCACAGCGCTAGGGACCTGGGTTCAATTCCACCCTTGGGCAACTACCTGTGTGGAGTTTGCACGTTCTCCCTGCGTCTGTGTAGGTTTCCTCTGGGTGCTCTGGTTTTCTCCCACAGTCCAAAGATGTGCAGGCTAGGTGGATTGGCTGTGCTAAATTGCCTGTAGTGTTCAGGAATGTATAGATTATGTGGGTTACAGGGTGATGGGTTTGGGTGGATGCTCTGAGGGTCAGTGTGGACTTGTTGGGCTGAAGGGTCTCTTTCTACACTGTAGGGATCCTATGATAACCCAGAAGACTTCTGACTTCAAGCAATTCCCCTTCATTTGTGAACCATTTTCTGAGGCTGATCCTCCAGCAATTTGTTCAGTGATGCAGGTGTACCTGAATCTGTGGGTTTCAGGGTTCCAGACATCCAGTATTTTATTCTAACCCATGATTTTGAAGAAATAGCCTGCAACAATTTGAAATTCAGTTCTGTTAGCCTTGGATAGTTCCATCTCTTTGTTCTTAGCAATTCTCTCTCAGTCATCTTAGACACCATCTTGAATGTATCGCTTAGCCTAGTGTGATACTTGGCTATCCACTCATTGAACTGGCCATCTCTAGCAAATGGCATAGTGAACACAAGGAAATGGTCCACAAAAAAGACTGGGTCTTATCCAAAGAAGAGGTAGTACGGAGAATAGCCCATGGATTTGTGTGGAGTGCTCATATAAGAAAAAAAACAGTTCTGGAAGGTACTCAGATCAATTTTGTTTACTTGCATGAATCATTCACAATGTCTATTACCAGATGAGTTTTAAATCCTGGCGCAGCTCTTGTCAATGTCGTAGACCTTGCAAGGCTCCTGTAGGATCTTGCTCTCAACATCGTGCTCCAGCTCACTGTGAATCTGACACGGAGCACCAAAACAGACAAACTAATCACACATTAACATTCTTGCTATAGTTGAGGCCATTTGCTCGAGAATGGGAGTGACCAGCATTAATCTGAAGAAATCTGTGCGTATGAGAATGTATTTGTTGAACAGGGATAGAATGCTGGGGGGATGCCACCTCCCTACTTTGGTGAAAGTACACCTCTGACAATTGTGTGAGTGCTCATCGATATCAGTAGACACCCCAGGACTGTAACTCTGCTCTCTGGTTAGGGTAGTCACCTTTTCTGTTGCTTAGTATTCTGCTTGATCTTAAATGCCAACAAGGCTTTTCACATGAAGCTGTTGGGATGGACAAGTTATATTTGTTTGACATCAATACCATGGGCATTTCTTACTTCACTGTCATAGTCATCATGTCATGAACTGCCTAAAGTCTCAGGCAATTCAAAGTGTGACGGAGAACCAATAGGGAGAGGCTGGTGTAGCAAAGCTAGAGAATGTCTGATTCCTCTGAAGCAGATACTTGGATGAAGGAAGAAACAGCAATCATTTTGTGATCCTGAGCCCGATACACTTGGAAAAGCCTAGTATTGCTTTGCTGCTCTGCTTGGGTGGCAGTTAGGCAAAGTGCTTCAACCTTGCCTAAATTTCGTGCTCATTGCGGAGCAAGACTCAATCATACTACACAAGACTGAGCCTCTTCTTGAAGGAGCCTTGACAATCCCAACCGCACCCACACCTCTCATTGTCTGAGTCAATCTGGCTGTCAATGGATGGCCCAACTAGTTAAACTTTTGGTAAGAAAGGGATACCATGGAATTGGATGGGTTTTCTGTCCCTCACTCTTTCTGTTATGTGATCCTTTAGTACTCAGTCCCTGGTTGATCTGTAGTGAGGATTTGGTTGATGAACTTCACCAGCTCCAGGGACACAGGAACCAGATATTCCGCTTAGCCTGCTTGTATTCACAAAACCTCTGCTGTTGCGATGTCAGTCTACTGAACTCTCCAAAAATCCTTATTGGTCACCTCAAATGCTCTCTGCATACTTTTTTGAAGGTTTATTCATCATCCCAGTATTTTCCAGCAGATCTTCTGTCATGAATACCTGTTCGCTTGAATTGTGGTTCCTGTGATAGGCCAGCTATATGCCCTTAAATGAAGCCTTCATTAGTTGTTTCTGGTCTTCTCACTAATCTGTCTACCTTCTTACTCATTGGCAAGTAGAATATCGGACCAGAGGTATTGGTTCCTTCTTCCATAATGCCAAGGGAACACACATGGGGAGCTGCTGCGTCTATTTGTCCTGAAGTTCCAATTCCCTCCAGCAGTATATGAGTTGTCAGTGATCCTGCAGCAGCTTTAGCCTCCCACATTGCCTGTTCTAACTCTTTCATCATCTGTCCGCTTGTAGTCAAATGTCTTACAACTTTGCCCATTATGACTTGATGCTGATGCTGTGGAAGCCGGCTGACTACATCAGAAATGTAACATGAGATTTGAATACATGGAAGAATGAAAGATCATGTGGCAGGATTCTCCACTGCACTAGCATCAGATAGTTACAAATGGGAAGCAAAATCAAGGATGAACAAGGAACTCGTTATAATACTTGCGTGGAGCAAAGCCCATGCATTTTATTGGGATGAGCAATCATTTCCTAAATGGTCCCCCTTCACATTCATTGTCTTTTCACCAAATACATCAATTTTTCACAGAATGAATTCATTTGATTTCTCCAGCTGCCCTCTATCACCATTGGCACTTGTTGGTGGAGGACCTGGTCAACTGCTCATCTCCCTTGCTTGGTATGCTTCATTACCAACACCATCTGCTGCTGGATCTCCCATAACAAAAGTATCAAGGACTGCTATCAGATTGTTCACTTATTATTCTCATACATCAAAATGCAAGCAAAATTTTACAAATACACTACTTCTAATATCAGTCCATGAATTCAGGTCTCTCGTATGGTAATAGGAGTCATCCAATCCTATTGCCTCATCTTTGTAGATTTATCGTGCACAGAAGATAATCCATTCAAGAAAATCTTGTATCCCCTATGGAAGGACAAAGAAAGAATGTTACATATCTGGCCATCAAATCTACTTGACTGTCAGTCGTTGTCAGCTTGTCAGGAATAATATCAATGTTCATATGGTGTTTCTACCTCATATGAGGTAACAGCCATAAATTTGGTACAGTGGCAAACATAATGACACACACTAAAGTACAACAATAAACAGTAATTTTAATATGCTGCCAGAACAGAGTCAATCTCTCATGTCACTCACAATTTAATGAATTATTATAATATGGTAAGTTATATTATATGAGAACTGGTCCTATGGCCCATGATGTTGTGCCAAACATGACACCAAATTAAACTAATCTCTTTTGCCGGCCCTTGGTCCACATCCCTCCATTCCTTGCATATTCATGTGCTTATCTAAAAGTCCCTTAAATAACTCTATTGTATCTGTCTCCACCACCATCCCTGCAGCGTGTTCCACTCTCCTGCCACTCTCTGTGTAAAAAACAAATCTCCTTTGAACTTTCCCCCTCTCACCTTCAATGTATACCCCTAGTATTAGACATTTTAACGCTGATTTTTTTTTAAAAAAAAGATTCTAACCGTCAACCCTTTCTATGTATCTCGTAATTTTATAGACTTCTATCAAGTCTCCACACAGCCTCCGCCATTCCAGAGAAAGCAACCCGAGTTTTCCTAGCCTCTCCTTATAGTTCATATGTTCTAATCTAGGCAGCGTTCTGGTAAACCTCTTCTGTACCCTCCCCAAAGCCTCGACATCCTCCCTGCACTGTGGCGACAAGAATTGAATACAATAATCTAAGTACGTGATGTAAGTCTATATGTGGTACAAAAAAACTTCAAATCAAATATATAATTTGCTTATTTCCTTTTTATTGTGAAGATAGACATTATTTGAGTCCTGAAGATTTAATTTCTTTCTGTCAATTGTTGGAGGATTAGTTGAGCATTTTGTGACAATATTTTGCATCTGTTCTCCTCCACCCAGGAGGGCTCATTTTGCTCATCAACAGTAAAGATTAAATAGCTGCATTGTACATGATAGTGTGTTAGGAAGGAATTCTGATCAACTGTAAACCTGTCTCAATTCGCTGGGTTAAAATCAACAACATGCTGATGAATGTCATATTCCCAGTTCTGCTAGTATTCCTGGAGAAGGACCTTTCTCTAATGGGAGTTGTGCAAATGTTTCAAATTTTCAAACATGGCTGAGGAATAATTAATGTAGTCTGAAGACAACATTTACGTACATATCCACTCTGTTAGAATTCACCATTGAATATTTACAATTAATGTAACAGTGTTCCCTTTTTTTTCATTCAAAGATACGACATTACAGAAGAACAATGTATTTCATAACCAAGAACGGCTAAAATGTTTGTTTTTCGTGAAAATATAGACTCTATTGCAACATACGACATTGCAAACTGGAAACCAAATGCATTCAGTGCCATTGACATTGTAAATGTTGGCCATTATGATGGATCAGCTTGTTCTGGAGAAGAATAACAGAAGATTACAAAAGAGCAATTGTTTGGGGCGACGTTGAGAATTTGGTGAGATTTGCGGATCTATTCATTTTTTATGCACTACCTGATTTTCAATTTCACTTTCCATTCTCTTAAATGGAAAAGAAAACTGGTTGTTGCATCAACTAGGCACCCCACCCGCAATTGCCCATTTCGTGATGTTGAGTAAAAATTCATTTTTCAGACATGTTTAAATGTGAAAAGGTTTGCTCACCAATTCTAATATACCTAGTCTTGATCGACCGAGAATGTAAATCCTGCAAAATACTTTATTTGTATGCAGTTCAAGAGCAGAATGACTTTACACATAACTGATGTAGTTTGAAAGTGACAAAAAGAAAGAGCGCAGTTTGAGTACATGAGTTATAAATGTGACAAATTTTAAGTGAATTAATTAATTAATGTATGAACAAAGTCATACAAATCTATGCATACTGAAAAGTATTGGAATAGGTTTGATTTTTAAAAAAGTATTCAGAGAGCAATGGATCCATTGCTTTGATGTGAAATAACATTATTGTTGATGTTCATCTTGGGCAGCATGGTGGCACAGTAGCACAGTAGTTAACACTGCTGCCTCATAGCGCTGGGGACCTGGGTTTGATTCCAGCCTGGGGTGGAGTTTGCATGTTCTCCCTGTGTCTGCGTGGGTTTCCTCTGGGTGCTCTGGTTTCCTCCCACAGTCCAAAGATGTGCAGGTTAGGTGGATTGGCCCATGCTAAATTGCCTGTAGTCCTCAGGGAGGTGTAGCTTAGGTGGGTTATAGGGAGATGGGTCTAGGTGGAATGGTCTGAGGTTCAGTGTGGACTTGTTGGCCTGAAGGGCCTGTTTCCACACTGTAGGGATTCTATGAAAACACATTTGTGCCACAGAAATGCCAACCAATGGCTATGTCCAACAAGAGAGAGTACAATCATAGAATCCCTACAGTGTGGAAACAGGCCCTTTGGCTCAACAAGTCCACACTGACCCATCCCCTTGAGACCCCCTAATCTAGGCATCCTTTGAACACTATGGGAAATTTGCAACATTTCATGAAAGCTAATTGGGGATGGGCAATAAATGCTGACATGTCTAATGACACCCACATCTCTTTCATTTGCATACCAAACAGTAGATGTATCTTGCAATTGAAAGAACTAAGTGAGCCACATCGATTGGATCACACAATAATATTTTGTTTTGCCACATAACCAGTGGATAATTGAACAACTGAAAGGGGGCGGACTCCTCCAGTACTCCCATCCACAATGATAGAAGTGTCCAGCACAACACTGTGTAAGAAAGGGAATTTACAAGCTTCCTCAAACCGTCCAATTGTTGCTCCATCAGTGCAGTCCTTATCATTAGCAAAAGGATTGAAAGTCTTGTCGAAAGTGTTATCAACTGGCATTTACTCAGCAATAATCTCCTCAGGGATATTGGGTTTAGGTTTCACCAAAGCCTCTCAGCTCCTGCCTTCATTGCAACCTTGGTCTAAACTTGGACACAAGATTTATACTGCAGATGTGAGGTGATTGTGAGTGCTCTTGATATCAAGGCAACAACTGTTCATGTCTAACAAAATTACAATCAATGTGAATCAGGAGGAAATGTCTTCTTGGTTGAAGTTTTATGTAGCACAAATGAAGATGATTGCAATGTTGGATATCAATCATCCCAATGCTAGGAGATCAGTGCAGAAATCACACAGGGTGGTGTCCCAGGCCTTTTTCATTTTCACCTACTTTATCATTGCCATTCCTCCATTGGAATTCCAGACGTGAGAGAGCTCCCTGATGATTCCACAATGTACAGCACCATCCACAACTCATCAGAGACTGAAACACTTCAAGTTGAAATGCAGCAAGAGCTGGGCAATATGAAGACTTGAACTGATAAGTGACAAGTAACATTGGTGCCACATAAGTCCAAGAAAACTGCCATCTCTGTGAAGAAGCAATCCAATCAGTTTTCTTCCACAGTGCTGAAACTATCCTCCACAATTGATAGCTTGAAGCATACCATTGACCAGAGACCAAAATGAACTAGACATGTCAGTAATGTGACCACACAAGCAGGCCAGAGACTTGTAATTCTGTAGTAAATAACTCACCTCTTCTGGGAAACAGCTGTCCACTAGCTACAAGTCATAAATGTGGAGTGTAATGACATATTCTCCACTTGGCCGGACGATTGCAGCTCCAGGAACAATCAAACATTTTGCCGAAGACCAACCCCAAGACAAAACAGCTTGCTTGAACTCAGTTGATAAGAATAAAGCTGGAACCAATATGGAATAATTCCTGGCACGTGAAGTCTCTATTTGTAAGCTGGACCAGAGTTACAATGACTTATAGTGGGTTGGAAACAGTGCAGAATTCAGCCCTCTTTGTTTTTGAAGCAACAATACTTTGGTTAACTATTAAATGATAATTTTTATAGAGACTGAGTAAAAGCAGGAAAGATGAGAAATGCAGTCAGCAGGATGTTGTTCTATGTAGTGACATTTGAAATGATTTCTCATCTATCACCTTAAACACTTGGCCCTAATTATAGATCAGCAGCACAATTGCTTGACACCCCACCCACCACATTCAGCATTCAATTCCTTTATCACTGTGCACAAGAGCAACAGGGAACACTCTCCACAAGATGCACACTAACTCTGTCAACAAATTCTCATACCCTGTAGAAGGGCAAAGACGGCAGATACATGGAAATACCAAAACCCACGAGTCTCCATTCATCAGTGCTGATTGATTGGCCGATCAATCAGATTGACTGATGCATTGTTACCATTATGGGAACTATGGATAGCCAATTTCAAAATGGGCCAATACTTGTATATATTTATTTTGCATGCAACCCCTGCATATCATCAGATAAAGTCTTTAACAAGCAGCAATAAGCACTTTTCAATGGCTGTCGGGTGACATTGAAGTGAGCCTATCTCTGAGCCAGGAGGCTTTATTTCAAGTCCCACCTACTCTGTAATAACATTTCTGAGCAGGGTGACTAGAAAATTTCAAAGTCAGCACTCAACTAAAGATCTTAAATTGATCCAGATTCTTCAGCAATTGCTGCCTAATAATCAAATCACAGCTTATGGTGAATGGCACTGGCATTCAAAGATGATTTTGTGTTGCATCCAGAAGGCGGGTCCGGCCTGAAGGTTGATTCCTGTCAGTGACACATGTTATTCGCATAACCATTGCATAATAGCTGCATTAAAAAAGCTTGCTTAACCTGCCTGCTGATGTTTGAAACCTTTTGCCCTTCTAAGTAATTTGGAATAGGGCCAGCAGTTTTCAAACCCAGAAGTGGTGCCCTTTGGTACATTTGCGATAGGAACAATGACTTGAACCAAATTAACATTGCCACACAAAATATAAGGGCAGCTGAAGAGAGATGAAGACACTGTTTTCATCGCTAGCAAATGCAAGTTCTCAATCCCACTGGGGAAAGAGAAAATCCACTTCCAAGTGTTCCACTGGAAGACCACTTCAGAGGATCCATGGACCTGTGCATTTCGGAATTGTGGGAGGGATTCCACACAGTCTTGGGCAAATGTACAAACTCCGCATATATAATGGCCCGAAGCTGAAATCGAACCCGAGTACCTAGGCGCTGTGAGGCAGCAGCGTTAAACATTGTGCCGCCTCAATTGCATTGAGGGTACACAGGTGATTATGTTTGCAATTATTTCCTTTATGATTCTCATGTTGCCAAAAGTGATGATGTGTTTTCTTAAGGGACTCGCCTAGTAATTTGTTAATGTTCAAAAGAGATTGAACTCGATTTGGCACTCATAAAGGCGATTTTAAAGGAAATACCTAGAGCTTATATAAAAAAAATTCAACCTACTGTAAGTCAAAGACAATTCCTGACCCAGTCAAACATGCATTATTGGTTCTTTTTAGTGGTGAATTCTGCTGTTGCAAAGGCATGGTCCAGTAATGAGCAGGCTTGCAAACTTTGGGGTAGGTTTGATTTACTGGGCCTGTCGAAGAATGGAGATATTATGTTGGGTGGAATTTTTGACATGCATTCTTATCAAGTTGAGCATCGGCACCTCTCGTTCAGCAGTCACCCGGAGGCGACAAAATGCGTCAGGTTAGTGGGTGCCGTTAGCCATTCCATTTCGTTTAGTAATCATCTGCTCTCATGCTGCTTCACATCCTGAATTAATTTGCGAATTTAAGATATAATTTTAAAA